>CM061238.1:115434624-116029624 GCA_030848705.1 Heracleum sosnowskyi
GATTGAATATAAAAAATGACTTAATTTTTGGGATGCATTGAAGTTTTTGATGTATTTAATGATAGAAGGAGATAATTTTGTGAATAAAAAGAGTTTGGATCTAAGTAGAAAAATGGAAGAAGTCTAAAAATTTAATTGTGGTAGGGTAAAGAGTGGTAAGTGTAAGATTTTTGATTTTTTCCTATGTTTTATATTATTTTTATTCTCTATCGTTGTAGTAAAACCTGAAAAAATGAACCATCTTCTAAGCATGACCCCTTGACCACTACCCCAGTACCCCTCCTAACTACCATCCTCCTACAAGAAAGGACAAGATCATACTCTCATAGCAACTAATTACTTATACTTTGGAGTTGTTTTATTAGAGACCTAGGCTCAGTTTGTTTTAGAATATATTAGGTTTAATAAAAATAATGCTTAAAATATTTATCTAGAATTTTAAAATGTAAACCTTTTTTCTTCATATTCTATGGAGTTTTTTTTAAATCACATGATATTATTTCTTCTGAACAAATTAGACATAGATTTTTTTTTTTAATTTTAAAAAGATACCATTAGAAGGTCAAATAAACGGAGCCTTGGAGTCGCACTCACCCATATTCCATAAGTTGCTGGGCCTGGGTTGGTCAATAGTAAAACAAGTTGGGCTTTCGTGAAAATTGAAAAGAATGACATATTTTGGGCTCCCAAATTTAAATTTTCATTTTTTTTTTTGGCTAACCTTGTGAACGACGCATTATTAAAAGGCGGTTCTCTTTTGTTTATCACGCGATCTGTGCAGCTTCACTTCATAGTTCATAGTTTCAATTTGGGGGTAAATTAAACAAAAGTTCACAAAGTTTCCCGCTCATTTCTACCACTCTCCCATCCATGGCGCCCAAGCCTGATAATGTCGAAGGTGCTCTCTCTCTCTCTCTCTCTCTCTCTCTCTCTCTCTCTCTCTCTCTCTCCCTCTCTCTCTCCCTCTCTTTGTGTGTGTGTGCTCTCTCTCGCTCCCTCCCTCCCTCTCTCTCTCTCCCTCTCTCTCTCTCTCCCTCTCCCTCTCTCTCCCTCTCTCTCTGTGTATATTTAATATTTGAATCACATATGCTAGGATTGAGTGTTCTCAGTTTCATCTGCAACGTACTGTGTGTATACATATGTGTGTGTAAAGTGTATATCGAAGAACAATTAGTGGTAGCTAGTGTTATAAGTTTCATTTGTAACATAGTTTAGATGTATACATCTGTGCGTGCTTATTAAGCTAATTCTTTCGATGATTTGCAGGAATCGTGCTCAATTTTGTGAATGAGGTATGTTTTACTTCAAATTCATATGTTTATGCAATATACGTTTATTCGACTATGTGCTTGTTGTTTAATTGTTTTTTTTTTTAATTTTAATTAATTGCCAAGGCACCACAGTTTTACAGGTACTTCATGAGGATTTTTTGTTGATGATATTTTTTGCAATTTAGCTTGTTTTTCGTAAATATATTACGTGTTATTTGTATTTATTTTGATTGGATTTGTAGACAAAAGTAAACTTCAATTTCATGTTTCTAGTTTTAAGACTCCATAGTTCTACCATTTAGATGATTTTGGGGATGAATATATGGCAACTGTAGTTCAAATATGGCATTATTAGGCATGTTACAGATGACACACGTGGTTTCGTTTTTTGTATAGATGTTTTGCTACTGTTTTTTTTATACGTTGTGGTGCTAAGTTTACTTTTGATTATTTGATTAGAATGAAGTATTAAATCATGCCTGAGCCTAAGCTACTTAATGAGGGGGGGTTTGCGGATTTCAATTTTGGGGATGGGAAAGAAAGAGAAAATCTGTCACTAGCAGCCCCTAACACTGTTTAAAATAAACTATTATAAACCTAAGCATCGAAGGCCAAATATTATTCTACTTTATATGTACTCAAAATTTAGCGGTGATGGACAATAGATTAAATGTACTGTGCTTCTGTGGACATTCTAACATCATAACCATCATATATATACTTTTGGGAAATTTCTTCTTACTCAATTAGGGTAAGCTTTTGAAATTGTGTTCACTCCTGGTCAAATGAGTTGCTATATATACAGTATTATGTGATTGATTGATGATCTACAATCCCTCTAAATATATCGTATATCTTAACAATGCAGCAAAACCGGCCATTGAATTCTCAGACAGTAGCAGATTTTTTGCAAAAGTTCAACTTAAAAAAGACTGGTATACAGAAGGCATTAGACACTCTTGCTGATGCTGGAAAAATTTCATTCAAGGAGTATGGTAAGCAAAAAATATACCTTGCTCGGCAAGATCAGTTTGACATTCCAAACAGTGAAGAGCTTACTCGAATGAAGGAAGAAAACTCCAATCTGCAAGCTCAGCTGGATGAACAAAAGAAAGCAGTCAGTGAGGTAGAGGGAGGTACTCCTCTTAAACTTTCTGGTAAATATTTTCTAGAAACTAAGTTTATGGTGTAATTATTTAATTTGTCTGCTTCTGCAGAGATCAAATCTCTGCAGTCTAATCTAACTCTTGAAGAGATACATGGCAAACAGATGAATCTGCAAAAGGAGGTCCGTTTCTATAAATTTGTGCATGCATATGATTCACAGTCACACAGATACTTGTTCACTTGAGTCTTCACAGCAAAACATTCAGACCCTTTAATTTTTAACAGGTAAGCAATATGGAGGAGAAACTGACCAAACTACGCGGAGGTGTCACCTTGGTAAGTCCAGAGGAGCGAAAAGCTATTGAGGCATTGTATACAAGTACAATCACTCAGTGGAGGAAACGCAAGAGAATGTTTAAAGATATTTGGGATTCTATAACAGAGAACTCGCCTAAGAATCTAAAAGAATTCAAGGTCTTGTGTCAGTTATCACATTTTCTGTTGAATACCACATTGCAGTTGTTGTCCTTTGCTAAATCATCTGGTTGGCTATATCTTTCAGGAAGAACTTGGAATTGAATATGATGAAGATGTTGGTGTGAGTTTGCAGTCCTTATCTGATCTAATGCCACAAGGAACAAAGCGTGCTAGGGGGAAGTAAATTTATGTGCATCAAGTTACCCTTATCAACAACTGTAGGGAAATTAGTTGCAATATATTCTTCTACAGGTATATCACTATATCAGACATGTATGTATACAGTATGTATGGTAACATCGGATAAATGCTTCAAGTACATGATATGACATGTATGTATACAGTATGTATGGTAACATCTGATAAATGCTTCAAGTACATGATATGACTAGTACCTATCTCTCGGAGTTGATCTCTCTGACTAGTACCTATCTCTCGGAGTTGATCTCTCTATATCTTACTCCTTACTTTGGTGTACCTCAGTTATAATTATTAAAAGCAGTAGACCCTTAGCTAAGATTAAGGGGGTATCTTTATGAGATACTCAATAGAGATCATTAGCTCAGAGAATAACTGAGCATATGAAATATATTACATCCTCATTCAGGATGGAACATTTGTGATCGTAATTGTGTTGATGCCCTTGATGTCCCTTTGCACACTTGGAAAATGCCATATGAGTGGTATATCACATGTGTACTTCAGGCATTTATTATTTGATTAAATCATCTCCTTGGGTTTTCACGTGCTAACATGAATGCTTCTTTACTCCACTGATGCAATTCATGATATCACCAAATTATTGATTTGGACTGTATACAGATTGTTGTAGAAGTTTGATACGTCAGTCTTCCTGAACCTCTATGGTTATTTTAGGTGATAGTTTCTGCCTTTGGTTCTAGAATCTAGACTCTGCTGGGAACTATATAAATTTGTAAAGGTGTGCTTTTCAACATTGACAAATCATTCGACCGTAGTATTAAATAAACCACTAGACCTATTACTTAGCGACAGATTTCATAATTTCATCTTAACGTTATAAAAGTAACAAGGACAACTTCTATGAAATGGCCGTCATTTGGCAAAACTAGAAGTAATGTACGTACTCAACTGCTATTAAAATAATAGTCATGTAGGGAATATAGAAAGACATGTGATGCAGATACTTGGGCTAGTATACTGCAACTTGCAAAACTTGTACAATTTTTTGGTTCTCAATCAGTTGCCATTGCTGATACCACTCACCTGGTCCTCACCGACATAGGCCTATTCTCAAAGTTTAGTCGCGTAGATCGTTCTGGTTTAGATCTTTGAGCATGATTGATTTTAGGGTTTGCAGCCCCCTGTTCTAGTTCCCGCTCTGAAGCAGCTTGAGATGTCAAAGGATATTTCTTGCTGAATTTGGTAGGCTTTGAATTAATCCCATATGAGGTATTGTCAACATTAATAGTGTTAGAGTTATGACTTGAAGGTTTATTGGCAAGCAAACCATGTTTCATCTCAAATTCCAAGTCCTGGATTTCATTTAAGAAACTGGCATGTTGTTCAGTGCTTTCTTCATCATCACTTTCATCAAAAACTACTTCCCTTATGAATGACGTAGTTTGGACCTCTGTGTTGGTAGGAAATGCAGTCCCTTGTAGAATTATGTCAGAAGAATCGGGACTTGAGCTTGGTAATGATCTTTTATTTTCTCTTGCATTCTTCTCCTGTCTTGACCCTCCATTGTCATTTTCCATTTGCATTTCTTCATGATGATTGGCAAGTCTAGGGTTAGGGGTGTTAGATACCTTTTTCAAATTAAAACTTAGAGGAATTTGATCATCTGGATCATGTGACTCGGACCGAGAAAGTTCTACAGCTGCTCTTGCAGCATCAGCTGCACAAGCCGCAGATTCAAATGCTGCTTGTGCTGCATCAGCTACATCCCTGTACTTTATCTTTGCTTTCATCGAGCCTGGAAAACCTCCAACATTATCTTTATTCTCCAGCAAAATTGGAGAAATCTCTTCAAGCCTTGCTCCTGATTTTTTTGGTTGGTCAAATCTAGACTGTTTCTGTTTTGATTCAGCATTGAAATTCTCCTGCACAATCATTTCAAAGATCTAAACCGTTTTGTTTGTAATATTTATTTAATAAAAGACAATCATATATCCATGGTTGAGATTTTCAGTCTACCTATATCCCTGAAGTTATGTTGTTTCTTACCTCTGTTGTAATGGAGGATTGGTCCTTATCTTGTAAACGAATGTCATTCTCAGAAGCGATTTCTTTAAGCACCTTCATTCGACTCTCCAGGTTTGGCTGTCTAGTTGACAGCTTTGCCACGACCTATGCACAAATTCAGAAGAAATACTGTTCATTTTGGACTTCAAAATATTAATTATAAACTTCAACCACCAAACTATTTTATACCTTTGGATTGACTCTGCAATTGTTCCGCAAATCAACAGCACTAGCCGTGAACTCCCTCCCGAAACATGATGTGAACATTGTGCGCAGCTCTTGAAGCTCTGGAAACTCTCCACATCTTGTAGAAGCATATATCAAGCTTGATACTGCCTCCTCCAGTTCTTCTGGACATCCTCTGTCGTAAGAAAAAAAAATCATTTAATCAAATAAATTGCAAAATATATGAATCCGCCATATGTTACAGAATACAAAAGGACTAACCTTTCATTTTCGACAAGGTTCAGCCTCTCTGTGAGGAGATGACAATAGCCTTCTATCATGACAAACACATCTAACATGTTCTGCTCTTTGATCACTTGCTCAACCTGTCAACATTCATTGTCCGTTACATCTTGATTTCTAGACGCATAGATACATTTTAGATAGTTGTATTATGCGCGCGTGTGAAGAAGAATGTGAAACATTAAAGTATGTATACATAACCAATACTTAAAGGTATGACATTTTTCTTTAGAGTTCTATACATATTTCAAGTTTTATGTTATAATTAAGTCAGGTTTAAAATATGTATTGAGGTCTAAAATACCCGAATGAGGGCACGCTTGTCTTGGCCAAGCTTGAGGAGCTCAATAACATCAGATTGAGCGACAGACATGCGAGCCCGACGCTGGTTTTTTAGCACAAAAATTCTGGAGATGGCCAGGCTAATGGCAGGTTTGAACTTTGAAGTCTTGAAAGTACGGCCTAGTAGAGCATCGATTTTCTTTCCCATGACTGCTTAAACTTCACTTGTACGAGTAAGAGAAAGAAGACAGCAAAGAGTAAGGTAGTAAACTTTGAGAATGGTTCGTTTCAACTTCGAACCTTCTTATAGTAAGAGTTGGCCGTGTCGTCTTGTGAGTTGTGACTTGTGAGTTTGTCCGTCATCTAATGAACAGTGGGAGACTTAGGCGTGTTACCTTAAATTGTTTTTGGTTAATAAATGTCACGGGACAATCTGACGCGGCTACGTTACATCGAATGACACTTTAAAATGTAAACATGTAAAGAAATACTTAGACTTGGGTTTTGATATTCAAATTCAAATATATCTGAGTAGAATTTTCGTACTCCTTAAAAAAAGACAGATTTGTAACTGAAATATAGCTTAGAGCATCTCCGGTGCTTTAGTCCCATTTCCCACTTCTACTGGGTCCTTTGCAAGCCACCTCACTCTAAAGTGGGTTTCAAGAAAAAATGGCCAAACTCATCCAATGCATAAGCCCTCTTTTTTATATTTTAACATTGCTTTTGTATAATGTGTGTACAGTCTATGCATATGAAAAAATAAAGAATGTTAATATTTACATTGGAACCCGTGCTACAGCAGGTGGCCAATGGCCACGGTAGAGGGCACCTGCCCAGTTTTCTGCTTTGCTCCAATGCTGAAACCCAGTCTCTCACATGGCCAGGTCCATTTTGTGGGGATCGAAGCAGCAATAGGGACTGCGTTGTACATGCTCTTAGACTCTTGGACACTGACAACTTGCAATATTTATATAAAAAAAATTAATTAACTGAACTAATGCTATTGTTATTATGAATTTTAGATGTTTATATATAATAGCTGCTGTACGAAGCACGGATCGAGGTTAAGATATTAATCGAAAACAGGATGAAATAAAAAAAAAATCAAATTAATAGATTTTTGAATTATAGTTATAGGGAACTGAACCCATGAAACCAAATAAATTAAATTAAATTAATATAGTTGTAGAGAATCTAACTTGAATGTTGTGATAATCAAATTTGGTAATTTGGTATTTTGGTACTTTTATAACTAAATTTGATAATTTTTTACTTTTGCGTGTCATTTAAATATTGTTTTGCTTATTAATAAAGAGAGTAAATTATTATCCCAAAAATAAACAAATTAAGATATAGAATATACTCTAAATTTGGATTTTTTTTCTTGATTTTTATTATTTAACAAAAATTATCAAAGAATCATGAAATATAAATATATTGAAAACTTCTCTAGTAGTCTAGTAGACATAAATAAATGTTATGTTTTGCTATTTTGAAAAGAAGCTATAAACACGGAAGACTAAACAAAATTGTATACTAAATAACGTGAAAGTTCACAAATTGTGGCCCAACGAAACAAGGCCTAATGTGTAATGCTGACTAGGGACGAGATGATAGACAGACGAAACTCAAAATCTCGTAGCCATAAAATCAAACTGAGCTTCAAATTCAATCAACTTTGGGATGCAACAATTGCTCACATTTTTCTGCAAAATTTACATTTTATAGTCTGCTTTTATGTTCTTTAATTACCTTTTAGCTTTGAATCTGGTTCTGCATATGCAAGATGCAGCACATCTTCATTTTGTGGTCACTTGATATGGCATTTCAGAAGCATCTTTCTTGTTTTTTGCTTGTAAAAGTGTTTGCTTATAAGTAACTGCATGCATCCTAGAAAAGAAAGAATCATCCTTAATTTAAGAGTTCTATCTTCTTGTTTTTCCTTGGAATAACCAAGCCATTGTTGAAATATAACATAAGATCCATTTGGGGTCTTCCTCTAACACCTTAAGGTTTTAGATGAGCTGGTTACTCAATATAGTATCAAAGCTCTGGTCGGCGGGGGTCACGAGCCATTGTAACCAAATTGTTAGGGAACAAAGTCTTTTGGAGTTTTACAAACATTGTATCTGTTACATATCACTATTGCCCTCAAGCTCTTTCTCCTCTTTGTCTGACACAAACGGATATCAATTACAGAACAAAATTGCTTATTCCAGAAAATGCTGGTTGTAACTTATTTCTATCTCACAAGGCACAAATATGTATCCACTGATATTTACATTCTCAAGGCTATTGTAAGTGAATGATATACTCCCTAACATGCTATTCAGCTGCAAGAAAAGCGAAAAAGGCCCATCATCATATTGACTTTGTTCTTGGAATTCTCGTAGATGCGAGTAACTTGTCCTCTTCGAACCTTAACAATTCCGGGGTATGTGCTTGTTAAAGTTACCTTGTTGTCCATAACGCTGATCACCACCGACTCCGTAACCCCTACAGAAGAACCAAGACACATGAAAACTTGATTATCACAAAACAGTGGCTCAATGACTTGCAATATTTCAAGAAATTGGAGTGATTTCGTAAGATCATTCTCTCATTTTCTTGAAATAGGGGCATCGTTTGTGTACATCTCACCGAAGGTGGATATGTTTGATAGTGCTTACTAATTCTGGAGTGAAAGTGAGATTAGTTAGTAACTAGTGCAACAAATAGTGAATGAAGTGGGATCATCAAGTACTTTTTTTCGTGGCAGAAAGGGCATGAAATTCATGAAAAGGTGTGGAAAGTACTTTCTTGGTAGGACCTAAAATAATTAAGGACGGTGGAATCCAATGTACTCCCTCCTGCAAAAGGGAAATTTAACTGTTTTTGTTTTTTCTACAAGTATCCATCGTTGGAGGATCTACTACAACACGAACGTTGGTTTGCAACAACACAAACACCTCTGTAACCCACACCCACACATGTATTTACTAGAAGAGGACCTACAATGCACATGTCTCATAATGACTGCTTTTTGTAGAATCGCTAAACCTCAACAATGGCAAAAACAGAACTTACCGTTCATTCTTGACATGATGTCGGCTACCCTTTCTTGGCAGCCTTTGCATCGAAAATCTGCTAATAGAACAACTTCCTGAATCTATTTTTCCACATCAAAAAACACCCTTTAGGTAGAATTCCTAAAAAAATGAATTATACATATCCAGGAAGAGCAAGAGAATAAAACAATAGAGACAAAGATCCTTACAAGAGGCAAAGTTAAGGATTCAACGGATGCAAGAGTGATACGAGAATACGGAACGTTACTCGGGTTTTTCAGTCCAATGTTGGTGAGCTCATCATCTGTCTTTGTTTTGTGAAGAAGTGACATGCTTTCCTACTGATATTGCCTGAATACAGCAGAGTAACCTTCATATAGATGTATGTAATAAGAGTAACCTTACAATATGAATCTCAAGAGATAAAATGTATGTGAACATATAGATGGAGACACAGAGATGAAAATCTTTAACTTGGTGGAGGAAATGACTAAATAGAAACAAAGAGTAAAGGGGAAAACGGTCATAAGTTGACAAGAGACTTGGTTGCCTCATTGGTATGTCTCTGCAGTGTCCCTACTACCCTTATACTACTTGGTTTTCAACCTTTCATGGCACGGAGATGATTAAACTTGCCTTTCAGACAGACTTTCACTTCACCCCCTTAAATTATTATTTACAACGTCCGTTTATTATTATTATTGTTATTAGTATTATTTTAAACAGACCAACATTCTAACCATACCTACTACCTCATAAGTCATGCAAGTAAATAATAATTTCACGTGTTTATCTGCAAAAATACCCCCACATTTTCCAAAAGCACGCAGGGTGCTGGTTGGTGAAATGAATATTTTTTCCTCTTTACTTTCACCTCCAGTCCTGCTAGGGGAAAAATTAGTAAATTAAAAGTTTTCACTTATTTTTGTTGGTTGGCTAGATACAAACCGACAGTGAATATAAAATCGAGTTTAGAATAATTTTAATAGGAAATTAGAGCTATTCCAGGGGGGTGCCGAGTCTCTTAAAGATCATTAGATTATCTTACAATTAATACTGATTGGATCCACGGATTGTTAAAATGGATTTTAAAATAAATAAGTAAAGGTTTGTTCGTTATATTTTTGGAAAAATAGGGATTTTAGTATGAAAAAAATAAAAAATGTAACATATATTTAGTTTAAAAAGGTAAATGCCCGTGATATTTTTGGAAAATAAGGTTTTAAAATTTAATAATTTAAATTATTTAAATACATTTTAAAATAAATAAGTAAATGGTTTGTCCGTGATATTTTTAGAAAAAGAATGGATTTTAGTGAGAAAAATAGAAAAAGTAAATTGAAAAAGGCAATTTCCCGTGATATATTTAGAAAATGAGGGACTTTGTTAGAAAAAATCTATAATGTGTTTTAGCTGAAAAGATAATTGGTTATAAATAGGTATTTGATTATTTATATTTTAATTTTTTTAGTAATTGCATTTGTTAAGAAAAATAAGTAGGCATGTTAAAATAATTAACTTTTTAAAAAATAATTATAATATTAGGTTTAAAAATAAATAACTAAAGGTTTGTTCGTTATATTTTTGGAAAATGAGGGGTTTTAGTAAGGAAAAATAGAAAAACTAACATATTTTACTTTAAAAAGATAATTGTCCGTGATATATTTGAAAAAGTAGGGGAATCTGTTAGAAAAATAAAAAAATAATGTATTTTAGGTGAAAATGTAATTGTTTATAAATAGGTAATATTATTATTTAATAATATATTTCTATAAATAAGTAAGGTTAATTAAGTAAAAACACGAATTTAAGAAAGGGCAATTAAGTAAAATCACAGCATACCATACCGACCAACCAAACTTTTAATGTTTCGTCTATTATATAATAAATATTGATAGTAAGTATAGATAGATACATAAATTTATAATATTAGTATTTTATGCTAGTAAATGAAATATCCCCTGATATTTTTGAGGTTTTAGAAAATATAAAAAAGAATATACGTTTTGGAAAAAAAGCTAATCAGTCAGTCATTAATAATTATAATATTATTATTTTATTTTATTAAATAGAATTGTTCGTGATATTTTTGGAAAATGAGAGGTTTTATTTAGGAAAAATATAAAAGTAGAAATTTTAGTTAGAAAATATAAAAAGAATATACACTTTGACTAAAAATGGTAATGGGTTAGTTATTAGCAATTATAACATAATTGTGTTATTTTATTAAATAAAATTGTCTGCGATATTTTTGGAAAATGAGATGTTTTAGTTAGGAAATATAGAAAAGATATTATATATATTAATTTTAATATTTTATCTAACGGTTCTCATCGATTTGATTATAAATATCTAATGACTATGAATGAAGTGACTACCCGGCTACAAAAACTTTGACGACCATACTACAAAATTTTCAATGTTTCGTATTTAATGTCTTTAATATAGATACTTAAGGAGAGCTATTCTAGATGGATACCAAACTTTTTGAACATCGTAAATTACATTCGCAAGCTCGTAAATGTGTGTGACATCTTATGAGTTAATTTTTTAAGTCGAAAACTGTTAAAGTTGTGCGTTCCTACAAGGGACTTTAGCAGCATTTCTATAAAATAAACCTATTGCCTATTGCTATACCAAATTATGTGCTTACACCTTCCATATGCATAGAATTTTAATAAAACCTGTTGATGACACCTGATAGAAGACACCAATAAGGAGAACATTGCCTCGGTAAACCCTACTCCTTCCGTCCCATCCGATAGTTATCATTTGAGTTGAGCACGGAGTTTAAGACAGAAAAGTTTTGGAAGGTAAAGAATTAGATGAAACATTTCAAAAAATGTAAATAAATAGATGGGATAAAGGAGGGAGTATGTAATTGTGATAATTAGCAGGAATGTGTGTCATGTAAATACTGTCATTTTTTTAGTCCTTTGTGTTTGGGCTTTTGTATTTCATTAGTTGTTACTGCCCTTGAGAAATTTGCAAATATTGAGCCGTGCAGTGCAGGTGGGCTTTTCTACTCAAGATATGGGTTAAGGTGAGGGGTATACTCAAGTTATATCCCTCATCGTCTTGTTATATATGATTACTCGTTTAAAACAATTGAGTTGTCATCATTGTTATAAACTAAATAATTAGTTGGAATGATTCATCAATTAGCTGACCTGATACTATATTCTATTAAGTTGGAACTGTTATATAATATATATATAAGAACTAGAGAGAGCTGGATATAAATGAGGAGATCATCATCTTATTCATCAGAAGACAATGTGCATACAAGTCTTTATATAGGTTTCATATACATAGGTTACAAGAGAAGTGAAAAGCCAAGAGTTGTACTAATTACAAGATAGGTGAAAAGCCAATGTAGTTAGAAACTCTAAGAGTCATACAATTTATTTCATAACACTCCCCCTTGGATGACTCGCACAAACATCATGTCTCATTAAAACCTTACTAGGAAAAATCCTGTGGGAAAAACCCTAGTGAAGGAAAAAGAGTACATGTGTTGTACATAATGTAATGTAAAAAAAGTATCATATCTCCCCCTCATTTCAATATATCTCGAAGCTTACGCATTCCAATCTTATTTATCAATTTCCTGAAGGATGATGTAGGAAGTGCTTTTATGAACAAATCTGTTGGATTCTCACATGAGCGAATCTGACAGACATCAATTTCTCCATTTTGCTGAAGCTCATGAATGAAGAAAAACTTTGGATCAATGTGCTTCGTCCTATCGCCTTTAATGTTAGATCTCCAATCTTAACCATATACATAAATGACCATCATCATGGGTTGCCACAATCACGATACAATCATAAGAAGTGTCTACAATTGTTAATTTCATAGCATACCAAAATAATAACATCTCCGCCATATGTGAATACATATTCAATTCTAAGACGCAAATTATGATAATCATGTAAACACTTTGCACCTGAAAAATCAATATAAACCTTTGTCGAATAGGTTAGTGGAGATCAAATAAAAATTTCTCATCAAAATTCTCATGTCTTCATATTCGACTTGCTTCAAACTCCGCTAATGAATTTATTAATTAATAATAACGGGACATGTATAATTAGCAAGATAAATCAATATCTTACGCATTATGATATGTGGTACTTCAGGACCAAGAATTGTCTTTTTAAGTGTGCAGAGCGGTGACTATCATCTTCCTTCAGGAAAGAAGTTGTATTTCAGAATGTATTAGCATCTCTTGCATATATATTAAACATAATCATGTATTTATAATCCTTCTGGGATCTTTATCCAATCGACTTTCATAAGTCACAAGTTCTAAGCATTCTCATAAAAATTATATTCGTCTCCGCTCAAAAGTAGTTTTCCCTTTCAAAATTTGCATGATTTCGGGGAAACTGTAAAATAATAATAAAATTCACAGCTTTACAAAACAAACTCAATAATCCTAATATATTATGATTATGAGGTGAAACTCATTCGAATGTCAATTAGAAACACATTCTAATTTTCATCCACTCTAGCCAGAGATTTATATGAGTTATCACATATCATAAATCAAATTATCTTCAAAAAATAGTAGAAGATTAAATAATCATCATATTTCACGTATATCTTCTTATACCCATACATACCCTTATGTGTACTCCATGAGTTAAGGAATATGCCAAAATATAATTTTATAAAAATAACAAGAAGTATTTCCGAAATGATTTTATGTTGGACTACTGGTCCAGAACCCTTTACAACTCGATAGGGTTAGTTCTCAAGAACTTAATTTTCTACTTCTAGCAGTTTTAATCCTTTTGGAATTGAATTTAAATGTTGTCAAGTGGGTCATATAAAATTAAAATCAAATCTTTCGTATATTGCCAGACTATTTGGTAATTATGTAATCATGTCCACCACAAGATATTATTTCTCTTCATAACCAATATAAGGTCATTATATAACTATGTGACCTTTATATTTCGTAGATTTCACTTTCACATAAATATTCATTCATACCCCCACTAACTTTTTATACATGTGTGAATTACAGTTATAAATATTTCTCTATTTTAAAGAGATAATGATTTTTATAGCGCGCTTCCTTCACAACATCTGGTGTGCGAACTGCAAGTCCAAATAATTTATCTCTTTATAAGAGATTTTGCCTCAATCATTTACTTATATCTTTGGCCAATTTATTTTCTGATCCTCATTATAATCCATAACCTCAAGTGTTAAATTTTCATATGATGTGTCGCCGACATTGATTTGAGTAAATGGTTCCATTTTATTGAGATCTCATATGTACCTTCATTTTTTTTGTCATGTCTACAATCTCGTCTAGAGATCATTCAAAAGTTACCCACTCCTCGATTTAGTCATCATCAATTGCTGCTTATTTTTACCTTTAAGGATAATTTTGTTATGGAACCTACTAGTCTATCACGCTTCAGGCGTTCTTTAGACACATAGCATCTTGAGGTTGTCCTTCCAGGACATATTTATTTGGAGCATTTGTAGCTGGTATATGTGATATAGCCACTCTTTCAGGTCAGCATATATGTCTGACAATAATTGAAACATATAAATGAATTATCTTCTGAACTTCTAGTTCAGATTCTTTACTATGAGGATCAACACGAGGCAATGATAATTCATTCATACTGAATATCACCAGCTATTCATTTTCTCCCCCTAATTTTGAGAAAACAGACTCAATAAATTGAGTCATAGCCAAATACATATAAATGGCTCCAAATATATAATGATTGATAACCACTTATTTATAATGTATATCCAACTCTATCTTATTGTTGTGGTGGAACAATTATAGCTGACCAAATTTAATTTATAATAGGAGACATTATGATAACTGGATGGCTAGATGTGCATCAATAAATGTCACAAGATATCCAAAAAATTTCATTGTACAATAATTCTCATTGAACATTTGGGTAGTAGACTCACCAACATCATATAAATGCATATGCTTGATAATATGATTAACTAAACAATGAAACTCGCAAGCTTCTGGTTGTGAGTATATAACAACTATGCATATAACCATATATTTCATGTATCAATCATATAATATCTTAATGACCCACATTTGAAGTTTTAAAATTTATTCCGAAAGATGATAGATTCATAATCTATTTTTGTTGGTGATCAATTTTCCTTATAAACAAATATATCTGAGGAGAATTTACCGGTTTTTCAACGAACGTCCATATAAAATTTCAATTATCATTCGCATAAAATCGGAATGACTTAGCCCGTAATTATAAATTTTCAGCAAACTTCTAGTTTACTATAAGATATTTTCATAAAACTTTGTGCGTTATAAAATTAGTGGATGATTTCAAAATATTACTCCGAACTACTTTTAGTACCTTGAGTTAACTCAAGACTCGAAGACATATTTTTTCATTCTAGTATCTCCATATGGTCGATTAATCATCAACTAAAATTTTTCTATCACTTGGAAGAGTACAATCACATCAATAATGTTAGAGTTCCCCTCTTTTTTTTTTCTTGTAATGCTATGATTAAATACATGCTCTTCTGGAGCCTTCTATTTAGAAAAATATATAAGACATCTAATATATATAATACTCCCCCTTTGGATGACTCATATATGATGTATAGTAGATGTATAATACTGAACCTGGATACTATATGGGGAAGTTATAAATTTTTGTAATAATCAACCACAAGGATCAAGATATCAACTTATAAATCATAATTTCACTGACATTTATATAGATTTATCTTTCAGGAATATTGTCAAATTAAAATTCAGAAAATTTTATCATCCTTATGAAATATTATCTCAATGTTGTATTTATGAAAAAAATCCTATTAAAAGAAAAAATTCTTCATGGATTCTATAGGACCAAAAAAAAAATGTGTCATATAGAAAAATTTTGTTCACATTTGCAAAACTTCCGGTCATTATTTAGCACACAACTTCTGATTGTAATTTACGCAACTTCTGATTGCCATCAATATCAAGTAATTATAAAAGAGCATTGAACTCAAATTTTTGAATAAATTTATCATGTAATATCAATTAAAATCAATTTTATAAATCATATAATAATAACACAACACTACCATGTATTATATATATCACAAGTAAGACTTCACAAAAAAATATTTATAAAATCAAACTCTCGTTTATTTGAAGCAAGCATAAAACATTTAAATATGTGGATAAGACGACATAGTAGAATTAAAATATTATGTGCATAGTTCAGTCACAAGATGTCTCATTTTTATATACTTATTCAGTTCTCAATATCCCCTTTTTTTTTGCACAGTTTTAAATCATAACCATCAATTTTCTTTGCATCAATGTATAATAACATCACTCAATATATTATCACTGCAATTATATCGCAATAGCTATAATATTTTGTGTGAGTTCTACAAAAGCATAATAAGATACACACAAATAGAAGTGCACATCGAAATAATTTAATAATCCTGTTAAAAATACACATAAACGTGAAAATCTTAACACTACTTACATATCAACATAATTGCATATACGGAGAAGATTAAAACTCTATACATTTTCTTACTCCAAAAATAACACTATGTACATGAACTAAATCAGATTTGACCGTCACGAAGATAGACGATTTTTAATAATTAAATGATTATATTTGAAAACATATTGATCCCATGTCACAAAAACAAATATCAAACGAAATAAACCATCGAAGATAAAAATCAGAACTGACCAGTCCGAAAGAAAGCCAATTTACACTATTAATATGAACTCAAATCAAAAAGTACAAAAGACGAAACTTGTAGACAATTCCGAGACCTTTCCAGAATGGTAAGGCATGTCACAAACAAAGATGTAAAAAATTCAGAAACAATTAAAATATGGACTGCCAGAACAGAATCAGCCCCTGATCACAACGATAATTTGATGTTTAAGATACTTAAATCACATAATTTGACAATGGAATATGAACACAAAACGCAGAGATCAAAACAAGATTTCCATAATGATATTACCCGTAATTATTGGATAAAAACTTGATTTACTACGAATATTCAAAACTATAGCACATCAAGTCAAATTAATCCACCAGATTACAAAAAGGGCAGATTTAAACATGTATACAAGCAGAATTATGAAAAACACAAAGAACGAAAGTTGCAGATAATCAAAATATCTTCCCAACGAGTCCAAAATATATAGATTCCGATATAAAACAAATTCAATATGATTTTTACGGAAAATGTAAATTAGCATAACTCATACAAACACACATTAAGAACAATGCAATGAAAAAGAAGAGAACGATAATGGGGATGCATACCTTTTAATCTTAAAATAAGTATTGGCTAATCCTCTTTGGATTTCTCACTTTAAAATTTGAAATGAGTAAGAAAGAACATTTAGTCGATGATCATAAGAACAACTTGTATCTCTTAACGCACCTTAAACAATCAACCACTTCCTCTAGCTAATACGACTTGGAGCTAAAGTTCCACTAGGATACCAAAACAATCTTTCATGTTTGTAAAAGTTAATCAACTTCATCGATATAAGGTCCACCATCGTAATGACGGAGCGAAAGAGCTACTCGCGCTGATAACGTGTTATATATATATATATATATATATATAAGAAGAACTAGAGAGAGCTAGACAGAAATGAGGAGATCATCATCTTATTCATCATAAGACAATGTGCATACAAGTCTTCATATAGGCTTCTTATACATAGGTTACAAAAGAAGTGAAAAGCCAAGAGTTGTACTAATTACAAGATAGGTGAAAAGCCAATGTAGTTAGAAACTCTAAGAGTCAGACAATTTATTTCATAACAGGAACAATTTTATGACCGGTGTTTTATTCCAATTAATTTGATATTTTGTAATTAATTTCTCTTTTTAAATATGTAGAGAAAACAAGAAAGTTGCGACACTCTTTCTCTAAATTCTAAAAACATGCAACTTAGAAAATTTTAAAATTATTCTTCACAATTTTCACAAATATAAGCTTACCATTTTGTTGACAACCACAACTTCAGAATTTGTTGTAAGAAATGAAATTCATCTTCAAGTTAGGGACATGCCTTACATCACAAAATGTCCAAATAGAGTGATTTTAGCAACATCATCATTTTTATCATTGCACAACTAAGAACACAACAAGAACATGTACATTTCACGTAACATATTCAACCCAAATATATTTGCACCTATATTATTGTTAACAGAGGAATTTGTGATAACAAAATTTGAGGTTTCATACTGAAATTAAGTTCTACGACGATCGTTCCACGACGGGTTAATCACCGGAGAACGATGGTGATTGTGTTTATAAGAAGCTGAGATCAAAAGAGTTGTGGTGGTCTCCTCCTGAGCTCTCAACGTCCAACCCCTTTAATGTGCCTACGTACCCTATATTTATAGGGATCAAGTTTCACGTAGTTCTAATAGAACAAGGATACTAAGTCCACTAGAGATAGAACTCCTTGGCCGGACTACAAGGGTCCTAAGTCTACTAGAGATAGGTCTCCTTTGAGATAAGCATCGAACGTAGTCCTTTTCGGACTAGATTTCTTAAATCAATATAAATCCAAGCCCACTAAGGAGAGCCCATACGATGAAGCCTAGCCCCACAACCCCAAAGCTCAACTATGACCATGCCTTCATGGATACAACATTAACCCCAAACATCGGAGTTAACATCAATCGTTACCAACTACCACATCAGTCTTTTAGTTGCAGGGACAAGTCATGTCTTACTTCAAATGCACAAGCTGATCCTTACCCCCCGATGAGGATAACCCACCAGACTACAAGGCAAGTTCTCCAAAGTTATCATCACACCAGGCAAACCTTACTCCCCCAACAAGGGTAACTTGTCAGAATACATGAGTAGACCCTTTGAGTGTATAGACAAGCTTGATCATACCTAAATTCCCCAATAAGGATAACTTACTGGAATACAGAATCAGGCCTTCATTTCATAATCTTCTACAAATCTTCAAAGCTTGTTACTCATTGAAATACTTTGTTCCTTCTCTGTGTCACCTTCAAGTTGGCGCTTCAACTTAGCCTTCCATGGCATTATGGCGCGCCAAGTCATGCCTCACCCAAAGTTGGCGCTCCAACCCTAGTCCTGGGCCAGGTTGGCGCTCCAACTTGGTCTTGGGCCAGGTTGGCGCTCCAACTTGATCTTATGCCCGGTTGGCGCTCCAACTTGATCCTGTTCTATTTTGGAGCTCCAAAACTCACCTTTTACGAATTCATACCCTACAATCATGTTACCCTAGCTATTGATCATCTTCAGACAACCAATCTTTTTCTTGTATAATTTTTGGGTATAACAACTACCCCCCAAGTCTCTATTGTATTTGAAAAATACAAAGAAACTTTCATAAGCAGCCAAAAATTTATAAACCATCCCTTCAATGTTGGTGCTTCAAATTTCCTTGACGCGCCAATACAATCTTCAAAGTGTCAATAGAACTTTTCAGTACAGATACGCGTATATATATATATCCGTATTTTTATACGGTACACTCGCAAAAGTATTTAAACCCCGCATTTCCTCCATTTTCGTTTTATTCTCAGCTTCTCTCTCTTCAAGAACATTCTTCAAGAAACCCAATCATTTTTTTCTTTGAAACTGCCTCAAATCTATGCCATTCCTCAAATCGATCGTGACCCATTAATCTCTACCCCTCAAGGTACATTTCGAATCTTTTTTTGTAGATTTTCACCATGTATTCTGTTAGATCGAAGTATTTTAAGTTTTGTACTTTTCGTGTTCTTCATATATTTATTCGCATATCATTGTATGTATATATGTTTGATCCATTTTTATGCCATGCCCTTTCCGAAACATGTTTTTAGCCGATAACTGGCTATAGGCCTCTTGGCGCGTCACTAAATTTTGGCGCGGCAATCCTATAGAGGTTTGATGAACTTATAAATAGTAGGTTGACTCTCCAATAGCATTTAGGCAACCATTGTTGGTGCGGCAAGATGTGTTCCCCCGCTTACCTTGTTTTTTTCTTGGCTTGCAGCTGGCTTAAAGGGGGGACGCACCCGCATCATCTCCATTTCATCTGTTCAAAGACTTCAACAGGAGGGTTGGTCTTCCCTCAACACCGTTCCATTATCCCTCATACCAATATTCTAGCACCAAACCCTCAGATTTGGCGCGCCTATTGGAATTATATAAATCTGACCCATCCTTTTTCACCATGTCCCCATCATCTAGTTCAAGTCATTCTTCCGAATCTCCTGCTGAAAACATCACCAATCCATCACCTATTCCTCGTTCAATGGACTATGATTCCGAATTTGAAACTTGGGTTGAGCCTTCTGTTGCTAACCCCCCTTTGGCTCGCAAAAATAAAAGAAAAAGAAAGAAATTTTTTGCAGAAGAGAGTGACTATAAGGATGAATTACTCGAAGAGTTACATATTAATCCTTCTATTGTTGAGGATTTGATAGAGGACTCCGAGAAAACTGAAAGTGCTGACATTGGCGCGCCAACAGTCGAAGGTACTCAGGAGGAAAATGAATTTACCTCACCTGAATCTTCTCCTGAGGAAACTCTCCCCTTTCCATTAAAGCCACAAGATATAGATATTGATTGGACGCAATATGGTCCTTTATCAAAGAAAGAAATGGACCATGCTAGGAAAGATGCTGGAACATTTGCCTGTGTGAACATGTCTTCCACCATTCCTGAGAAGGATATAAAAAAGGTTATGCAATTCTATTCTCAAGATGGTAGCTATGCCAAACCTCACCCTGATATGCGTCCTCATATATTTGACATAGACAACATCAGAGTTCCAAGAGCTGTGGTCACAGATAGGCACATTCCACTCGGAGTTGGCGCGCCACTCCATCCTTGGCTACGTCAAATAGTTGATTGGTATCAGATATCACCCATTCAATTATCTCCAAATAGTTATAGGATGGCCATGGGACTTTACATAATGTATAAAGAACTTGAATATCCTGACCCAACCATGCTAGAACTGAGTTGGTTCTTTAGCCTTCAATCCAACATTCCGGGCTACTACTTCTTAGTACCTTGGAGAGATCATATGGGAAAAGGCATCAACGACGGCAAAGTCAGCAATATAAAAGATTGGAAAGAAAGGTTTTTCTACCTTTATAATACAACCAGACAACCAATTGAATTTAAAACCGGTGGTAAGTGTCTTTCATTGGCGCGCCAATTCATGTTGACGCTCCAAACCATCATTATTTCTTTTAGTTTTTGTAATATGCCTACGATAATTAAATTTCTTTTTTCAGTAAAGCAACTAAAACCCTTGTTAGAGGCTCCCCTTTCAACACAATGTTCTAGAATTCTAGCATTGCTACAATCAGGAAGAAAACTTAATGCCCTAGTGACTTTTGATAACTTGAAGAAGTATGGGTTCCTTCCTTCCCTTTCCGGTCTCTTTGACTCCCCCCAACAGGGCAAAGCCAAAAAACACAAAGGGAAACAGGTTGTTTCGGATAATGAAGATGAAGGTAAGGACCAAAAAACCTGGCGCGCCAATGCCCCTTAATTTCCCAATACTCATTTTTGTACCTCGAATTGACTACTAAGTACATATCCCTTACGTGATTTAACAATGTTGATTTTACTCCCTGAATTGTTAAGTGAATGTCATTTGCATTATTATCCATATTTACCTTTTATAATATATTGATCTTCCTTTTTATAGATATGACTGGAGTTCCAACCATGTTTGACGCGCCAAGAAGCACGTCTTCTACTCAACAGAGAACCTCCACGGTCACCATCCATGTTTCAAACAAGAAGCATGCAGCCAGAAAAAACAAGACCCAAGAGCCACCCCCAAGATGCTCAACCTCCTCCCAGCAAGAAACAAAACATTGGCAAAGCTGGAAAAAATGGGGTGGATAATCAAAGTGATGAAGTTGGCGCGCCTACTGGGGTTGTCGCGCCAAATTGTTCCTCTTTACGAGTGTTCAATGCTTTTGGTCATCTTGGGGATTCTCTCATTTTTGAAGTTGAACAAAAGATGGATGGCTAGATCAGACAGTGACAAACAAAAAATTTCCATTCGTGCCTCACTTGATCTATTCATGTTCAACTCTGAATGTGAGAAGAATAAGGAGGAAAACCTTAAATGCATGAAAGAATTGGAAGCTGAGGTTGGAAAGCTTAAAACAGATGTGAAATCCCTCAACTCCAAGTTGAATAAATCTGAAACGGAAAGGAAAACGGCAAGTTCATCAATCTCCACTCTTGAAACTAAGTTGGCGCGCCAAACTCAACCGGTGAAGGAAAATGACACCTTTATACAAACTCTCGAGGAAAAAACCACTGATCTTCAATTGAAACTAGAAGAGCTCGAGGAGGAGAAAGATTTTGGCTGGGCAACTGAAAAGGACAAACTAGCTAAAGAATCTTTTGATGAAGGAATTAAAGCCTACTGCATTACCTTTCTTGCTGGCGAGCCTAACTATGACTGGCGCCCCAAGTTTGGCGCGGGAATGGCCGACTTCATAGCTGACCTTTCACAGAAAGAAGCCCAGACCATTGTCGAAAAGAGAGCAACACTTGAAGAGGTGGTGGCTACTGAGACAAATAACTCGGCGCGCCAAGATACTGAAGATGCCAACCCTGAAACAAGTGTTCCTCGGGGTGATGGGGAAAACACCACCAAGGGTACTGGCGCACCAACTTCTGCCAACCCAGAGAATGCTGAAAAAGACACTGTAACCTAATTCCAGTTTTACCTTAACATTCTAAACTCTATCTGCAAGTCATATGACTTTGCAAAGTTGTAATTCTAAATTTTCTCTATACCCTTAATGGGTAACACAATTTTTCTTCTCTGAATTTGTTCATACATTCATCATATTCATCCTGGAATAAGTAGAGATACTAGCGCGCCAATTAGCAAGGCGCGAGAACCTTTCCTTGCAAAGGGTCAAGGACTGGCGCACCAAATAACAAGGCGCGAAAATACCTCACTATATTAGCCCTCTGCAAAATGTTATTTGTTGTTCATATCATTCAAATGTAACATAACAAAGTAAATAAATCATAAATAAAATCTGAGATTTTATAACTTAAACAAAAATAACTCCCTCACGACTTATAGCACGATGAGTACTGGAAATAAATTGTCATCGGCATTGCCGGTATAAAGGCTTATAGCCAAAACAAAAAAGAATAAAAATAATGCAATCACTAGCTCAAAGAGGCGTGTGACTACTACACCCCGAGACTAGGAGCAAATTTATTTGTTGCTAGTTTAAAGAACTGTATGAGGCTCAAAAGCTCTCTTATTGATAATACTTCTTCAAATGAACGACATTCCAAGCCTTCGGGATTGGTTTGTCATCTAAGTCTGAAAGGTAATAGGCTCCTCCCCATAGAATAACTCTGACCTTGTAAGGGCCTTCCCAATTCGCTCCAAACACCCCATGAGCTGCAACCTTGGTGTTTGGCATTACTTTTCTGAGAACCAAATCACCAACTTTAAATGAACGAGCCTTTACCTTACCGTTGTAGAACCTTGCTACCCTCTGCTGGTAAGCTGCAAGCTTAACTTGTGAATTTTCCCTTTCCTCTTCCAACAAGTCGAGATACAACCTTTGATTAACCTGATTTGCTTATTCATCAAAATTATCCCTTCTGAATGATCCTGCAACTATTTCCACCGGCACCATAGCCTCCGAACCATAAGCGAGCATGAAGGGAGATTCCCCCGTCGTGGTTCGTGGAGTTGTATTGTAAGACCAAAGTACCTTGGACAACTCTTCTGGCCAGCTTCCCTTGCTATTCTCTAGCTTTGTCTTCAAAGTGTGCTTTATAATCTTGTTCACCGCCTCTGTCTACCCATTGCTTTGTGGATGATATGCAGCTGCAAAATCTTTCTTGATATGTAGTTCCTCGCAGAGACCCCTCAATTCCTTGCTATCAAATTGTTTCCCATTATCAGAGATCAACTTGTAAGGAACCCCATACCTGCACATAATAGAGTTAAAAACAAAATCCCTTAGTTTCTTTGTTGTTATGGTAGCCAACGGGGCAGCTTCCGCCCACTTGGTAAAATAATCCACGACCACCACTGCATATTTTACCCCTCCCTTAGCTGTCGGGAGTTCTCCAATCAAATCAATCCCCCACATAGAAAATGGCCATGGACTCATTAAAGGTGTCAGGGATGCGACAGGGCTATGAGTATAGTTTGCAAATTTTTGACACCTATCATATGAGCGAGAGAATTTGTAAGCATCCTCCTTCATAGTAGGCCAATAATATCCTTGCTTCAAGATCTTCAACGCCAAGGACCCACCCCCCGAGTGATTGCCACAAATACCTTCATGAACTTCCCTGAGTATGTAATTGCATTCATCACCATTTATGCATTTCAGCAATGGTTGATTAAAACCCCTTTTGTATAACATCCCATCATACTCCACGTACCTTGCTGCCTTGTACTTGAGCTTCCTCGCTTCAATTATGTTTTCTGGCAACCACCCTTCTTTAATATACCTCCTAATTGGTGTCATCCAGGTCACCTGCTCATCCTCCTCCATCTGTATCACATCAACTTCCCTAACACTAGGTTCTTGCAACACCTCCAAAGGAATGACACCTAACACACTCACATCCTTTTGTGACCCCCACTTTGCCAATGCATCAGCCTGCTCATTCTCCCCCCGCGGGATTTTCACTAACTTAACCTCGGTGAACCTAGACATAAGATGCAAAACGCTTCTCATGTACAGCTCCGTCCTCGGACCACGGGCTTGGAAACCTCCATTCACCTGATATACTACAATCATAGAATCACTTCGTACCAACAAATTTTCAACCTTCATCTCCAAGGCAAGCCTCAACCCCCCGAGCAACGCCTCATATTCAGCATCATTGTTTGTCACTTGAAATGCAAAATTGATAACACTCATAAGCATATGTCCCTCAGGACTTATTAAAACTATCCCGGCTCCAGCACCTTCATTGTTGACCACTCCATCTACACTTAGAATCCACCATCGTTCAGACTTCTCGGGATCTGCTATGTCTGACTGAAGTAAAGGTTGAAGAGGAACCGTAGCCATTATATCTTCTTCCAACTCAGGAGAAAACTCAAGTATAAAATGTGCCAATGCTTGACCCTTTATAGACGTCCTTAGTTTATAATCCAAATCAAACTGCCCCAACTCTACAGCCCACTTCATCATTCGACCTGTCACCTCCGGCTTATGCATAATTTGTCGAAGTGGAAAAGATGTCCTAACTTCCACCTTATGAGCCTGAAAATATGGACGTAACTTACGAGAAGCCAAGATAAGTGCATACACCAATTTTTCCATGTTCGTATAACGGGTCTCAGCATCCTGTAACCTCTTGCTCACATAATATATGGGAGACTGATCCACCCCCTCTTCCTTGATCAATACCGCGCTAATAGAATACCCTGAAACCGCCAGGTACAAAACTAACACCTCACCTTCACTTGGCTTTAAGAGCATAGGAGGCGACCCCAAATGTTCTTTTATCTTCAGGAATGCCTATTCACATTCAGCTGTCCACAAAAAATCCTTCACAACCTTCTTTATGGCCTTAAAGAACTCCTGGCACTTATCAGATGACCTTGAGACGAACCTACTCAAAGCTGCAATCCTGCCAGTTAAACTCTGTACTTGCTTTACACATGTTGGGGACTTCATGTCTAAAAGTGCCCTGATTTTTGCTGGATTCGCCTCTATACCCCGATGATTGACTATAAAACCCAAAAAAATTCCTGACTCGACACCAAATACACACTTTTGAGGGTTCAACCTCATCCGATACTTTTGCAATATACCGAACATCTCTTCCAAGTGCTTGATATGGTCCACCGCTTCCTTAGATTTTACCAACATGTCATCCACATATACCTCCATGGTTTTCCCAATTTGGTTCTTGAACATCATGTTCACCAACCTCTGGTAAGTTGCTCCAGCATTGACAAGGCCAAAAGGCATTCCAATGTAGCAATAAAGTCCCCTATCGGTGATAAAAAAAGTATGTTCTTGATCTGGCCCATACATAGGAATTTGATTATATCCTGAGTAGGCATCCATGAAACTCAACAGTGCATATTCTGCTGTAGCATCCACCAACTGATCAATCCGTGGCAACGTAAAACTATCCTTTGGAAATGCCTTGTTCAAATCAGTAAAGTCCATGCACGTCCTCCACTTCCCATTTGGTTTCTTTACCAGCACAAGATTAGCCAAACATGTAGGATAGAAAGATTCCTTTATTAACCCAACTTCTAACAATCTATCTATTTCTTCTTGCAAAGCCACAACACGTTCCCCGCTCACCGACCTCCTTTTCTACCGGGTACCCTTCTTCGTAGGATCAATATTCAAACGATGACACATCACAGTTGGGTCAATCCCAACCATATCCGCATGACTCCAACAAAAACATCCAAGTTAGCCTTTAAAAAAGAGATGAGCTGTCCGGCTAACTCCGGGTTTAATTGCGATCCAATTTTCAACTCCCTTTTCGGGTAACAAGCATCCACCTTAACGATTACCATATCTTCCGCCGACCCAGTATTTGCAACTGGCAAGGGCATTCGAGGATCAAGGTCAATGTCAAAATTTTCCTGAGGGTTATCTCCATTGTGATCCACATTCTCGATTGCATCCTTTTCTGAACTTGTTTCTTCTAATTCTACAATTGGACATGATCCTACGACCAACGCCTTACTACTGTCCAATCTTCTGACCTTACAAATCTCCCTTGATTCATCCACCATCCAAGTCTCCTATTGTGTCTTCCTGCCGGATTCATAGGACAACAACATTTGTGACAAGCTTCGAGGTGCACCCACTTGTGGAACCAGCACAATTGGCGCGCCAACATTTGATAGGGACGAATTTGGAGCGCCATAACTTGGAGCACCAAAACTTGGGGCGCCCCAAGATTTTCCTTCCATCATATCTTCTTTTTCCTTCTTTTCTGAGTCCTCTGGGAACTGAACGGTGTACACAACATTGACCACTTTTTTCTCAGCATCAACATCCCCTTGTATCTCATTCACCCCTGTCTTATTATTCTTTCGAAACCCCTTCACAGACTTGTTGTAACATTCCCTAGAATCATACTGACTTCCTCGAACACATCCAATTCCTCTTGGGGTTGGAAATTTCATGGACAAATGATAGATCGAGGTAACCACCCGCATTTCTTTCAACAACGGCCTTCCAATCAACGCGTTATGGGATGAGTCTTGATCAATTACCCTGAAGTCTGCAATTTGGGTGGCAGAAAGAACCCCACTTCCAAGTGTCACTGGTAATCGAATAGTTCCCTTCACTCTGATAGATTCTCTTCCAAAACCATAAATGTAAATATTCTCAACTTTCATGTCCTTGTCAGGTAAGCCCATCTTCTTGTATGTATCATAGTATAGGATGTTGACTGAGCTTCCGTTGTCCACGAACACCCGATGCACATTCTGATTCCCAATTCCCATTGTGATCACCAACGCGTCATTATGGGGATGATGAACCCATTTTGCATCCTCCTCATAAAAAGTTATATCCGTCGCCTCTCCCCGAAATAGCCTGGGTGGTCGTTGATCTAATCGATTCACATTCGTCATAGGTACAGTTTTAGCCTCCCTTGCATATCTCTCCATCGCCTTATTACTATCCCCTGCAATATATGGTCCTCCCACTATAGTGCAGATACTTCCTTCCCTGACGAATTTTGGCTCTTCTTGCTTATCCTTGTCGTCATCTGTCGTGGGTCGACCTATACCTCTTTTTTCAATAGGGTGGTCGGCCCGATACTTTTTCACCCACTCAGTTAGATATCTGTCTTTAATTAGAAGCTCAATTTCTTCCTTCTGTTGTCGGCATTCATGGGTGTTATGACCGGTAGACTGATGATATTCGCAATACCTGCTTCTGTCTTTGCTTTGGAAAGAATTCAGAGGTGCTGGCTTCCTATATATCCTCTTGTCCTTAGTCACCTCATATATGTGTTCAATGGACGCGGCAAGTGGTGTGTAAGACCCCAACCTTCTGTCTTGACTTGACGAGGACTCCCGTCCTCTCTTTTCGTTGGTAATATTCACTCGACTTGGACTTCGTCCACGACCTCTGTAGTCTGGACTTGGTGACCTATATTTCATTTTGCTCATGCCCTTACTACTCCCATATACCTCACCTTTTTTTTATCCGCCAACGACTGCTCAACCCTCTTATACGACTCTGCTTCAGAAAACAACTCTGCCAAAGTAGTTGGATCCTTCCCTTGTAAATGCTTCCAAAAATCAGTTCCCACTCTCAAACCAGCAATTAGGAATTTTTTCAAAGTTTCGTCCGTCGCGCCTCTGACCCCTACAGCCTCTGCACTAAACCTCTTGAAGTATGCACTCAACATTTATCCCTCGCGCTGCTTAATGTTCACCAAGGAGGTCACCGGGGGTGAATACTTGACTACTGCCTGGAATTGTGTCAAGAACATTGCCTACATTTGATCCCAGGATGTTATCACCTCACTTCCTAATTTTTGAAACCACTACTGAGCACTGTCTCTGAAGGTTGCAGCTAACAAACGACACCTAGCCAAGTTTGGAACCTGATACACGTCCATCTCAATGTTGAAGCGCCCCAAAAACTCTTTTGGATCAGAATTACCATGAAAACGAAGGTCAACCGTCGTGTTTCGGTATCCCATAGGCAATAGAGCATCCTTCACAGTAGTGGAAAACGGAGATGTCACCTTGGTGGAAAATGCACCTGCTCCTCCCTCCAAGTGTGCCATCAGCTTCCTTATATCCCCAACATTAACATCCCCCAAGCCAGGAACGTTCTGTACCCCGCCAGTCTGACCTCCAACCAGGAACGTACTTGCAACAGGAGGTGTAGGCATGCCAAAACTTACCAGCACAGACGATGGTGTGCTTACAATGGGAGGCGTTTGTGTCATAATAGGAGGTGTGAGTTGCACAGAGACATGGGGAGTGACCGGCGGAGTGGGGGCAACAATAGTGTGTGCATTTTGATTTTGAGAATCATGCATCAAAGGTGGATTCTGAGTGTTAACAGGGATAGGTTGACTTACTTGTCGCAGAGCTGGATCTGGAACCTCTGGCACGTCTAACTGAGCTTGATTTCTTTGCACTTCACTGGTTGCACTATTTGAAGGCACCAGAACAATAACAGGTTCTTTTGGGGGAGCCATGTCAATATGTCGTCCTGAATTTTCACGGCTACGCCCCTGGTTACCTCCTCCCCGAGAACCCCTTCCACGGTATCCTCCCCGGACAAGCTGCCCTCCTACATGCATCTCCCTCCATCCATCTTGCCCAGCTACATTCGTTTGGCCTCCGCCTTGTTCCTTTTCCTTCTCCATAAGCAATTCCTTTATTTCATTACTAGTTAACTTTAAGCCCATGAGATCCATCATCGCTGATAATCTCTGCCCGGTATTGAGTCGATTACCATGTGAGCCGCCTGGGCGACCAATAGCATCCACTGCCGGGGGGGCTCGCGGTGACCCGGAGGCGCCATGTACCATCTGACTATCCTCAGGAAACTCCACAATGGGTTCAGTCTCTCCAAAATCCAGCCTTCATGGAGTGATAGGTGGCCGCCTTACTACATCAGGATAGTTAGCTCCCCTTCCAATTCCGGCGGCTGGAGCTCCTCTAACCAGTTCACTCTCCATATGACGTCCTCCCCGCCCATACGAGCCATGTCGAGACCTTTGAGATTCAACAACTTTCAATCTTGCATCAAAACTTCTCACAGCTGCACCCATACGGTGTAATTCTTCCATGAGGTCCGTGTTGCTGATCAACACCGGTGGGTACCGGGACGTATGGTTCATCTACTTCGTAGCCTTCTGAGTAAAAACTTCCTTCTTCGTGAGCACTTTCATCGCGATTCTGAGACATCTTTCCTCCTAGATGATGATCTTATTCAGCCCCTCCTTCTAGCGCCAATTTGTTAACGGAGGAATTTGTGATAACAACATTTGAGGTTTCGTACTGAAATTAAGATCTACGACGATGGTTCCACGACGGGTTAATCGCCGGAGAACGGTGGTGATTGTGTTTATAAGAAGCTGAGATCAAAAGAGTTGTGGTGGTCTCCTCCTGAGCTCTCAACGTCCAACCCCTTTAATGTGCCTACGTACCCTATATTTATAGGGATCAAGCTTCACGTAGTTCTAATAGAACAAGGATACTAAGTCCACTAGAGATAGAACTCCTTGGCCGGACTACAAGGGTCCTAAGTCTACTAGAGATATAGGTCTCCTTTGAGATAAGCATCGAACGTAGTCCTTGTCGGACTAGAACTCTTAAATCAATATAAATCCAAGCCCACTAAGGAGAGCCCATACGATGAAGCCTAGCCCCACGACCCCAAGGCTCAACTATGATCACGAATACAACATTAACCCCAAACATTGGAGTTAACATCAACCGTTACCAACTACCACATCAGTCTTTTAGTTGCAGGGACAAGTCATGTCTTACTTCAAATGCACAAGCTGATCCTTACCCCCCCCCCCCCCCCCCGATGAGGATAACCCACAAGACTACAGGGCAAGTTCTCCAAAGTTATCGTCACACCAGGCAAACCTTACTCCCCCAACAAGGGTAACTTATCAGAATACAGAAGTAGACCCTTTGAGTGTATAGACAAGCTTGATCATACTTAAATTCCCCAATAAGGATAACTTACTGGAATACATAATCAAGTCTTCATTTCATAATCTTCTACAAATCTTCAAAGCTTGTTACTCATTGAAATACTTTGTTCCTTCTCTGTGTCAGCTTCAAGTTGGCGCTTCAACTTAGCCTTCCACGGCATTATGGCGCGCAGAGTTATGCCTCAGCCAAAGTTGGCGCTCCAACTTGATCTTGGGCCAAGTTGGCGCTCCAACTTGATACAACTTGATATTGGGTCAGGTTGGCGCTCCAACTTGATCTTATGCCCGGTTGGCGCTCCAACTTGATCCTGTTCTATTTTGGAGCTCCAAAACTCACCTGTTACGAATTCATACCCTACAATCATGTTACCCTAGCTATTGATCATCTTCAGACAACCAATCTTTTTCTTGTATAAATTTTGGGTATAACAATTATGTTGTTTGTTTGTGAACTAAGTTAGCTTACTTTGTAGTTTCAATTTTGTAAACTTTGCTTGTAATTTCTGTTTTATAAGTGTGAATTTTCTTCCTTGCAGAGCCTGAATTTCTGTTGTAAATTCCCATTTATTTTTTATATAAAAATTAAATGTGTTAAAAAAAATAAAAAAAGAATCAATCGAATCACCGATTTTAAACATAATATTAGGGCTGAGCAACGGTCGGTTCGGTCGGTTTTTAACGATTAAACCGGACCGAACCGTATCTGGCGGTTTCGTAAATTACTAGACCGGACCGGACCATTTAAAAATTGAGACCAGACCGAACCAGACCTGAATTAAACGGTTTGGTTTGGGCGGTTCGGTTTTAAACGTAACTAGACATTCGAAGATAAATGAACTAAAAAATTAATGATATTACTAAAATTTGATAGGTAGTTGCTACACAAAAATATATTGATATTAATAATTAAAGCATAAATAACATCCTTTCCGAATAAAATTGCAAAGTGCAAGATATGAGGTATAAAAAATATGTATTTTTTACTTAGGATTTTAAGATAGAAATACATTTAATAAAGTGTAAGATGTGAGATATCAATAAAATGAATAAATATATTATTTTATAATATAATAAAATGGAACGGTCTGGTTCGGTATTAATGGTCCGGTTTGAATATGAAAACCGAATCGAACCATTAAATAACGGTTTTTATTTATATCAAACCTAAACCAAACCGAACCGTCAAAAAAACCGTAAAATGCGGTTTGGTCGGTTCGACCCGGTCCGATTCGGCCGGTTTGATTTTTTTTTGCTCAGCCCTACATAATATCGCTCAACGAGCGAATAACACCTTACTTATAAAAGAATTACTCTCTCTAAATGAGAGTCGACTAACGTAGCCGTCGCCGTCCCCTACCTCTTCTCCGACCCTCCCTCCTCCTCCCTCACCACCCATCTCCTTCCCCGCCATCAATCCCTCTCTTTCTTTCAATAAAATCGAGTTTTATCCTCGAATTTGTTTCTTGTTTCAATAAGAAAAGCCCTAGATCTAACCATCGGAGCTTCCGTTGTCCTTCTTCTCAGATTCAAGCGGGTGGATTTTCGGTTCCTCTTGTTTTTGTGGTTTCGCTCCGGATCTAAGGATTGCTTGTTTTAGTTGATCTAAAGTTAATTCGGATCTAAGGTTCTAAGCCTTTTCCGATTGTAAGATCGATTTTGTTTTGTTGATTTTGTCTCACCGCTTGTTTGTGTGAGTTTGTTTTTGTCTCACCGTTTGTGTGAGTTTTGGTGCTGGATTATATTATCTTGGAGGCTTGTACGGATAATATGGATAAACACTTTGATGAAGTGTTAGTGTGTTACACACATAGGTCTGCGAATATTGTAGCTTATTGTTTAGCAAGGACGACATATTCTATGTCAGGTCTTTCAGAGTGGAATGTTTCTGCTCGAGATTGTATCATCTGTTACTTTGAGATATTTTAATGCAAGTACGATTTTATCAAAAAAAAAAACACCTTATATATTTATATATTTGTTCGTTAATTTATAAAGACAAAGTGCAAACATGAGGTAATAAATGGAGAAAAATTAAAATTTGATAAATAGAATAGACACAAGTGCGAGAAATTCCATGTAAGCCCGGCGATAATAACAATGCGCAGCTTCCAGTAGGCCAACTATCTTCCTCCCTCGCCTTCTCCGCCCTCATTAACACCCACCTATACATACAAATAGCTCAATCAACAGCTTCTTCATTCTGTATCTATACATTCCCGATTTCCTCCAATTCACTTGCAATGTCTTCCTCATTGCTTCTCCAAACTACAATTACACCCTCACTTTCATTCTCATCTTCAGTCTCTTCGTCAATTAAGTACCGAACTGTTTTCAACCCGACCCGAAATGCGCGTCGGATCGCCCCCATTCAGGCTAAAATTAGGGAAATCTTCATGCCGGCGCTCAGTTCTACGATGACGGAGGGAAAGATTGTGTCTTGGATTAAATCGGAGGGAGATTTGTTGTCCAAAGGCGAATCGGTGGTGGTTGTTGAGTCCGATAAGGCTGATATGGATGTCGAAACGTTTTACGATGGTATTTTGGCCGCCATTGTTGTTGGTGAAGGTGAAACTGCGCCTGTCGGAGCTCCGATTGGGCTTTTGGCTGAATCAGAGGCTGAAATTGAGGAAGCTAAGGCTAGAGCGAATAATTCGGGAGCTCCGGCGAATTCTCCGGCGGCGGTGAGTGCTCCAGCACCGGTACCTGAAGTTAGTACTCCGGCGCCGGTGGTGGCGGCAGCTCCGGCGGTGGCGGATGGACCGAGGAAGATTGTGTTGACGCCTTTTGCGAAGAAGTTAGCGAAGCAGCATAAGGTGGATGTGAATAGTGTGGTAGGGAGTGGACCGTTTGGGAGGATTACGCCGGGAGATATTGAGGCGGCAGCTGGTATTGTTTCGAAAAGTGTGAGTGTTGCGGCTCCGGTTGCGAGTTCTGTGGCTGCTGTTGCTGAGCCGGTGAAAGCGGCTGTTAAGAGTAGTTTTACGGAAATTCCGGGGTCTACTGTGGTGCCGTTTACGACTATGCAAGCTGCTGTGTCGAAAAATATGGTGGAGAGTTTGAATGTGCCGACTTTTAGGGTTGGGTACCCTGTGTCAACTGATGCGCTTGATGCACTGTATGAGAAGGTACATTGTTGTTTTATGTCTTGAATTGTGATGCATTGCGTTTTAAGTTTGTTTCGGCTTAATCAATGTTCTTAATATCGCTAATCGGTCTAATTGGCAAGATGAACTTATAGCAGTTATTCAGAGCGCTAATCAATTATTGTAGTGTAATTATGAATATATTTTGGTATGTATTTATAATGTGATTACAAGTAAATATATATGATCATGAATTGCATAAAAATCTATATATTTGATTGAATTGTTGTGATCAATTTGGTCATTTACTATATTTGATTAAAGCATATGTAATAATAAAATTTGAAAAAGTTGAATTGGTAGAGAACATTGTAGTGACTACTTAGAAGATTAGTTAGTTTAATAGAAGATTTTTAGAACTATGGGCGTTATTGAATTGTAGTGTATGTTCTCAGGTTAAACCAAAGGGTGTTACTATGACTGCTTTGTTGGCTAAAGCTGCAGCAATGGCTTTGGCTCAGCATCCGGTTGTGAACTCTAGCTGTAAAGATGGTAAGACTTTTACATACAACAGTAGTATAAACATTGCAGTTGCTGTGGCAATCAATGGTGGATTGATCACTCCTGTTCTTCCGGATGCTGATAAGGTAATGCAGTTATATATAATCTTTTATAATGTTGTACGGTTTTATTTGAGTTCATTGAGTTAATTGCTTGTTTTCATTGGGTGGTTTAGCTGGACCTTTATCTGTTATCTCAAAAATGGAAGGAACTTGTGGAGAAAGCCCGAGCAAAGACCCTTCAGCCCCACGAGTATAATTCAGGTCTAATTAACTATTAGTCTAGTACCTTAGTATTGGAGATATTTGAATTTGTTTTCTTAATCTCCTTTAAATAAACTAATATTGTGTTATACTGGTTCTGTCTACAGGGACATTTACCCTGTCAAATTTGGGTATGTTTGGAGTTGATAGGTTTGACGCTATCCTTCCTCCCGGCCAGGTTAGTATCTAGATTTATTTTTTACTTGGTTTGCCAGTAGTTTTCTACTCATTTACAGCTTGCTGGATAGTAAAAGTATTGAATGGCTTGCAGGGGGCTATCATGGCTGTTGGAGCATCTAAGCCTACTGTTGTGGCCGACAAAGATGGATTTTTCAGTGTTAAAAACAAAATGCTGGTGAGTCATCTTCAAAGCCTACTCTTTTCTCGGTTTTGTTTTGTTATTTGCAAACCCCAACTAAACTTCACATATGTCCTTGTTCTTGTTATGAACTCTCTATTTGCCTGTGTGCTTAAAAACTTTACTGGTTTGAGTTATTATAAAGGTTAATTATAAGAAAGTGGTTAATTAGTCACAGAAACCTGTTGCTATCTACAATTTAAGCTCTTGCAACGTGCAAGCATATTATCATCAATTTCACATTAACAAAGTAGGAATTTAAAATAAACTTCAGTTCAGTCTTCCGATATACAGCATCGCATACTGGTAACCCCAGAATAATAAGTTTCTAAATATGCATTTTATCTTTGAGTACTGGCATTTTGTCTTACTAGTTACAACAGAATATAAGTATTGGGCTATATGCTGATCAACGTCCATAATTTTTTGAAGTGAATATATGCATATTCCGTCATGTTGTGTTTGGTTGGGGTCTTGGGGAGAATAGAATGGAATGAAATCAATGGGAAACAATGGAGGTTGGAAAGAAAATTTGGGAAAAAATTGAGTGAATTGCAAACTTGCTATTATAGAAATTTTGAAGAAAATGTGTATGGTGAGGGATGGAGCATTCCTTCTGAAAATGGAGTGTTTGAGTTCTAGTATAGGTTGTCAAGAATGGAATGGAGGAAGGAATGAAAAATGTGAACAACACATATTATACTTCAAATTTCATTCCATTCCTTCCATTTTATTCATCCCAATACACAACATTAGTTTCTTTTCGGGGGAGAATCAGCATGTTCTGTATTCTGTGGTCATTTGAATGGCTATGCAATAGATTAGAATTACTTTGGCATTTTCAAACATGTGTGCTTTATACTATGATTATTACCACTTTCTAGTCTGCAGTATTTTCAATATTTAGAAAATCGATAAGATGGTCAATGTTTCCTAGTCTTATCTTGTCATTAGATAGAACACGCTTATAAATCGACTTGCATATGCACTACATTCTGATGTAGAACCACGGTACTATATTGTTGAACACAGGTGTAAAATATGTTAGTTACTTGGTAGGTAAAGCTTGTATACCACAAACATTAAGTTATAAGTCGTATTATGTGGAATGGCTATGTTGACTTACTGGGTGATTACCTTCAGGGAAATTATAATAAATAATCGTGTCAAATTTAATCAAATTTTCTACTGTCACGTCATGGCTTGCTTCTTCTAATTTGTCTCCCCTGTTTGCACTTGATGGTAGATTTTCCATATATTTGTATGGACCTCTGGGCTCTGACCTCCCACAAATTTCTCTTTTCTCTAAACAATGTTCTTGCTCTTCAATTTTACCATCTTAAATTAGAATTAAAACGTATCACTAAGAACTTTTTTTGGAACCTTTCAGATTGTTTACCTTTAGAAATGTAAAAATCTCCTCGCATAAAAAGTTAGTGCAGGTTTTAAGCATTTCACTGATCTTCACTTATCAGATTGTTGTTTATGTTGGCTGACTAGTCGTTGACCTTTAGAAATGCTTAAAACTGGCACTCACTTTTGTTTCTTTTCTATTTTCAATTGAATAGATTTTTGCATGTTATAAAGCCAAATCAGCAGAACTTTACAGGAGAATGAATGTTGTAAAATATACTCCCTCTGTCCCTCTCATTTCTTTACAGTTTTTTTACATTGCTTGGCACGCATTCTAAGGCTCTTATAAAGTATAATTCTACAACTTATTTTCAAAATTTTCTTTTTCTAAATAAAAATTTAAACATTATACTTTTATTCTGAAGAAAAAAATATTTAAAATAATTTATGAAAATATATTTTATAGGAGTCTTAAAATGCGTGCCGAGCCCCCGTCCCTCAATGTAAAGAACTCAGGGGGACAGAGGGAGTATATGGTAAATGGCCGTGTTTATTTGTTATTGTCGACAATGAACGCATGATGCGCAATTTTCAATAAATAATGAACTTGAACTTGACTCTTATTTTATCAGTTAATTTTTCTCTTTATGATTTAAATTGTACTCTGTATGTTACATTGTGATAATGAGGTGTGCATACTTTTAATGCACAATGCTTACTAGATATTTGTTACAGTAGAGGATCTCAAGTAATCTAACAAATACTTTTTGCTCAGTTCTTAATATTACTTGGTCCGCTTTTTACTATTGGAACAAAAGTTTTAGTTTGATGTTAGAAGCTGGCTGACTGACCTTGTAAATCTTGTATAGGTGAATGTTACTGCGGATCACAGAGTCATCTACGGTGCTGATTTGGCTGCATTCCTCCAAACCTTTGCAAAGATTATTGAGAACCCAGATAGCCTGACATTATAGATGTATCAAGTGGTTAGGAGACGGTCATACAGTTACTATCAAATTGAGTGTACCCTGTTGAAACCTTGTGTGCAACAGTTGCGTTCGTAGTCTTTACCAACTCTTTTCTTCATCATTTTACAAATTTTCTTCTTATTTTTATCCCCTAGATTCTACCTTGTTAGATATGTTAGCATTGAGCAGATTTTGAAAGAGGGCAATAAGGATTTGCTATTTGTATACTAGATGTTTGAGGAATTTGAAGTTCGTAACCATGTGTTTTGGTTGCATTCATCCGGGACTGTATCTGGGCACTTTGTGTGGCTGTCTTTACTATACTTGTTATAACGGTCCCTCAAAAGTTCAAGAAATCTGATCTGATAATGCCATTACATATTTAGGATAGCAACAATTTAGATTAGAAAGAGTTCAAATTCAAAAAGGAAACAACTTTGAAGCATGACCATCATTTTCTGGCCGGCCGGCTCGGATGATATGAAACTTTAGAAGCGCACTAGCAGATTGTCTCACCCAGAACCATGATTCATTAGTAAGGCAGGCTTCAAAGAAGAGGCCTCGAGTCATAAAGGTATTCATAATGTGGACCTGTAGAATAGTACACGTTGTTTTCGTCGGAACAATAACGAGCACTAACTTGAAATGATAAGACCATGCATGCATTATGTTTCTGACACTTGTGGTTGTGAGACTCAAATCTTCATATATGTGTGTGTGTAAGGATGGTCCATGTCTAAACTCTAACCTAACCTTATATGCATGGATTTTCTGAGTTATGCCCACCGGTCCAGTTGCTTGTTTCATACGTCCTCAAACTTTAATTAAACAATTAATCATATAATATTTTGTGATTTTTCTATTCTAATGTATCATTTTAATTATGCGTTAAATATTTCTTCAAAAAAAAATTACGCGTTAAATATCAAGCTAGTCGCCCAAGTATATTCTTAGATCACATATCATTTTACTTACCGATCTCAACACGGTTTTTATTAAATTATTGAACTCATAATAAATATCAAACACATAACTCTAAAAATATACTCGAAAAGTAAAAGTAATTTTTTGTTGAATTCTACAAATTTTTCATGAATGCTACCGCAATCAAAACAAAAGTTGTGATTTCTAGTATTTCAGATAATATGTTTGGATTTTAAGAAATTTATTTTTATTTTATTTTTAATTAAATAAAAAAAATAACTATAAAACTAAAAATTAATAGTATATAAATTGTTAAAAAATTAAATATATTATCTGAAATACTAGAATTTACTACTTTTTATTTGATTGCGATAGCATTTAAGAAAAATGTATAGAACTTAACAGAATATTACTTTTATTGTCGGAGCACATATTTAGAGATGGGTCGTCCGTGACAATCGATTGTTATGGACCAATTATCTAACAATCAGTTTCGTAATCGTTGGATCGATTATTCAACGGCTAAGATTGGAACAAAAAATTTTATCGTTCCTCTACAAATTTCCGCGGAGCCATGAGGCTCCTCTATAAATTTCCGCGGAACGTACTAAACTACTACCTCTACCACTACCTTAAGGGACACAAAAAAATCAAACTCTAAATATATACTAGCTTAAAATCCGTACGATACACGGATTGTTAATTTTTATTTTATTATTATATTTTTAATATTTTATTAATTATATTTGTTAAAAAATAAGTAGATATGTTAAAATAGTTAAATACTTTTAATTAATTAAAAATATTAAAACAGATTTTAAAATAAATAAGTAAGGGTTTGCCCGTGATATTTTTGGAAAATGAGGTTTTGAAATTTAATAATTAAAAGTATTTAAATTCGTTTTAAAATAATAAGTAAAGGGTTTCCTATGATATTTTTGGAAAAAAAATGAATTTTAGTGAGAAAAATAGAAAAAGTAAATTGAAAAGGATAATTTTCCGTGATATATTTAGAAAAGAAGGGACTTTGTTAGAAAAAATCTATAATATGTTTTAGAGTAATTGGTTATAAATAGGTATTTGATTATTTATATTTTAATATTATGATTGCATTTGTTAAGAAAAATAAGTAGACATGTTAAAATAGATAAACTTTTAAAAAATAATTATAATATTATAGGTTTAAAAATAAATAACTAAAGATTTGTTCGTGATATTTTTGAAAAATGGGGGGTTTTAATATGGAAAAATATAAAAACTAACATGTATTAGTTAAAAAAGGTAATTGACATGTTTGAAAAAGTTGGGTAATTTGTTAGAAAAAATAATGTATTTTAGGGGAAAAAGGTAATTGGTTATAAATAGGTAATATTATTATTTAATAATATATTTCTATAAATAAGTAAGGTTAATTAAGTAAAAACACGAAATACAGTTAAGAGCAATTAAGTAAAATCACAACGTACCATACCGACCAACCAAACTTTTAATGTTTCGTCTATTATATAATAGTAATAGTATAGTATTGATAAGATGAATTTGTGTATTAATATTTTTGCATAATTAGAATATGCATTTTAATGTTACAAATACATTTCTCAATTTTGTTGTTGTATATAATTATCATTGATTTGAATAGATATCAATTTTTCCTTACAATCTTAAAAATAAGAGCACTATTTAACATTCGTGTAGGGCATCCAAATTTCTTTAAGAGCACTTCTTTTTTTGATAACACGAACTAATTTAAAAAAGTTTGTACGGGTTTAAATCTGGAATCCCACTTGTGATCACATTGCGAACGTCACTCCGGACAAGCAACTCCGCTCTGCTGTATATACAGATTTGCATGTAGGTCGGTGTAATGTCAGCCCTCCCTCCCTCCCCTCTGACAGGTTCACAGCCCTCCCTCACCCTTATCTCTAGTTGTTGTATGATTGCATTATTTATTCATATGCATGACATAATCGTTTGTATCCCATTTCAACATTAGTGGCTGAGTCAAAAAAAAATTAGTTGTGGGTATGTTGAGATAAACTAAAAATGAGTTAATAAATTTTACGTTGTATGACATTTTTGGTCTACTAAATCAAGAAGAAGTTCTTACAATATCGCTTAAGAATTAAGATGCGCGTATGTTTGGCTATGCATTTGTGATTGTATGCATCTTGTATGTATATCACATTCACAGCAGGCTTACAACATGCACTCGTCATATGTCTTTGGTTTTGACGTTATATTTGTACAAAATCCATAACCGTCAAAAGGTCAGGCCAGTATTTCTTGGTAGTCAACCGGCCAGAAGTTTACCGACACATATCACCAATACAATAATGCAACCTTATGTTGGGAGACTTTAAGCTTTCAATTTTTTTTTATATAATCTGGTAGCCATTTTCGAACACCTCAATTAATCACGAGAACTGTTTGCACACTTATATCCACCGAAAATGATGACAGCCCACTTACTTTGGTGTTTTCAATGAAATCGACTTTGGAATGGTAAGTAAGTTCTTAAGCCAAGATCTGGAACCGTGGTGGGTTACTAATATTTCAAATTAATGGTTTTGTTCGGGGGAAAAGTTTAGTTTTACATACATTTCAAATTAATGTAGTTGAATATTAAAGGAATGGAATATAAGAGAAGGAAAAGGAAATATTTAACATGTTACTAAGTTTTTTTTTTTTTTTTGCTAAATATTACTAACTAAGTTTTTGCCCTAGAAGATGAGAAATTTTTTTGTGTATAAAAATAGAATATGATTTGTAAAAATAGATGGTTACCAAAAGCCATCTATATGTATTTCTAAAGGAGCATAACAATCTTATTATTACAAATCAAATTATATTTTTAAAGATTGCATATGTGTAGAAAAGTAATTTTTAAAATTATTATTATTATATATATTTTATAAAATAGGTGGCATCGAGAAGAATCAGGACATGATAATAACAAAAGGGGTTGTAACAAATTATTTTGTCTGTATAACGTCGTACACCTTTACTTTTCAGACCGTGAGTCATTCTACTTTAAAACAAACTTCACTACTTGCTGGCCTTCCTTATCTCAAGTAATTCCCTGTGCTACTACTCATTATCATAACCCTACAAAAGATACCAATAATGTAAGTTATTATATCTTCCAATAATTAAAAAAAAAAAAAGTTACTGCATGTAAAAAAGGTGCAAAATTTGTAATTGTAGCATGCTTCTGCAGCTTATAAATAGTTGGGAGTTGCAGTACCATTAACTTGTATCACTACAGAAAAGCTGAAACACCACTAACAAGAAGATGGGAAATATGGAAAGGAAAGACAGCCATGTTAAAAGGCCAAAGGGTGGAATGATCACCATGCCTTTCATCTTTGGTAAGCTGCTTCATGTAGCACACATATCTGCTAATGCTTTGTTAGGATAAATTAACTGCGTAAGTTAAGTTTCATCGTGAATTCGATCTCGAGAACGTGTTATTTTAAGACTAATTACATGCCTAGCTGTGTTATACTTGGTGCAGCAAATGAAATATGTGAGAAGTTGGCGGTGGTGGGGTTCGGGGCAAACATGATCAGTTACTTGACGCTGCAGCTAAATTTGCCACTAACAAAATCTGCCAATACTCTTACCAACTTCAGTGGAACTGCAAGCTTGACTCCTTTGCTCGGTGCTTTCATCTCTGATGCTTATGCCGGACGCTTCTGGACTATTACTATCGCTTCTATCATCTATCAAATTGTACTATTACCATATATTTTTATTTAATTTTCATTTGTAAAGCATAGTAGTGCAGGGGTTTGAATCCTGTTTTAGAGGATCTGCGTGCCAAATTATGTATAAGAGGATGTCGTAACTAGTAACTAGACAAAAAATTAGATTAGATAATATATTATAGCTGGGAAGGATTATGACTAACACTTGTGAATATGTTATTATGGCAGGGAATGATTTGTCTAACCATATCAGCAGTTCTACCCAAGCTAAGACCTCCACCATGCAAAGGCGATAATCAAGTGTGCCAGGAAGCCAATTCTGGACAACTAGCAATCCTTTACGTATCACTACTACTAACCGCTATAGGATCAGGGGGGATCCGGCCCTGTGTGGTGGCATTTGGAGCAGATCAATTTGACGAAAAGGATCCTAAACAAGCAACTGCTACGTGGAAATTCTTCAACTGGTACTATTTTTGCATGGGGATATCGATGCTAGTAGCTGTGACGGTGGTTGTTTATATACAAGATAACATTGGATGGGGTTGGGGACTTGGAATTCCAACTGTAGCAATGGCCCTTTCAATTATTGCCTTCTTAGTGGGATATCCACTTTATCGAAATTTGGATCCTGCTGGAAGCCCGTTTACACGATTGGTACAGGTGTTGGTTGCTGCGTTTCGGAAGAGAAATCTGCCTATGGTTTCTGATCCTAAGCTTCTTTATGAGAATCAGGATCTTGATGCCCCTATTTCTGTGGCTGGAAAGCTTCTTCACTCTAAACATATGAAGTAAGCGCTCTCCAACTCTGTGTATACAGTGTGTTTGTTAAAAACATATCTTCCATCTACGAACATTTTAAGTTTTTAAAAGAGTCGGTCACTAAAAGTTTATGCAGAGGTCTTGATGCTAAATCTTTTAGGGGAGCTGGTCATATAACAACAAATAGCATATTGCGAAGTACATGATATGTTATGATTCATGTTTTGACATGTACAGGTTTTTGGACAAAGCTGCGATTGTAACTGCAGAGGATGATATAAAATCCTCATCAACCCCTAATCTGTGGAGACTTAACACGGTGCACAGAGTTGAAGAACTAAAGTCAGTAATTAGAATGGGACCTATATGGGCAGCTGGAATCCTTCTGATTACAGCGTATGCTCAACAAGGCACTTTTTCACTCCAACAAGCCAAAACCATGGACAGGCACCTCACAAAATCCTTTGAAATCCCGGCTGGCTCCATGTCGGTTTTCACCTTAACTTCCATGCTCACCACAATCGTCTTCTACGACCGCATTTTTGTCCCTCTGACACGTAAACTCACAGGCACTGAGCGCGGCATTTCCTTCCTAACTCGCATGGGAATTGGCTTCGCAATCTCAGTACTAGCAACATTTGTTGCTGGTTTTGTGGAAATAAAGCGAAAACAAGTGGCGTTCAAGTCCGGACTTCTTGACAAACCTCATGCCATTATTCCCATATCTGTCTTCTGGCTAATACCACAGTATTGCCTTCACGGGGTAGCTGAAGCCTTCATGTCAATAGGACATCTTGAATTCTTCTACGATCAGTCACCGGAGAGCATGAGGAGCACAGCTATGGCATTGTTTTGGATGGCTATTTCAGTTGGGAATTATATAAGTACCCTCTTGGTTTCAATGGTACACAAGTTTAGTGAGAAGCCTGATGGATCAAATTGGCTTCCCAACGATAATTTAAACAAGGGAAAGTTGGAGTATTTTTACTGGCTGATCACATTGCTTCAAGTTTGTAATCTCATATACTATCTCTTCTGTGCAAAATTGTACACTTTCAAACCAATTCAGGTCCACAGTACAGCCCAAGATTATGTTGAGGAACTTGAAGATATCGAACTAAGGCCACATGTTTAGTTCTTTTGTGCAGTGAACCGCAACAAGACAGTGCAGATACAGAAAGCGTGTCTTTAATAGGCCCTAAAGCATATATTAGTGTTTTATTAGGAGGCCCTAAAGATTTAAAGGTCTTTATTTACTCTTAAATCGACCCTTAATTCGAATAATAGATCATATTAGTTTTATTCAATCCAATCGTACTATATAGAGACTTGATCAGATCACAATGTGTAACAAACCAAACTCCAATCCGGGGTAGATGCTGAATTGCTGATTAGCTGCACCCAGATCGGAAAGTAAAATTCACATAACCCTTATTAACTCTTTTTAAGTACCCATACAAACCCCAATGTTTCAGAAAAAGAAAAATCAGCTATAAGAAAACTGAAACTCCACAACTGATTTCCACTCTGATCATCCAAACATATGGGGATCACCACAAGGAAACATAGTTACATGTTAAATCATATTCCTACAGAATTCACAACATATCCGGAAAAGTAAGCACTCTCCCAAGAAAGGTAAAAAGAAAAACAGAAGGTCATCCAAATTATAATAATGTAAGCATAAAGATAAGAGAATGAGGGGGTAGAAGAAGAGGTTTGGCCACCTCAATTACATGTATAGTTATTATTCAAACTCGTTCATATGGTCTAAGAGGTAGTTTGCAGCCAGCTCCTCATTCTTGTTACATGCAAAAAAGACTTCCAACACAAGGTCTCGGTCAAATCCCATTGCCTCGAGCTGAATAGAAAGGAAAAAAAATAGATAAGTTACAAAAAGGGAGCATTTGCCCAAATATTATCATATTTACTTGAATCCTACAGATAAAAGGCACAACCGCACAACTTACACGTTCGATGGCGTCGCGCTCCTCAGGTGTGACTGAAATAGACTGTGGCTGTCCAACTAAGTTTCTGCTCAGAAATTACAAGCACATAAGCACCATAAACAGTTGCCATATTTAATGGCGAAAGTTGCAGAAAAAAACATACTCGCCGCCTTCAATGGGTTCATTGATCAGCTGAAGGAAATCAGCCTGATGTTCTTGGATAAGCCTCATCAGATGAGGATTTTGCTTCCCCAACTCCTGAAGCATGGGCTGTCAACAAATCAACCAAACAAGCATTAATGATTTTTGAAAGTTGAGCGCACAGACATGAGCCATATGCATGAATATATTACCTGCAAAATTTGTGGGTTGGACTGCACCATAGCTCGCAAAGATTGGAACTGACATAAAAGACAACTAAAAAGTGAAGAAAGAAAGAGAAGGGGTGGCTAAGGTGAGGTAAGGCAAGTTGTAGTCCCCGAAGAATGAATACCTGTTGATTGTTGCGTAAAAAATCTAAGTTGCCTGCACCAGCAGCATTAGAACCCATGTCGGGAAGACCCTGAATCACAATATAAAAGCCATCATCAAAGATAATAAATTGTAAAATAAATTATTGTCTAAAAATATACAAACCTGAGGGAAGAGATCTAACGGGTTTGCATTTGGTCCGGTGGAAGCAATAGGAAGAGGTTGGGCAGCTGCTGCGGGAAGCTGACCAGGCGGTGTTGCATCCTCGCCACTTGGTGGTGATGGGGCCACCACTGGAGCTTCAGCTTGCTCAGGGATACCCTGTTATATAACACATCTTATCAGATTGTACGTGCAGTAAAAATATAGTGGAAATTAATCATTGCAACATTCCAGGAATAGGACAAAACGTCAAAACTAGTAAACCGTAAGCTGCCACAATATAGTCTAATCTTCCAGGTAAAAGAACGCGGACAGGATAGTCAACTATTTTTTAACCCTCTCTTTTACAAGAAAACACAAATACTCAGATGCCAAGTTTTTAGGTACTCTAACAAGATACAGCCATAATGAATTACTACCATCACCACAGCAATACCTTAATCCTCTATAGTTGGAAATGTGTGTGCTCGCATGCGCATGTGTGTGGAATATAATATATTAAATTTTTGCCTTTTCCAACTATATAAGTTGCACCGAAAGAAGAAAAAGACAGAAGAGAGGAATGCATTTATTATGTTGGGCTTCAGTAGACAGTAGCCATGTATCCAATATATAGATAGTTCAGCTCATGATACAAAAACAAAATTATACTTGGTTGATTCAGAAATATAAACAAGATAATGTTACATATGTAGATAATTAGTCAAAAGGGAACCACACAGTTTCGTGAAGAGTACATTACAGCACCTCTAGCTTGTGAAAAGTTGTTTAGCTAGGTGGTAGGTATTGCATCACATAAAAAATCAAAATTTACAACTGAATTCATCCTCTTTATCATGAGAGACACGGTTAGAAGTTAAAGTCATTTACCACACAAGTGCCTTTTTTTTTCTGTGCCCAGTTGAATAAGTATCTACTTACCACCAATATGTCCCTTGACATAGCATGATCAATACCAGAAATGTCCAAAACATGATCGATACTGTATTGCTTTATTATTTTTCAATTTGAGAAAACATTGGCACTTTACTTGCATAATGGCATGATCTTGTTCGGAAATTAGTGCTCTAAGCATTTTCTTTGATACAATTAAAATAGTACGGAAGACACTTACAGAATAAAGATATTCCACAGCTCTCTCTGGATTGTTGTAAGCAGCACGAAGGGCACGAATAACTGTATCCCTATCCCATGTGCCTCCACCCATGTCAAGAATCTGCTGGACAGCTCCTTCGAGATTGCTTCCAGCCACTAAATTTGATGCTGCACTGTCATAAACATTAGCCTCTGACCTGCTAAATTAAAATCAATGAATATGTTATGTAAAATGACCAAAAGAAGAATTTATTTAAATTTGAAAGTAGAACATAAGTATCATGACATTTCGATTAACAAGAAATCTATGTCACTGAATAATAAGAACACACCCTGCAGTTGCCAAGGGAGCAGGAGCTACAACTGCAGCTGGAGCAGGTGCAGGTCTGAAAAGTTAATATTAATTATTAACAAAAATGAAAATTAAGTTTAATCCAGAATGAGAGGATATGGGAAATAGACAGATAATACAGGATATAAGGGATGCATGTATAAAAACAAGACACCCCGTGCAATATCTGTTCATGTGCAATGGAAAACCAGAACTCACGCAGCCAATGTTGGGGCCGGAGATTGAGTAACTGCTGATGCTGGAACTGAAGGAGGTGCAGCACTTGTTTGTGTTGCCTACAAGGGTGACAGCTCTGTTATATGCATCGTACTTGGTAATATCACTAGAAACAAAGATACTAATCAGTCTGTAACAGACAAAACAGTGATTCTTTTACAGAACTGAATAAATTTACCTTTGATATAATATTCTCAAAAGATAACAGCAGATAGATAGTGGGCAACAACAAATGGACACTAACACCACACACAAACGAAAATAAAAAGATGAAATAAGCCGATCGACAAGATTCGGATTAGTGATAGACCATATGTGCGGGCCCATTTGGCTTACCTTTAAAAAGAAGTTGCATGTTACTTAAGGTTATATTTATGACTTGAAAGTAAGTTATACAGACAGAAATACTAGTTTCTGAAGAGTCAAATACTAGTTGCATAAAGTCAGTTTTAAGTAATAAAATTTGTATATGACTGTAAGTCCATTTGGCTTACTTTTGAAAAAGTAACGTGAGTTACCCGTGGTTACTGTTATACTAACTGTTGCCAAATAAAATTACAAACGTAAAATAAGTCGCTCCAAAAAGTACCTCATTTTTACATTTTTTATTTCAACTTGTAATTCAGTTTAACAGACCATATAATTCAAGTTGGACGTAGAAGTTAATTTTAATTTGCAGTCAACTTTGAGTTACATGCAGTGGCTGGAATATTAATTTTTGAATCAAATTACAATCTTTAAAAAAGTCACTGAAACAAGTACATCATTTACTCTTCTAGTCAAATTATAAGTCAGTTTAAGTACTTGAATTGTTATAACAGAAACAGACCATCTCGGTCTAGTTAAACTTACAAGTCGATTTTAATTTATTAGTCATGTGGTGGAACATGCTAGGTTCATACTTATAAGTTATATTCATGGCAAAATACATTTGATATATTATAATAATTTAAATTAGCTTTAAACTAGCATAACCAAGGCTTGTGTATGGTTGCACAAGAAAACATTCACTTTCTCATGATATTTTTGTAGTAAAGGTAAGACATGACCGGCTAAGGTTGCACAAGCAATACCCTACTTTCTCATCAGATTTTATGGTGGGGTAGAATCATTATTAGATTAACTAACTAGTTCTAGAATCTTCATTTTTAAAGAACAGATTACTGTGGGACAAAAATCATCCTTGCACTAATCAAGCACTTGCCATTTCATGTGAAGGCATCGAATAAGGAATTCATGTCCCCTTAACCCTCTGCAGTTTGCAGAATAAATTTTCAACGTCAGGTGTTAATGTTCCCCTTAGATAACAGCCTTATCTTATTGCTACAATCCAATTACTATAGTAATTTTTATGCCACATTTTTGGCATATCTTTAATATTCCCAAATTTCTCTTTTATTAATTCAGATTAATATTAACTGCTTAACCTCCAAATAATATCCTCTTGGAAATGAGGAAAGAATCAATTTAAATCGATTAATAATAGAAAAAATCTCCAAACGATTCTTTCAAAATCAGGAAAGAATCACAACGCCAAGATAATGCAAGATAAAATCAGTAAGTAATTGTCCACTTTAACGAATTTTATCCCTAAAATCTCTCATGGATAGACACAATTTCACAAAACTGTGTGGGTTTGATCCAATATAAATTGGTACGCAGGCATCTTGGCAAAAGGGATCCGAGACACCTCCCAAGTCCATCCCCTCTAGTTTTCATAAACCCTAAACCCCTAGAAACAGCCACATACATACGCTCTACTATTCACTTCGTGTTGTTACGAATTTCCTCTAACAACAGTAATAAATGTTATTAATCGAAGAAAAAGCAAAAAGAATTTAAATGAAATATAAGGCACAGAGTAAATGATATACTCAAACAGCTTAAATAGACAGTTCATAAATATGGAAGTTTGCTCAAGTCACACTAAATGCTATTTTCAGTAAATTATTTAACACTTCTCCATTCGGGCTTACCTTAGGAGCTGCTGCCGTTGATGTGGTTGAACCATCACCGGATGAGCTCTTACTCTGTTTATTAATGACACAAACAACAAACCCAAATTATTATTAGGAAGAAAAGGCACATTTCTGACTCTTGCTCGTACATGATGATACTAGCTACATGAGTATATATATTACATTCTTATTAAAAGATAAGACCATAATAACTTCACAAAAAAATGGCAAATAAGCTTGGTTCAGTTCCCTCTCTTAACAACATTTGTTGGACTGTCATACCATGATATATCATGATAAATCATACATATGTACTACATTTATTACAAGATTGAAGTGGCCAAGCTAGTTTAGTGTTTCAAATTAAGTTTACAGATTAAAGGCCTGCATCAAAATCCTACCCCCTACAACTTCTTTCGCAGTACCCCCTCATATCAAAGCTGCCTTTGCCACTAGCCGCACTCAACATTTACACAATCTGATATTCAATTCAATAAGCTGACATCAGAAATTCCACAAAAATCTACTTATTTTGTAAACTAGCCTATAACATGTGCAATGCACGGTTCCTTTTCAATTTTTTTAATTATATTTAATTGCTTTTATTTTTAATTGTATATATTTTTTTTTTTTTGTAATAATACCTTTGTTTTTTTAATCACGCACATGTATTTTTATAATTTTAATAGTATTAATTAACTTGTATTGTTATTTTAAATACAAAATTATCCAAATTAATTGTATGTTTGATAGTGTTTTTTATTTTTTTTTAATCTATTTTTTAGCTGAGGGACCCATGTGACGACCATGCCATTAGCATACCATATTAATTGCTTTAAGCTAATTATATATAGGTATATATTTTAAATGATTGATTTTGCAAAAAGAAACTACACTGCTTGATCCCAGGTCGGCACTATCAAGGTGATTGCCAAGTGTTGGAATTTAGCGCAAATTTATGGCCATGTATGAGAAAGGGAACAAGGTAGAACTGATCCAAAATAGAGTTTCACCAATAATGAAACTTTCCCATACCCAAGTACATAGCTTTATAAATCACAAAATCACGAAGTGAGGTAATACCACTGTGGTGGTCATGCATTATCTTAGTCCCTAACTTTCATCAAAAGATTTGTTCCATAAGTTTATTTAAAAATACAAGTACCAAATATGCATAGGTAAATAAGTCACCAAATAACGGTGAAAACAATTTACCTTGGATAACATGACGACAACAAAACTATTTTCGGCAACATTGTTTTCAATCAATGTTGTGCCATCTTTAAGGACTTTACCCTGATAAATAAGCATCTGTAGTGCAGCAGGATAAACATCTGATCCTTGCACAGTTTCTATACTTCTCTTCACATCAGCAACCTGAAAAGACAGAATAAATTAGTTGCACAAACCAGTTACCGGAATTTGTTACTTACAGTTCACTATTATTAAGTTGTCCCAGAAAACTTTACAGTTCACTATTAAAACTCATAACCTTTCAAAGTCTCAGCATTAGTTACTGCAATAATAATTATGAACTAGCAAAAGAATAATAATAATTATTATTATATTATGCACAAGTGAGTTCAGAATTATGATATCAGTTTTGCTGCTCAACATCAATATGATAAGTCTTTTAAGGCGTCATGAACAAATGTAAACTGATACAAGATTCTAAAAAACAAAAGTCAGTATCTAAACTAATAAACTTTCCACGGAACAGAATTCTTCAGTAGCAAAAGAAAAGAAAAGGTCATAATTTGTTACAATTCATTATTATAATCATTAACCTGTGCCTTAGAAATTTCAACACCGAATAATAATTCCCGTTTTGCTGCTCTACGACAAAATGATAATTCTTTCATATGATTCTAAAAATCGGAAGATTGTACAGAATAACAATAACAGAACAGAACACATTCGTAACAAGACAAAAAACAATGAGCACGCATTGCATTTTATAAATATACTAGTCCGAATTAGCCAATTATCATAAACTTAAATACCTACAATAACAGAATCTTAAATTATTCGATTAATTGGGAATAAATCAAGCAATCACACACAAGGTAACTTAATTTCACTAATCTGCTTCAGTAAAGGCATCGGATAATACAATTCATCAAATGAGAGAGAGAGAGAGAGAGAGAGAGAGAGAGAGAGAGAGAGAGAGAGAGAGAGAGAGAGAGAGAGAGAGAGAGAGAGAGAGAGAGAGAGAGAGAGAGAGAGAGAGAGAGAGAACCGAATCGTGAGGATTGACTTGGATATCGAACTGACTTCCCTTCAATGTCTTGACGAATATCTTCATATTTGGATCGATTGGATACAAAGTGAGAGAGAGAATCGCACGAGTGAGAGAGACTCAGCTCGAGCTTTTGTATCGATCGAGAGAGATGGGCTTCCTCGCACGCCACAGTTTTGGATTTTACTCCACGCGCCCGGGTTAGTGAAATTTACCCCACTGTCCTCGCTAATTATGTAGACAAGAGCATCTCCGACAGTCTTTCAAGTCGCTTTTAAATCTATATCTATAGTATCTATCTAACTACCCTTTATTTGGTTCAATTTGGTTGAATGATATTTTGGTCCTCTAAATAATAACTTTTAGATTTAAAGATAGATAAATGAGAATCGTTGGATGTAATATTAAAATAATATTCTTTTTTTTATATCTAAAATGTTTTCACGGGTTCAATGTTCGAATCTCGTCAACAACATATTATTATTAAATATTTATATTACCTATTTTTGGATTACCAAACTACGAGGGACTATAATAGACTACAAACCGACTACAAAAACTTGAAAGAATGACAAAAATACCACATTTTCTTAGGTTATAACCAAAATACCCACTTTTTAGTTTTTGGCCATTTTTGCCGACAAAATACCCATTCTTAGACCGGGTATCTCAAAAAATGTTAATTCTATATTTTTTGATGAAATATGTATTTTTTACAAAAAAAAATTCAAAAATTTGGGTGAAGTACCTAGTCCCAGAATGGGTATATGGACAGATACCCAGTCTGGAAAAGCGTATTTCATAATACCCAGTCTGAGAAAGCATATTTCAAAAAGAAATTGAGCCGGATACCCATTCTGAGAAAGCGTATCACGAGATACCTAGTCTAAAAAAGCGTATCTCGAGATGCCCAGACTGAATAAGCGTATTTCACTGATATTTTTGACCAAATTTTCAAAATGTGGTATTCTGGTCACCAAATCTAAAAAATTGTGGTAATTTTGGCCATCACCCCAAAAACTTTTAATGTTTCGTCTTTAATATAATATTGACCTATAATTCGTGCAATGCACGGATGAATTTTAGTATTTTTATTTATTATTTTAGTATTTTATATGATTTTTAGTATTTTTTATCTTATTTTATTAGCATTTATTTGTATTTTGATCTTACATATTCTTAAAATATCTTGAACTTTTGAATGTAGCTTAGAAAAATAGATGATATAGATATTTAATAATAATATGTTGTTCACGGGATTCGAACCTTGAACCCGTGGGAACATTTTAAATATCAAGAAAAGAATATTTTTTTAATATTATATCCAACGGTTATCATTTATCTATCTTTACATCTAACAGTTATTATTTAGAGGACCAAACTACCAACCAACCAAATAGAGGGTAGTTTGCTTATAATAGTATAGTATAGAAGTATTGTTAGGAACTATGTTGTTTATTGATGATAACCAAATTAACTTAGTAAAAATTGTACAAGTAAAAATGTAGCTATCAATGGATAGTATGCTCTTGCAGTATCCGTTGATGGGTAGCTTATCTACGAATAAGACTCAATGTAACATGCTTGTGTATTTCTGATGTTGAAGTTGAAGTAGTCTTGATAGGTTAAATGAGTCATGTTGACTATCAATAGATATGTAGAATATGGAGGCTAATTGTAAATAATTGATGCCTTGTAATTTTGCATAAGTGAAATTGACTGTCAACGGATAGCTTAATTAGCCTTCTACGGATGAGGACATTATACTGTCTGCGGATAGCAGTACTAGTTGTTTACGTGTGTGATCAAGACACTGTCAACGGATACAACTCAAGTAGCTTCTACGGATACACTCTGTACTTGTGAAAGGGACAGATAAGTCAGAGCACATGGGTTGACAGACTACACAGAGCATGGAAAGGTCACGAGAAGAAAGAAGCATTCTGTTTGCATGGTCAAAAGTAGCATTTCTATAAAAGACAATCAGCCAAGAAGGGCAAGCTACCAACACATGGACCACTGCTCAGAATGGAGAAATAAGGATCCTGAACAGATTTACTTTTTGTATTATTAGCTGTTTAAATATCTTTGTAAACTTGGGTTATATAACCAAGTAGTAGCATAACTCTAGAACTAAGAAATCAGTTAGGCAATTTAGAGAGTAAAAAGCAATATCATTGTAAATTGCCGAAGCTAGAGTTGTGTATTTGCAGCTGTGTGTTTATTCATAAACATCACAGAGATTTCTTCAATAAAAATCTCTCAGGTGGACAAAAACAATCCACCTGAATTTTTAATTCTTGTGTCATCTTATTTGTGTTTCTGTTCTTGTTTTTATTTTCACAACTTATCAAGAATCAAGAAGAATTTTTAAAGATTGTATTCAACCCCCCCCCCCCTCCCTCCCTCAATCTTGATTCATTGTCTGGGAATAACAATTGGTATAAGAGCAAGCTTCTAACATACAAGAAGTTTAAAGATCAAAGACAACTAAATCATGGGTCAGAAGGATCATGGAGTCAAAATACCAGTTCTTGATAGAGAAAACTACTTTCACTGGAAAGTAAAAATGTGTCTGCATCTTATGTCCATGGATGAAATTTATGTAGAGTGCATAGAACATGGCCCTCGTGTACCAATGAAGCCAAACACCTCAATAGCTCAAGAAGCTGCAGGAGCTCCAAACACAATTCTAAAGTTACGTTCAGAATGGACTCCCGAGGACATCATTGCAGTTCATAAAGAAAAGAAGGCCATGAATATTTTATTCAATGGTCTTTATTCTGATATGTTTGACAATGTTATTAACTACTCTACAGCTAAGCAGATTTGGGACAGTGTCCAAACCATATGTGAAGGGACTGAACAGGTAAGAGAAAACAAGATACAGCTCCTCATACAACAGTATGAACACTTTCACTTCAAGAGTGGAGAATCTTTGAATGATACTTTTAGTAGATTTCAAAAATTGTTGAATGGATTGAAGTTGTACGGAAGAGTGTATCAAGTCAAGGATTCAAATCTTAAATTTCTCAGAGCCTTGCCAAAGGAGAGGAAGCCCATGACTGTCTCCTTGAGAAACACTCAAGAGTATAAGGACTTTACTCTTGAGAGGTTGTATGGAACCCTAAAAACATATGAGCTGGAAATAGAGCAGGATGAAGAAATTGAGAACGTCCAAAAGAAGAAGTTGTTGAAACTACACCAAGACAAAGTGCTTGTGAAGGTAGAGCTGAATCAAGAAAGTGCAAAGGAAAGATGATTGAAGAAAGTGAGCCCTCCAATCAAGAGGAGATGGATGAGCTAGATGAACATTTAGCCTTTCTGTCAAGAAAATTCTCAAAGCTCAAGTTCAAGAGAAACCCTGATGTGTCCAAACCATTCAGGAAGGACTTTGTTGAGAGGTCCAAATTTGAATGTTTCAATTGTGGAATGGGAGGTCACTTTGCCAATGAGTGCATGAAACCAAAGGCTGAGAAGAGTGACAGGAAGTTTGAGCCTGTTGATTACAAGAAGAAATACTTTGATCTTCTCAAACAAAAGGGTAGAGCATTCATAACATAGGATTATGACTGGGCTGAAGATGGGAATGATCCTGAGGAGGACACTGAATTTGTGAACCTTGCACTGATGGCTGATTCAAGCGAGCAGGAGGCCAATTCATCATCCAATCAGGTAATTACCACCAATCTCTCTGAGATTTCTACTGAGGAATGCAATAGTGCAATTAATGACATGTCCACTGAATTATATCATATGTGTATTTCTCTTAAATCACTTACTAATGAGAACATCAGGATTAAAACTTCTAATCAGTTGTTAAGTGATATGAATGCTCTTCTGGAAACACAATTTATTGAGTTTGAGAAAATGAGAGTGGAGTGTCAAGTTGCCAAGGATGATTTGCTGATTCTGCTTAAAAGAGAAGAATCTATCAAAGCACAGTTAGCTTAAGAACAGGAAACAATAGCAAGATGGACTGATTCCAGGAATGTTGCCACAAACATTATTAAGGCTCAAGGTGTGGATACATTCTACAAGGAATCAACAAGAAAAGATAAAAAGAAACTAGATGTTGAGAGTCGAGGAGATGACACTTCTACGGATAGTGAGCATCCGTTAGAGGGTAATGCCTCTACGGATAGCAAGCATCCGTTGATGGACAACACCTCTACGGAAGTGACTTGTCCAAAGAAGTGTACATCAAGTGTTAGTCAAGAGAAACTTGAGAAGCTGAACAAAAAGTATGGTCCAACCAGCAAAAATTTTGTTCAGGGAGAAGGTAGCAAAACCAAAGCTAAGAGTGTCAACATAGGTCACTTGTCCAACAAGCAATTGAAGGACAAGGTTGAGAATATAGAGGTTAAGGTTGAGGTTAAAAAGAAAAAGAACATAAAAGGTAAGGTAGGGATTAACAAGAATAACAACTATACACCTAACAAGTATGCTCCTAGGAAAACTTGTGTAAAGTGTGGTAGTGTTAATCATTTATCTACCAATTGCAAAACTGTTAAAACTCCATCTGTTCAAATGCCAATGCATGTACCCAATATGCCTATGCCTGTTATGCATAACATGTTTGCACATACTGATCAAGCATCAAATTTGTATGCCAACATGCCATTTGTTTCAAATCCTCGTATGAATGCATTCACAATGCCACAAATGACATGGAGCATGCCACACATGAATGTTATGTATGCACAAAATTCTCAAATGCCTGTGTCAAACATGTTTGCATATGAACATCCTCAGCATATTGTCTCTCAGAGGTCAACACCCAGGGTCAAGGTTGATTTAACTTAACCTGGGATTAAGGTGCAAAATGACAAGAAAGGCAAAGCTAACATGAGAGGACCCAAGGAAACTTGGGTACCAAAATCAACTTGATTTGGTTTTGTTGTGTGCAGGGATACAAGAAGAATATATGGTACTTAGACAATAGATGTTCTAGGAACATGACTGGAGATTCTACCCTGCTCACAGAGTTTGTGGAGAAAGCTGGCCCTATCATTACTTTTGGAGATGACATCAAAGGTTTTACTAAGGGATATGGCTTGATTTCAAAGGATAATGTCATCATTGATCAAGTAGCACTGGTTGATGGACTTAAGCACAATTTGCTGAGTATCAGTTGTTAGGGTTGACCGATTTGGAATGATGATAACAAAATGCTCAAGACAAGAATTTGATTTTGATACCGCAGTTGATTGTCAAAAAGCTAGTTCTCAGAAGCTGACAAATCAGGAAGCTAACTAAAAGGCACTTTATCTATCCAAGGTCTAAAAGCCACATCAAATGATTGGAGGATATTCTGTCATCAAGTTAGGAAGCATTTCAGAAGCAAGCCAATGGACGCCTAATCAAGCACCAAGTGTTTCAGTGGTAAGCCTGCCTAATCAACTCAGTAATGGTGAATCAATAAAGATGACAAGGTGTTTTATCTAAAGATGAAGCTAAGAGTATCCTTTCTACGGATCAAGCTATGAAATCTCATTTCATCTACGGATACAAGCTGAAAACATCATATGTCATCAACGGATAGAAGCTGAGGACATCTTATCTCATCAACGGATAGAAGCTAGGAACAACTTATCACATCTACGGATAAAAGCTGGGGACATCATATCTACGGATAAAAGCTGAAGAAAGTTGATCATCAGAAACAGCTAAGTATGTTATGTTTTATCTATGGATGCGGTTAAGGAGGTCATGGTCTATCTATGGATGCAGTCAGGAACGTCATGTCTCACCTATGGATACAGTTATGGAATATTACTTCTATGGATATTCTGAGATTATCTTTCTACTGATAATTGACGTAAAATGGTAGTCTACGGATATGGAATTAATACGCCTACTGATGTTCATCTCATTCAACATGAAGAACAAATCTTGTAACAGAATCTTTTGGAGGTTTCTTTGCTTTAGCAGGTTGAATGGAGGACAGTCTCAGAAATCATCATTACACACCCATGACTAAAAGATGCTGGATGACGATGCAAAAGATGTATGGAATAGGGAGTCAAAATTGTAAATATTCGAAGGCTCAAATTCCTACAAATGAAATGTGAAGTCATTTATTGTCTCTTATGTCTCGATGGATAAATAAGAGTTAAGGTAGTTGCCTAGAAGTTTAACTTCTAACTGGACACAAAAGAAAAGCTTGACAAGCATGAAGACCTATTTTGAATACTACAAGTTCACTTATCTCAGCTGATAGTGACTTGACAGTCAGGTTATTGAGGAGAGGTCTCTTTCATGCAGATGTCACATGGGCTTGGAAGCTAGGTCAATTGCATGGACTTAGTAATTTTTGAAGAGAGCAGCACACTCAATCAGAAAGCACCATTTGGGAGTATACAAGTTTATCTTTGATGCCAGCCAAGGCATTTCCCGAATATGATAGTTTCTGATACGAGCATGTGAACAAGCAGAACCAAAAATGTAATATTTTATTATGTTGTAGGTTTTGTTTGTAACATACAGTCGATGTATATAAGACTTTGTGGAGTAGCATAGAAATGTATGTGGAGAGAGCACAAAGCCGAATGTAAAAACATTTAGGCTCTCTTCCATCATCTGTGTAAGCAGCTGGAGTTTGTTGAAAAACAAAACCAGAGAATTCTTCAATATACACCTCAGGTGGGCTTTTTCAGAAAAACCCACCTGAAAAGTTTAAAAAATTTGTTTGTCTCCTGCATGTCTTTTTAACTCGAGGAATTCATACATGTTCATGGTTTTATTTCAATTCTTAGTTAATTTACCAACTCACATATTCATACTGTAAAAGGTTTGAAAAAGTTTTGTAAAATTAACTAGATTGTATTCAACCCCCCCCCCCCCCCCTTCTACAATCTAGGTTGCGTTGTTCTGGGAATAACATCAGTCAACTGGGTGACAAAGGTTTCTCAGTTTCATTCCATCAAGGAGCCTGTGTTGTATCCAGCAAGGAAAACAACAATGTGGTGTTGACAGGATACCGAAAAGGTAATGTGTATATAGCTGACTTCAACTCAACAAGTTTAGATTCTATCACTTGTCTTCTGAGTAAAGCAAGCAAGGATGAGAGTTGGCTATGGCACAAAAGACTGTCACATTTGAACTTCAAGTCTATGAATGATTTGGTAAGAAGAGACCTGGTAAGAAGAGGACTTCCTCAGTTGGAATTTTCGAAGGATGGACTTTGTGATGCTTGCCAGAAAGGAAAGCAAAAGAAGATTTCTTTCAGAAGCAAGCTAGACTCATCAACTGAGCAACCTCTACAGCTGCTACACATGGATTTGTTTGGACCAGTAAATGTCATGTCAATTTCAAAGAAAAGATACTGCCTTGTGATTGTGGATAATTTTTCTAAATTTACATGGACATATTTTCTGCACTCCAAAGATGAGGCAAGTGAAATCATAATCAATCACATCAAGGTTGCTAACAATCATCCTGATCTCAAAGTAAGAAGAATCAGGAGTGACAATGGCACTGAGTTCAAGAATTCAACAATGAGGCTGTTTTGTGAGGAGAATGGAATCATCCATGAGTTTTCTACAGCTAGAACACCATAACAAAATGGAGTGGTAGAGAGGAAAAATAGGACTCTAATTGAAGCTGCAAGAACAATGCTAGGAGAATCAAAGTTACCTACTTATTTCTGGGCTGAAGTAGTTAACACTGCATGTTTCACTCAAAATATTTCTTTGATCAATCAAGAAAAAAGGATGACTCCATATCAGCTGCTCAAAGGAAGGAAACCATCCTTGAATTTTCTATGTCTTTGGATGCAAGTGCTTTGTATTGAGAAATCAAGGTGAAAATCTTGGAAATTTTGAGTCAAAGGCAGATGAAGCCACTTTTGTGGGATATGTAGCTGGAAAAGCCTACAGGGTTTTTAATCACAGAATCGACATTGTTATGGAATCTGTACATGTTGTTTTTGATGATGCTAGAATACAAGGTCTTAATGATGAGGGTTTCCATGAAACTCTCAGATTTGAGAATGAGGTGGAAGGTCTCTATTTTGATGATGAAGATAATGATCATGTGGATGAATCAGTACCTTCAAGAATGATTGTCTCTAATATGGATAACTCAAGTTCAAATGAGCCATCCATAGAAGGGACAAATGGAGCATCCGTAGGAAGCCAGAATGGAGCATCCGTAGGAATCCAAATTAGAGCATCCGTAGGAAGCCAAATTGGAGCATCCGTAGGTGGATCACAACACAGAGTTACCACCCCCAACAAACTCAGGGGGGGGTTTCTCTGAGTCAAGGATCAACCTCACATGATCATGCTGATGAGAATGATGTTGCACCTTCAAGACATGCACCTGCTACAAGAAGAAAATGGACAAGGAATCACCCATTTGAACTGATCATTGGTGACACATCCTCAAATGTCCAAACTAGATGAGCTACTCAGGATGAATGTCTATACAGCAGCTTTCTTTCTCAAGAAGAACCAAAGAAAGTTGATGATGCTCTTTTAGATCCAGATTGGGTATTAGCCATGCAAGAAGAGCTAAACCAATTTGAAAGAAACAAAGTGTGGAAGCTGGTACCCAAACCTAAGGACAGAAGTGTTATAGCCTTATAGGTACAAAGTGGGTATTCAGAAACAAGATGGATGAAAATAGCATTGTCACAAGGAACAAAGTTAGATTGGTTGCTAAAGGTTATTCTCAAGAAGAAGGAATAGATTATGATGAAACATTTGCCCCTGTTGCTAGATTGGAAGCAATAAGGATATTCCTAGCCTATGCCGCCCATGCAAATTTCAAAGTCTATCAAATGGATGTCAAGAGTGCCTTCTTGAATGGGGAACTGGAAGAGGAGGTGTATGTAGGGCTGGAAATTTCGGGTTGCGGGTCGGGTTCGGGTCGGGTTGACAGACTCGGGTCATAAATTTGACCCAACCCGAACCCGACCCGAAATTTTAATGGGTCAGAATACTCAACCCGAACCCAACCCGAAAATTTATGAGTAACCCGAACCCAACCCGAACCCAACCCGAAATAATAATTATTTATTTAATAAATATAAATTATATATTATAAATAATAAATAAATTATATTTTGATAATATAAATTAATTTTAATATTATTGAATTAGAATATGTATTAATTTAAATAACAAATAATACAAAATTAATATAAAATATAGGTATTTTCAGAATATATTTCATTTTATATTATATAAATATTATTTCGGGTAATTTCGGGTAAGTTTCGGGTAACCCGAAATTAACCCGAAAATGACCCGAATTTTTTGGGTCAGTTTTGGGTCAACCCGAAATCAACCCGAACCCGAAAAACTCCAACCCGAATTCGTACTCTTCAGGTCGAATTCGTGTCGGGTTTTCGGGTCGTGTCTGATTTTGCCACCCCTAGGTGTATGTCAGTCAAACTCCTAGTTTTTAAGATCGAGATTATCCAGAATTTGTCTACTTCCTACTCAAGGCACTCTATGGACTGAAGCAAGCACCTAGAGCCTGGTATGACACTTTGTCACAATTTCTTTTAGAGAATCACTTCACTAGAGGTACTGTTGACAAAACTCTTTTCTTTAGAAATTTTAATGGCTCTAGCATACTTGTTCAAATTTATGTAGATGACATAATATTTGGGTCTATAGATGAGAAGCTTTGCAAAAGGTTTGCCAAACTTATGCAAAGTATATATGAAATGAGCATGATGGGTGAACTTACCTATTTCCTTGGCTTACAAGTTAAGCAAGTGAAAGAAGGAATCTTTATTAGTCAAACTAAATATATCTTTGATTTATTGAAGAAGTTTGATGTAATGGATTGCTCTCCTGCTAAAACACCCATGCCAACTGCCACTAAACTTGAATTGAATACTAAGGAAAAATCTGTGGACATTTCAAGCTATAGGGGCATGGTAGGCTCACTTATATATTTAACAGCTAGTAGACCTGATATTATGTTTGCTACATGTCTATGTGCTAGATTTCAGGCTGATCCTAGAGAGTCTCACTTAATTGCTATCAAGAGGATTTTCAGATATCTCAAGGGAACACCAAACCTTGGCATTTGGTACCCTAGAGAATCTGGTTTTGATCAAATTGGTTATTCAGATGCAGACTATGCAGGTTGCAAGATTGACAGAAAAAGTACAACATGCACCTGTCAATTTCTAGGAAACAAGCTTGTCTCATGGTTCAGTAAGAAGCAAAATTATGTCTCTACCTCTACAGCTGAGGCAGAATACATTGCTGCTGGAAGTTGTTGTGCATAGATACTTTGGATGAAAAATCAACTAATAGACTATGGTCTAACAGTTAATAAGATTCCAATATTCTGTGACAACACTAGTGCAATTGCCTTAATTGAGAATCTAGTGCAACACTCAAGGACCAAGCACATTGACATAAAGTATCACTTCATCAGGGAACTTGTGATGAATGGTACTGTGGAACTTCATTTTGTTCCAAGTGAGCAGCAAATTGCAGACATTTTTACCAAGCCACTTGATGAATCAACATTCTCAAGGTTGGTAAGTGAGCTAGATATGCTTAACTATTCTTGATTTATTAAATGTCTGACGATTTTGTACATAAATACTATAATATTTTTTGAAATAATATAATATTTTTAAAATAATATTTTAATATTTTCATTACAGAATAAATAATAATTTTCTTTTTTTTCTGAAGGGTATTCGTTTGACATTGCGGGTGTACGCACAATAAAAGTTTTTGAAAAACAGACAAAAATTGTTTATAAATTATAAACACAATTTTAATTTTTGATAATTGTTTTTCATGTAAAAAGGTTGCCTTTCAGCTTTTGTGAGAAGTAGCTGCTGGTTTACCATCGAACTTCACCGAAATCATTATGTTTTATACTCTAAATAAAAACAGGCACAAGTACAAAAATTATGTACATTGATTTTAAATTTAATTGTAGCGTATAAACATTTTGGATAAATTTGATTCAAACTACAGAATCATTTTGAACTATTTGACTAATTTTTAATTTTTTAAAAAAGGTTGTATAAGTTTGTTGTTTTGAAATTATTAAACATATGAACAAGTAAAAAAGTTATTATATAAGTTCAATAATGATAAATCAATAATAAAATAACCAAACGCATAAATTATCTAATTTTAAAAGAAAACAAAAAACAGAGATTTTTGACTTAAAGTTCAAATATGTCTTTGTGTAATAAATAAATAAAAAAGACTTAAATTTAAAAATACTTTTTTGAATAACTTATTTTATTTTTGTAATTTTATTTAATAAAAATTAATATTATCATTAAAATGTACTATTTATTAAATTTATTTTTATTTTAATAACCCATAAATTAATCATAATACAAAATTACTCAAATAAATATTTTTTACTTTTTACTTATTATTTATTATTTAAAAAATTTAAATAAAAAACAATAATTTTAATTCTCAAAGAGCCTCTTAATAAAAGCAGGAATCCCCAATTTCACCCTCACTAGTCACTAGTCATCATGAGAGCCCTAATTTTCAATGTCACTACATCTCCATCTTTGTCTTCGTTCTTTTGTTCCTCGTATTAAACTGAGTTTCGCCGATTAGATTGTGAAGTCAATTTGTTAGAGCCCTAATTAGAAGCATCTTCATACTTCATCTTCGTTCGATTCCAGGTACTCTCTCTCTCTCATGTAAGATCTTCATTTAAATGCATTTTTCACATATTCATTCGGCTTGCTTCATCCTTAAGGGAAGATTAATTGAAGCACTAGGTAATCTCTCCCTTGTGTAGATACATGCGATATTTTTATAACATTTCATATTGTATATGGTATTGATTCATTAGGAACTGAATACATGGAAGGGTATATGCTTTCAATGGTAGTAGTGTAGTTTATTCTGTTTTAATGATGACTGTAAAGCCCTTGGGGTTCGGCCAGGTTCAATTGTTTTCGTTGAGGTGCAAGGTTAGGTACATGTTGACTATGTTATGGAGCTTTTTTATGCTTTCTTTATGTATGGTAGTAACATCTAGATGGCCATATCAAGCTTTTGATTGTGTTGTTACTCTGTTAGTGAAGCCAAGTATAATTTGTTTTTGGTTTTGGTTCTCAAGACTATTTTTCTTGTAACTCTTTCGGCGTCCTTGTCACCAGGGTAATCTTTACAAAAACTGCTTACTGTCACTGGGTAATTTGTATATAACCTGCTTAATGACTATTCACATTGGAGTCTGCAGCAACCGAGAAAAGCTGAGATTTCTTTTGGCATCTTGAAAGTTACCCTGCCTCCCAGCTTATCTGCAACTTAAAAGTAAATAGGTGAATGAACAATATAACATGCCCAACAAGAGCTTTCACCCCTACGAAAGTGAAATATCGAAATTTATAATGAAATTTATAAGAGCTTTGACCTCTTCTGAGTTCTTGCATTTTCTAATGAATCTTCCTTTTTCTCACTGAATATCCTTCTAGGGTCCTTGAACCAGTGTCCTATTCACAACTCACTAAGGACAGAGCTGCTTATGATTCAGACAAGGATGTAGCAAATCATATTTATAGTCCAACTAATCTGATACGCAAAATTTCTTCAGTTGGGTCGGAAGTTAATTGGATGGAGCCCTCGCTACAGCCATGGAACTCAAGGTTCTTAAAGCCTCAAGGGTCTAACAGAGTCTGTAATGCTTTACATTTGTTGCAGACTGAACCAGCTACAGCTATACAGGTGATATATTTAATCTTTTATGTCACAAGATTTTGTAAGGTCTTGCTCTAATATATTTTTGCTCTTTTAGAGCTTTTACAGTTATAGATTAAGACTCCAAAATAACTTCATGCTAATTCACAGTTTTTCCTAATATCATTGATGCTCTTCAGTTTAAACTTTAATAACCTTTCTGCTTTCCGGTTTAACCAGATATCTTCTTTTTTCCTTTGACAGAACCCAACAAACTTTAGTAAAATGACGAAAATTGCGACAAAATTAAACAAGGTTAACTAAATAGTTCTGACATGTCTACCACTTTGGCTGAATTTGAAGCTATTAGACATGTATTGCTACTTGGAATCTACAAGCAGTACAAAGAAATCGCATGAGAGTATTATATGCACATGTAATTTGATTCACTTTATCTCAATACTCTCTTCCAGTCCATTTTACTAAACTGATTGACCCGCACAACCCGACAGAGCTGAAGGTGACTTGTTAGAGGGTTAAGAAAAAAGATATTCAACAGTGTTTGACAAAATACAGTAAATTATATGTTATGATTGTCTTTGTTGTAAAGTGATTCCTTGATTTCAAGTCTTGTGTTGCACTATGATACCACAAAGTGCATCATTGATCCTCCTTTATGTCCTCTGACCTGTGTAGATTCCCATGTGTTCACTTCACGTGGCAGAATGACTGGATTAGCTACTATGCACACCATTACTTGAAAACATTGTATAAAATAGTGTCCTTTCATAATCCTTCATCACCATCTGTTGTTTTAAAGATTTTCAAAACCATGCAGATTTTGATAAAAGATATCAAGTTTACTGTTATTAGGAAATAGAGATTGCTCTAAAATATTTTAACTTTTGCTTAGCTTGGGGTTTGTGTATTTTCCGCAGTAGTACTCTCTCTTTTCTCAATGTTTTCCCTTTTAGGGGTTGTCACAAAATGGCCCTTCAAGAAGCAATCAAATTTTGTAATATTTCCTTGATGATTGACCCTTTGTGCAGTAATAAACTAATGTTATCAGGGCAGAAGCTATTCTTTTGTGAACAGTAAATTATGTAGACATCAAGCCACTTACATTATTCCAACTTTATATTTACTACGATATACTTAATTTGTATGAAAAAAATATTACTGACAGTAAGTTTCTGTTATAATGTCATATTGGGACTTAGTGCAAAAGAGAAGATTTTATCCAAAAGATCAAAGATGAACAAGGTGAAGGATGCAATATTGTAGGAACTCTTGAGGTTAATAAAGTGGCTGGGAACTTCCATTTTGCCCCAGGAAAAAGCTTTCATCAGGCAAACTTACATGTGCTTGAGTTATTGGCCTTTCAAATGGATAATTATAATGTAAGACATATTTTAATAATTTTTATAACGATATTAGATTTTGAAGTAAAGTCCAATATTCTGTCTTTTGACTTTTGTAAGTGTTGTTGTTCACTTTATTGGCTTGATGATGCATTATGCAGATTACTCACAGAATCAACAAGTTATCATTTGGTAGGTATTGCTTCAGCATAGACATTTCATATTGTTTTTATACAATTTGTTTTATTGTTTCATGTTACTTTACTACTTTCAGGATTCAGCATATTTTGTCAATTATAAATATGATATTTGTAATTTGATACATGCAAGTAGTGCATTTTCTGATTCTTCTCTTCTACTAGCTAAAGATTTAGTTAAAGATCTGGATTCTATTGAATTACTCTAACAGGTAGAGAGCTGCTCTCTCTTATTTAGTTCCAAACTTGTAGATCTATTAGATATTGTTCACACAACAACACGCAAGCGCACGTGGTCACAAGTAGTATATGATAAAGTTAAGTTCGTTCCCACAGAGACTGGTTATGTTGTTATAGCTATGCACTTATGCACCAATGTATGGTTATTACTCACTGCTAAGATAAGTATCAAATTTGGTTTTGTATAACTAATTAACTAGCACTTAACAAGATTATATTAACTAAAGGGAATTACTGGAAAATTACTTATATGAATAAAGCATGGGATCCTAACATCATTAAATATTTCATCTAGAGTCTCTTGTTCTTAATTAATGCATGTGACGGTTGTGACAACTAATCAGATAACACAAAACTAGTATACGCTACCTTTCAGTATACGTATACCATACCACTTAAACATCCACAATAAAGATAGAAGTTAAATGGACACAAAATATGCTTAGTCCCTATATGTCTATAGAGATTGAAAACATAGTGGTTTAATGAGCAAGTTATCTATTCAGATTACATAAGGTAGATGAAATGGTTAAAATCATCCATGAATCATGCATGACAATTATACATGAACTTATGCTAGCATGGCAAGTTCTAAATCCCTATATCCACTTTCGCAATCAATAGAGATTAACAAACAATCATGAATGTTAGCTACGCATCCACAACGAATAAGCACAACCATGATAGGAAATCAATTAGCCATCACACACAGAATATATAAAAACAATTAACTACTAAACTCCATAAGAAACTCCGTTAGAATCCAACTATAACGATTAGTTCATGAATGAACCGTTCATCATCGCGGGTTCTAATGAAAACATGATATTAAAAATAAGTCTTGAATTTAAAATCAAAAACCAATAGTAACAATAGTCATAAGGTTTAGAAAACAACGTAAGAGAATCCAAGTATGCCTAATTTAGAAGAATACAAAGATGAAATTAAGCTAGGTCTTCTAGGGTTTGGCCTCCTCTTGTTCTCCTCGATAGATACTTCATAATAAAAATAGAATTAGGGTCGTAGCCTCCTAAAACGTCCACAAGTATTGATAGATGCCTCAGGTTTGACCAGTCAATGCCCTAATATCAAAATCAGAGCAAAACAGAAATTGGGCCAGAGGGGGTGGCGCGGCCGCCCCACTAGTGGCGCGGGCGCCCCACATTTCTCCTGCCAAAGTGGCGCGACCGCCCCACTAGTGGCGCGGGCGCCCTACTTGTCCTGACAGAAAATTTCATTCTCTTCGTGTGGACTGTAAGATCGTCAAAATCGGACTTCTAGAACTCAAGATATGGCCCAAACAGTGTAGCCAGCCCACCTAGTCCAATAAATCCGAATGTCCATCTAATTAAGCTCCAAAATCTCTAGCTTCCTTCTTCCTTAACATCAACACCACCACATTTAGCAATAAAAACAAGCACCTTGCTCCAATTTAGCACACCTGCACAAAACACTCCAAACGGATCATAACACCACATACTTGAGGCCAAGACAGTCAATTTAAGCCGATTCGAAGCGTTCCAAGTAGATATAAAACCCACTTATCACACCCCCAAACTTAAACCGATGCTTGTCCTCAAGCATAAACACAACTCTATATGAAACTAATGCAATGCATGAATGCAACTAATATGATAATGCAAGCAATCCCCTCAACCTAACCATAACCAATAAATAAGCCAAAATCTCACAGAATGCAATCTTCCAAACAGAGTTCGACCAAACTCCCCTTGATCAACCATACAAACACAGGAACGTGCGTGTGTGCAATGCTCACCAACATACTCCCAAACTTAATCAAGACCATACCTATCCTTAGCCAAAACAACCACAAGTTTATAAACAGAATGAACGCTAGACACAAGAACCTTTAGGACACACCTCCATAAACCACTCGAGTTAGACAGAAATTCATGCTTTATTACACAAACCACTATACACAACACATATGCTTATTTGATCGTGCAATGGATGAGACCTCAAAAGGATTTTACAATAATACCCATTTAACGAGCTTTAGGTTAGTGGATCCCAAACCGGAAAAGTCTTAGGTCACTAGGCACAAAGTCCCCAAAGAACTTATTTACTCGAGTATTAAAGAGCTCACCCTGATCAATTCTGCATAAACACAAAACAAACACAACTCTTTTTTTTTTCTTTTTTTTCAATTTTTTTTTTCTTTTTCAAATTTCGGAATGAGTGCCATTGCTTTTCTCATCCCACCCTAGACTACTCATTTTTTACCAATGAGCGGCTACTAGACATTTGACGCCTAGCCTTTATTAACAACTAGCATGAAATTCCTGGTTTCCCCAAACTTATACTTAAGTGCACCTTCATTTTCAAGAATCTAGCCAACATTCTACATATAAACAAGTGGTTAAACTTAAACATCTAAACAAGCATGGTCTGATCAAAAGCAAAAGCAACCCATGAGACTTATGTAAAAGATTTGTTCCTGGCATGCAAGTTAATACTTAGGAACTTAATCAGCCCTCTGTTCATCACAACTACACTCCAATCAACATCGACTCACCACAGAAACAGTCAAGTCTTAAGGGATCATGAAATATGCTATGCAAATGCAACTACAATGGACTAACATAATAAATAGAACTATGCAACAGAATGCTCTATATGACATAAATATGCAAAACTACGAATGAACTACAACTACATATGCAATATGAATCCTACATGAGACACACACTAACACTACCAACCCACACATCACCCCCAAACTTAAAATATTCAATGTCCCCATTGAATGGAAGTAAATACAAGGGATAGTAGGAAACATACCTAAAAATACCGAAACACGTGGGTTGCCTCCCACGAAGCGCTTGTTTAGAGTCAATTAGCTTGACTACGTCCAAGTCTCCATTAAAGATGATAATAGTTGGCCTGGTCATCTCTTCGTGAGACTTCATCGTCATCACGGCGGCACACTTTCTGCCCCTTCTCCTCGCTTGGCCTATTCGTATAACAACTATATCCTAATCCAATGCCTTCATCGGTTGACCCAAAATTTGTCAATTTGTAGAACAACACACATTCACGGGCTCCGCTCGAATATAATGGAGGAGGGTAAATGTAAGTTGTTGAAGCCTTCAGTTCCTCAAAGAGAACTTCCTCCAATGGCTCTAATGCGCTACCTCCATCTTTATACTCTGAGACAAGTAGAAGACCTGCATCTTTCCCATGGTCATCAGCCTCTTGGTACGCACATACCAATTCTTGAAATTTGTGTAGCTCATTAGTGTCTGTCCCATATAGTGCCCTTTCCAAATCATCCACCATACTAGCATGATCAAATTCCTCACATGGCTTGTGAACGCTCACCTCACCTTGGAATTTGTCTTCCTCAATTATGCATGCAGTACCTTGCTCCAAGTCACCGTTATTTTCTGGAATTACCTCTAGTATGAACTGTTGTTTCTCTTGTTCCAAGGCACTCAAAACTTGAGCAACTAGTGTCTCCAAAGATTTGATAGACTCCTCATTACTCTTTACAAGCATCCTAATCTCCTCCATATCAACAACCTCATCTAACTGAAAAGTAGGAGTATGTTGTTGATGTTGAAACTCTTCACTACCAAAGAAATATGACATTTTTTGAACATCTTGCTGGTACTGTTGAGGATGGTATTGAGAATATGGTTGTTCCTCATAAGTGACATATGGATCAACTCCTTCGTAGTAACAATATGGTGAGGTCTCATGAACGCCCAAACATTGCTCACATTGCTGAGGCATGGATGTCCTCGAATATGCCCACCATGGCAACTCCTCGCCTGCCATTTTCAAACACTCAAGTACCTGAAACACACTGAACTAAACAAGATAGGTTAGAAAAACAATCCGAGTCAGTGAACTCTAACGACCACTGATGACAAGCACATAAACTAAAAATAAAACAACACTGAGTCCCCGGCAGCGGCGCCAAAAACTTGTTCACACAACAACACGCAAGCGCACGTGGTCACAAGTAGTATATGATAAAGTTAAGTTCGTTCCCACAGAGACTGGTTATGTTGTTATAGCTATGCACTTATGCACCAATGTATGGTTATTACTCACTGCTAAGATAAGTATCAAATTTGGTTTTGTTTAACTAATTAACTAGCACTTAACAAGATTATATTAACTAAAGAGAATTACTGGAAAATTACTTATATGAATAAAGCATGGGATCCTAACATCATTAAATATTTCATCTAGAGTCTCTTGTTCTTAATTAATGCATGTGACGGTTGTGACAACTAATCAGATAACACAAAACTAGTATACGCTACCTTTCAGTATACGTATACCATACCACTTAAACATCCACAATAAAGATAGAAGTTAAATGGACACAAAATATGCTTAGTCCCTATATGTCTATAGAGATTGAAAACATAGTGGTTTAATGAGCAAGTTATCTATTCAGATTACATAAGGTAGATGAAATGGTTAAAATCATCCACGAATCATGCATGACAATTATACATGAACTTATGCTAGCATGGCAAGTTCTAAATCCCTATATCCACTTTCGCAATCAATAGAGATTAACAAACAATCATGAATGTTAGCTACGCATCCACAACAAATAAGCACAACCATGATAGGAAATCAATTAGCCATCACACACAGAATATATAAAAACAATTAACTACTAAACTCCATAAGAAACTCCGTTAGAATCCCACTATAACGATTAGTTCATGAATGAACCGTTCATCATCGCGGGTTCTAATGAAAACATGATATTAAAAATAAGTCTTGAATTGAAAATCAAAAACCAATAGTAACAATAGTCATAAGGTTTAGAAAACAACGTAAGAGAATCCAAGTATGCCTAATTTAGAAGAATACAAAGATGAAATTAAGCTAGGTCTTCTAGGGTTTGGCCTCCTCTTGTTCTCCTCGATAGATACTTCATAATAAAAATAGAATTAGGGTCGTAGCCTCCTAAAACGTCCACAAGTATTGATAGATGCCTCAGGTTTGACCAGTCAATGCCCTAATATCAAAATCAGAGCAAAACAGAAATTGGGCCAGAGGGGGTGGCGCGGCCGCCCCACTAGTGGCGCGGGCGCCCCACATTTCTCCTGCCAAAGTGGCGCGACCGCCCCACTAGTGGCGCGGGCGCCCTACTTGTCCTGACAGAAAATTTCATTCTCTTCGCGTGGACTGTAAGATCGTCAAAATCGGACTTCTAGAACTCAAGATATGGCCCAAACAGTGTAGCCAGCCCACCTAGTCCAATAAATCCGAATGTCCATCTAATTAAGCTCCAAAATCTCTAGCTTCCTTCTTCCTTAACATCAACACCACCATATTTAGCAATAAAAACAAGCACCTTGCTCCAATTTAGCACACCTGCACAAAACACTCCAAACGGATCATAACACCACATACTTGAGGCCAAGACAGTCAATTTAAGCCGATTCGAAGCGTTCCAAGTAGATATAAAACCCACTTATCACACCCCCAAACTTAAACCGATGCTTGTCCTCAAGCATAAACACAACTCTATATGAAACTAATGCAATGCATGAATGCAACTAATATGATAATGCAAGCAATCCCCTCAACCTAACCATAACCAATAAATAAGCCAAAATCTCATAGAATGCAATCTTCCAAACAGAGTTCGACCAAACTCCCCTTGATCAACCATACAAACACAGGAACGTGCGTGTGTGCAATGCTCACCAACATACTCCCAAACTTAATCAAGACCATACCTATCCTTAGCCAAAACAACCACAAGTTTATAAACAGAATGAACGCTAGACACAAGAACCTTTAGGACACACCTCCATAAACCACTTGAGTTAGACAGAAATTCATGCTTTATTACACAAACCACTATACACAACACATATGCTTATTTGATCGTGCAATGGATGAGACCTCGAAAGGATTTTACAATAATACCCATTTAACGAGCTTTAGGTTAGTGGATCCCAAACCGGAAAAGTCTTAGGTCACTAGGCACAAAGTCCCCAAAGAACTTACTTACTCGAGTATTAAAGAGCTCACCCTGATCAATTCTGCATAAACACAAAACAAACACAACTCTTTTTTTTTCTTTTTTTCAATTTTTTTTTCTTTTTCAAATTTCGGAATGAGTGCCATTGCTTTTCTCATCCCACCCTAGACTACTCATTTTTTACCAATGAGCGGCTACTAGCCATTAGACGCCTAGCCTTTATTAACAACTAGCATGAAATTCCTGGTTTCCCCAAACTTATACTTAAGTGCACCTTCATTTTCAAGAATATAGCCAACATTCTACATATAAACAAGTGGTTAAACTTAAACATCTAAACAAGCATGGTCTGATCAAAAGCAAAAGCAACCCATGAGACTTATGTAAAAGATTTGTTCCTGGCATGCAAGTTAATACTTAGGAACTTAATCAGCCCTCTGTTCATCACAACTACACTCCAATCAACATCGACTCACCACAGAAACAGTCAAGTCTTAAGGGATCATGAAATATGCTATGCAAATGCAACTACAATGGACTAACATAATAAATAGAACTATGCAACAGAATGCTCTATATGACATAAATATGCAAAACTACGAATGAACTACAACTAAATATGCAATATGAATCCTACATGAGACACACACTAACACTACCAACCCACACATCACCCCCAAACTTAAAATATTCAATGTCCCCATTGAATGGAAGTAAATACAAGGGATAGTAGGAAACATACCTAAAAATACCGAAACACGTGGGTTGCCTCCCACGAAGCGCTTGTTTAGAGTCAATTAGCTTGACTACGTCCAAGTCTCCATTAAGGATGATAATAGTTGGCCTGGTCATCTCTTCGTGAGACTTCATCGTCATCACGGCGGCACACTTTCTGCCCCTTCTCCTCGCTTGGCCTATTCGTATAACAACTATATCCTATTCCAATGCCTTCATCGGTTGACCCAAAATTTGTCAATTTGTAGAACAACACACATTCGCGGGCTCCGCTCGAATATAATGGAGGAGGGTAAATGTAAGTTGTTGAAGCCTTCGGTTCCTCAAAGAGAACTTCCTCCAATGGCTCTAATGCGCTACCTCCATCTTTATACTCTGAGACAAGTAGAAGACCTGCATCTTTCCCATGGTCATCAGCCTCTTGGTACGCACATACCAATTCTTGAAATTTGTGTAGCTCATTAGTGTCTGTCCCATATAGTGCCCTTTCCAAATCATCCACCATACTAGCATGATCAAATTCCTCACATGGCTTGTGAACGCTCACCTCACCTTGGAATTTGTCTTCCTCAATTATGCATGCAGTACCTTGCTCCAAGGAATTCCCCAAGCCTAATGAGTCTAAGGTGTTAGCAACTCTTATCAGGGATCTGAAGAACACCAATGATGTAAAGCTGAGACAAGGGTTGGTTGTTATCTACAGAAATGGCAAGGAAATTCATATCACAAGCAGCCATCCCAGGTTCAATGAAGCCAAAGCAGAAGAGATTTCCAGGATAAGGAGAGAAGCCAATCCCCAGGGTTATGAATCTACACCTGAGAGACAGGCTAGATTAGCCCAAGAACTAATGAGGGAAATGGAGGAAGATAATAGTGAGGCTGTAGAGGAAGAGGCTCCTACTAGGAAGAATAGGAAGACAGTGCCTAAATCCAAGCCAACTAGATGGAAGGAAAGATCACATAGGCATGTCTCTCCTGAGAAGGTAGAATAGAAAAGAGATATGCAGGGGAGGATTGTCTTTGAAGACCCTGTCCCAGCTTCAACTCAATCTCAAACCACCTACCATGGGACTCCTGTAGAGCTTAAAGAAGAACCTATTGAGTTTGAAGACTTGGTATTCCCTAAGTTCATAATTGAGGCAGAAAAGATGTCAAAGAAAAGGGTAATACTCAAGAAAGCTCAACAAGGACCAATCAAGCTGAATGTTGCACCAAAAGTTGCCAAACCAGTTGAGAACAAGGCAGACTTTTTGTACATTGTAGAGATACAGAAGTACTCAACCATGAATCTATTCCTTGATGAAGTTAGTGAAATCAGAGGCACAGACAAGTTCAGAGATTTGCCTGAAAGACTAACTTTTGTCTACAAAGGGGGAAAGGTGAGAGCATGGCCCCTGCAACAAGGGTTGAAAGAAGGATAATCTACCTTGGTGAAAGTCTTTTCAGGCTTCAAAAACACAAGGGGATTCTCTGAGGTTACCAGGAGTGCTGTGTTGAAGAAGATTGAGGAAATCAGGAGCAGCTGGAGTTCTCCTGATAGTTTGCCGAGGAAGCTGAAGATCCCTTTAAATGGACAAAGAATCCATCTCCAACCTTACTGGATGATGGAATTCAGGGATGACAAGGGCTGTAGAAGATTCTTCAGGATTGAAGATCAACTGTCAAAGGCCAACAATAGGTACCTTAGATGGTTGCAAGGCAAGTTAGATCCAAAAATTGCTGAAGAAGATGCATTCTACAGAAATCTTCATGATCAAATCCAGGAAAATTATGTTAAGGAAGGGACACAGAAGATTCAACCTCCAAGAGAGAAGAAAAGAGATTAAATCTGCTCAGTCTAGAGGAGCACTCTCTATGTAACTATCTCTACTCTTCAGTTTTTCATTTCATGTAGCTTAACACAATTTTTACTGCTATTATCTATATGTTGGAAGTGGTTTTGTTATCATCAAGACTCTTAATTTATGTCTGATTCTCAACCAGGCATAAATTGGGGGAGATTGTTAGTAATTATGTTGTTTCTTGATGATAACCAAATTAACTTAGTAAAAATTGTACAAGTAAAATGTAGCTATCAACGGATAGTATGCTCTTGCAGTATCCGTTGATGGGTAGCTTATCTACGGATAAGACTCAATGTAACATGCTTGTGTATTTCTGATGTTGAAGTTGAAGTAGTCTTGATAGGTTAAATGAGTCATGTTGAATATCAATAGATATGTAGAATAGGGAGGCCAATTGTAAATAGTTGATGCCTTGTAATTTTGCATAAGTGAAATTGACTGTCAACGGATAGCTTAATTAGCCTTCTACGGATGAGGACATTGTACTGTCTGCAGATAGCAGTACTGGTTGTCTACGTGTGTGATCAAGACACTGTCAATGGATACAACTCAAGTAGCTTCTACGGATACACTCTGTACTTGTGAAAGGGACAGATAAGTCAGAGCACATGGGTTGGCAGACTACACAGAGCATGGAAGCCAGTTTTTCTGGAAAGGTCACGAGAAGAAAGAAGCATTCTGTTTGCATGGTCAAAAGTAGCATTTCTATAAAAAGACAATCAGCCCCCACGTGTATTGTTTGTAGAAAATTACACAAAAAGTAAGGGAAAATGAAAATCTTATACTATTATAAGCTAACTACCTTTTATTTGGTTGGTTGGTAGTTTGGTCCTCTAAATAATAACTGTTAGATATAAAGATAGATAAATGAGAACCGTTAGATGTAATATTAAAAAAAAATCTTGTTTTGATATCTAAAATGCTTCCACGGGTTCAAGGTTCGAATCCTGTCAACAACATATTATTATTAAATATTTATATTACTTATTTTTCTAAGCTACACTCAAAAGTTCAAGATATTATTTCCGTCGACAACATATTAAGATTTTTTATTATCAAAATACAAATAAATGTTTAGAATGACATGATACATATATTATTATATTTCATTATTTTTTAAAATCAAATAAATCAAGATAAAAATAATAAGATAAAAAATACTAAAATTCATCCGTGCATCGCATGGGTTATAGGCTAGTTATTATATTATAGACAAAACATTAAGTTTTGTAGTCTGGTCCTGAAAATTTTTGTAGTCTGGCCACTCAATTCATAGTCGTTAGATATTTTTGATCAAATCAATGAGAACCGTTAGATAAAATATTAAAATTATTATATAGAATATATTTTCTATTTTTCCTAACTAAAACATCTCATTTTCCAAAAATATCGCAGACAGTTTCATTTAATAAAATAACATAATAAAGTTATAATTGCTAATAACTAACTCATTACCTTTTTAGCCAAAGTGTATAATATTCTTTTTTATATTTTCTAACTAAAATTTCTACTTTTCTATTTTTCTTAACTAAAACCTCTCATTTTCCAAAAATAAACCTCTAATTTTCCAAACAAATCACAGACAGTTCTATTTAATAAAATAAAATAATAATATTATAATTACTAATGACTAATCGATTAATCGATTAATTTTTTTCCCCAAAACGTATATTCTTTTTTATATTTTCTAACTAAAATTTCTCTTACCTAAAACCTCAAAAATATCGGGGGCAATTTCATTTAGTAACAGAAAATACTAATAATTAACCAATTACATTTATTAGTCAAAGCGTATATTCTTTTTTATAACTAAAATTTCTACTTTTTTTATTTTTCCTAACAAAAACCTCTTATTTTCTAAAAATATCACGGTCAATTCTATTTAATAGAATAAAATAATAATATTATAATTACTAATAACTAACCGATAAGCTTTTTTTGCCAAAATTTATATTCTTTTTATATTTTTTAACTAATCTATACTATTATATTAAAGACGAAACTTTGAAAGTTTTATAGTCTAGTCCTTAAAGTTTTTGTAGTCTGGTCACTCCATTCATAACCGTTAGATATTTCTGATCAAATCGATGAGAACCGCTAGATAAAATATTGAAATTATTATATAGAATATCTTTTCTATTTTTTCAAACTAAAACATCTCATTTTCAAAAAATATCGCAGGCAGTTTCATTTAATAAAATAACATAATAAGGTTATAATTGCTAATAACTAACTCATTGCCATTTTTAGCGAAAGTGCATATTCTTTTTTATATTTTCTAACTAATATTTCTCTTAACTAAAACCTCAAAAATATCACGGGCTATTCTATTTAGCAGCATAAAATATTAATATTATAAATCTATCTATCTATCTATACTATACTATATTATTAAAGACGAAACATTGAAAGTTTTGGTACCTATTTTTTGCTACGGTACTTGCTTTATTTAATTGTTTATTTAATTATTATAAAAATTATTATAATCAGTTACCCTTTCAGTTAAAATACATTACCATTTTTTTCTAAAAAAATCACGGACAATTTACTCTTCAGCTAAAACATGTTACTTTTTTTTATTTCCCTTTCTAAAATTTCTCATTTACCAAATATATCACGAGCAAACCCTTACTTATTTATTTTAAAACCTATTTTAATACTTTTAATTTGAAATTTTCTTTCCCCTCTTTTTCTAGAAAAATCACGGGAAATTACCTTTTTTAGCTAAAACATGTTATATTTTATATTTTCCTTACTAAAATCCCTCATTTTCCAAATATATCACGGTATTTATTTACTTTAAAATCTAAAAGCAAATAAGATAACATATTAAAATGATTATTTATAATATTCATTTTAAAAATATAAATAAAGATTAAATTTTGTCAATTATATTAAAGACGAAACATTGAAAGTTTTTGTAACTTGATCCTTCAAAAATTTTGTCACTCAATTCATAGGCGTTAGATATTTCTAATCAAATCAATGAGAACCGTTAGATAAAATATTAAATTTATTATATACAATATCTTTTCTAATTTGCTTAACTAAAACATATCATTTTTCAAAAATATCGCAGGCAGTTTCATTTAATAAAATAACATAATAAAGTTATAATTGCTAATAACTAACTCATTACCTTTTTTAGCCAAAATGTATATTCTTTTTTATATTTTCTAACTAAAAATTCTACTTTTCTATTTTTCTTAACTAAAACCTCTCATTTCCCAAAAATATCACGGACAATTCTATTTAATAAAATAAAATAATAATATTGTAATTACTAATGACTAACCGATTAGTTTTTTTTTCCAAAACGTATATTATTTTTTATATTTTCTAACTAAAATTTCTCATAACTAAAACCTCAAAGATATTAGGAGAATTTCATTTAGTAACATAAAATATTAATAATTAACCAATTATTTTTATTAGAAGAGTATATTCTTTTTTATAACCCAAATTTCTACTTTTTAATTTTTCCTAGCTAAAAACTCTCATTTTCTAAAAATATCAGGGACAATTCTATTTAATAAAATAAATTAATAATATTATAATTACTAATAAATAATCGATTAGCTTTTTTTGTCAAATTGTATATTCTTTTTTATATTTTCTAACTAACATGTCTCCTAACTAAAACCTCAAAAATATCATGGACTATTCGATTTAGCAGAATAAAATATTAATATTATAAATACTAATAATTAACCGATTACCTTTATTAGCCAAATAGTATATTTTTTTAATATATTTTCTAACTAAAATTTATCCTTTTTTTAAAATTATCACATACGACATATATATAATTATTAGTTATCTCGATTTCGACACTAAACGCTGAAAATTAGATAAGGACAGTCCTATAAATTATTAAATCATGTCGAGTGAAATAAATATTCACAATAATTTTCTTTAGCAATTTAATATAGCAAATAAATGCATAAATTAATCTTCAAAATATAAAAGCAAACAAGACAACATATTAAAATTATTATTTATAATATTTATTTTAAAAATATAAATAAAGATAAAATTTCGTCAAATATGTAGTATTATACTTTTTTTTCTTCAATATATAATAGATCAACTGTATCTTATACATAACTAACAAAAATTAAAAATTAAAAATTAAGTAAAAAAATATTTAAAAGTAACACTTGCAAAATAAAATTTTATTAGTAGTTTAGTTAGTCGTTCTTTAATTTGTTCATTCAATATTTAACATATTGATATGGACATAAAAGTAATTCTAGAAATATAATTAATGATACATTAATTATACCTAGAATGGTCAAAGAATACGGCCCAATAAACAAAGCCCAAGACCCTAATTATTTATTAATTTCATAAATAATAAATAGGGAAAATACACAGCTCAGGAAGGAAGTCCAAAAATATGGTAAATTCATCAAAGAAGGATCCAAAATCCCAATCAAAAAGAAATAATGAGTCATAGTCTTTATCAACGAGGAAAAGACTTGCTCAGCAAGAAATGCAATGTTTATCCATTATCAAAAAGGAGACTTATTAGCTAAGACTCCTGAACCTACCATAAATACGAGGCTCCAGACGCCTATATAAAGGACCTGATCCTACAATCAGAACGACATATTTGGCTTGATTCTCAGCACTGATTGAGATACGTAGGCATCTTGTGAGGACCGATTTAGTCTCGAAACGCAAGAACAACCATTAAAGCTCGAAGCTCTCTTAAATTCCAGCAATTAATTTACAAGCACGTTTTTTAATCCATAACATTTGGCGCCGTCTGTGGGAAAACAACATCAACCATGGCAAACACACGAAGAACAACTCGAGATACTCAAATTTCTGAGGAGCTTCCTATCACCTCCGAGGCTGATACTCACGGAAATCAACCACCGCCAACCACTAGCATTCAAGGGGGAATATCCCCCTCACCACTACTCAAGGACCGGAGATCCCAATTTCGGTTGAAGGGACGAATCCCCTGCAGATGGTCATTCATGGATCTAATCCACAAGAGACCACTCACCAGCAACCCATCACGACCTCCCAACTGCTCATGAATGCACCAAGTGGTCTTCAACTCCATACTACTGATCTTCCTCATTACGCAACTCAAACTTTGGGGATGCCGAGTTATGGCATGCCTCCTCGACCCATGGCGGGCGGTAGTGGTCTCAATTCCACGTACCATGAGGCATACGTTCCTCCTTATATACAAGGTCTGGGACCCCAAAATCTATAAACTCAAACTCGAAGGACCCCTTTGATTCGAGATTACTCGGGACCCTATACCGAGGATGAGAATGACTCAACTGGAGAAGAAAGGGATGTTGCCCCAAGGAGAAGACGATCTTCTCAAACAAATCGGGAACAATCACAAACTACTAAGGAAAAGATTACGGCCCATGAGGCTGAGACTGCAAGGATCAAAAAACTATTGGCCGAAGAGGAAGCAACAAGAGCACAACGAGTCCATGTGATTAATTTGGACCCGACACCAAGAAGAACCAAGTGGGCTGAAGCCCCAAAGGGTGATCCTAGTATTTTGTTGCCTCTAGGAGATCCTGATGATCCTACACCATCATTCACTCAAGACATCAGGAAAGCTACCATATCCAGGAAGTTTAAGATGCCAACGATCAAAGCTTATGATGGAACGGGGGATCCTGCAAATCATTTAAGAACCTTCTCCAATGCACTGCTGTTGCAGCCAACCAACGATGCGGTCAAGTGTAGGGCGTTTCCGCAAACCATGGCGGGCATGGTCCAACGTTGGTATAGCCGTCTTCCTCCCAACTCTATTGGGTCCTTCAAGGAACTAAGAAAAGCTTTCATCAATCAATTCGTTAGTGGAAGAGTGCATGAGAAAAGTTCTGCATCACTCATGGGAATCCAACAAGGAAATAATGAAGCCCTAAGGGATTATATCAACCGATTCACCCGGGAGGCTCTGAAAGTCCCGGACTTAGAGGACAAAGTAGCTATGATAACCCTGCAGCAAGGAACTACTGATGATCACGTCAAAAGATCATTGGCAAAACATTCACCCGAGAGTATGCTGAAACTCCAAGATTGAGCCGGAAAGTACATCAAGGCTGAAGAAAGCATGAGAAAGTGCTTACCTTTCTTCAAAGCACTCAAGAATGTGAAAAACTTTGAATGGACAACTGAAAGCCAAGAGGCCTTTGAGGCCCTGAAGAAATACATGGCTGAGGCACCACTGTTGGCAAAGCCAAATCCAGGGGAAATTCTCTATTTTTACTTGGTTGTTTCTAACACAGCCCTTGGAGCCGTTTTGGTAAAGGAAGAATTGAAGGTTCAGAAACCCATTTACTACGTGAGCAAGATTCTACATGGGGAAGAAATAAACTACTCTATGATTGAGAAGTTTGCTTTAGCCTTGATAATGGCCTCAAGAAAGCTACGCCCATACTTCCAGGCTCACAAGATAGAGGTCTTGACCAATCAGCCTCTAAGAAACATCTTGCATAGCCCTCAAGTTAGTGGAAGGTTGATCAAATGGGCCATTGAATTGGGAGAATTTGACATCAAATACAAGCCTCGAACGGCCATAAAAGCTCAAGCACTCGCTGACTTCATGGTTGAATGTACTATTGACAACTAGGAAGTTGGGGGGCAGGAAGTAATAGTGGACAACGAGAAAGATCAAGAGATGGAGTTCAAAGAATATTGGGTGCTCTATTTTGATGGAGCATCAAAAACAAAATCAAGTGGAGCAGGTTTGGTGCTACAAAGTCCTGATGGATTTCTCATAGAGTACACACTAAAACTTGACTTCCCAACGACAAAAAATGAAGCTGAATACGAAGCCCTGATAGCTGGCTTAGGGCTGGCTAGAGCCTTGAGAGTTAAAACTCTGAAAGTATGTGGAGATTCGAGGCTAGTGGTTTCCCAAGTAAATGGGGAGTTTGAGGCCAGAGATGAAGTCATGGCCAAGTACTTAAAACTTGTCAAGGCCATCATGACTCAGTTTGATGAATGCTATGTGGAACATATTCCAAGGGAAGAGAACATGAATGTCGATGCCTTGTCTAAGTTCGCTTCTTCTGAAATTGAGAACTACGCTGGAAGTGTATACTTCCAAGTCTTGAGGATCCCAAGCATCAATGGAAAGTTGGTAGCACCTATTGATGTTGCTAGCTGTTGGATGGATCCCATCAAATCTCATCTGGAAATTGGTTGGTTACCCAATGATACCTCAGAAGCACGAAAGTTGTATGTGAGAGCACTAAGGTATACCCTGATTGAGAGAATCCTATACAAAAAGTCTTTCATTGTTCCTTATTTGAAGTGTTTGAGACCCCAAGAGGCAGAATTGGCCCTAAGGGAAGTGCATGAAAGAATTTGTGGGCAGCACTTGGGGGCAGAGCCCTTGCTCATAAAATCACTCGTCTAGGTTTCTATTGGCCAAGCATACTTGCAGATGCTAAAAGCTACGTGAAGAAGTGTGAAAGGTGCCAAAAGCATGCACCGGTGGTTAGACAACCACCAGAGATGATGACATCCATTAACTCACCTATCCCATTCACCATGTGGGGGATGGATATACTTGGGCCATTTCCAATGGCAAGTGCTCAAAGAAAATTCTTGATAGTGGCAATCGACTACTTCACCAAGTGGATTGAGGCTAAGCCTTTAGCCAAGATAACCACCAAGCAAGTAATGCATTTCTTCTGGGAGAATGTGATATGCAGATACGGGATTCCACGTATCTTAGTCACAGACAATGGAACTCAGTTCAACAATGATGAATTCAAGAAGTATTGTGATGAAAATGATATCAAGTTACGTTTCACTTCTGTTGCCCATCCTCAAGCAAATGGGCAAGCTGAGGTTGCCAATCGAATTATCCTGGATGGACTAAAGAAAAGAGTTGAACGCTCTACAAACACTTGGGTAGATGAATTGATCCCCATACTATGGGCATATCGTACTACTTGTAAAGTCACCACTGGAGCAACCCCCTTTCTGTTGGCATATGGGGCAGAGGCAGTGGTTCCAGTGGAGATTACTCACACATCTCCAAGAATTGAGGCTTATGAGCCAGAAGAAAATGAAGAAGGCTTGAGGCTAGCTTTAGATCTAATTGATGAAGTTAGAGATGAGGCAAATGCCAAGATAGTTGAACATTAGAAACGAGCATCTTTCTATTACAACCTAAGGGTTAAAGAAAAGTTCTTTCGACAAGGAGATTTAGTCCTCCGCAAGATTGAGGCATCCGGAGTTGGACAAAAAGGCAAGTTGGCCCCAAATTGGGAAGGACCATATCGTGTCAAGAACGTATTTGGTCGAGGCTCCTACAAATTGGAAACCTTGGAAGGGATTGAAGTGCCAAGGACTTGGCATGCTGCAAACTTGAAAGTCTATTATGTTTAAGTCCTGATTGGACTCACTATTAGGACAAGTAAAAATAAGGTCGACGAAACCAATCCAAGTTTTTAAACTTGAGTATTATGTAAGGGTTGAACCCGTTTTCAAAGTTATGAATTCCATATTCTTATGTTTTCATTATACTGCATGTGTATTGTATTCTGATAGACATGTTAACTAAGCATGCAGAATCAAGAATGTAAAAAGCTGGAAGAAAAACAAAGTTAAGACTTAAATAAAAGTTAAGTTAAGCCCGTAGGCTGGAAATACATAAAAACTGGTACAAGCCATGAATGGCCATAAATAAAACTACAAACTATGCATCACCCCCCTTGTCGCCGGTATCAGCCTCCTCTTCTTCTGAGTCAGAACCAGAACCAGAGCGAGTAGTTGCAGAATCAGCACCGGCTATCTGACCAGGGGGAGAAGAATGCCCTAGATCAAGAATCCTGTCGTCCTCCTCCATATCATCCTCTCCAGCCAAAGCCACCTCTAAAGGGGTAGGGGCATAAGGGCTCGGAAAGTCAGAAACGATGAGAGATCCAGGCATCTTCTCCCAGACTTCAGTTAGAGCGCCATCCCATCCCTTAGTGAACTGAACTGGAAAAGGAGCTCGTCATGCTTACCAATTAAGTCCTTGTACTCCTGGGAGTCAAGGTACTCATCGATAAAGTCATCCCGACCCTTCCTAAGTGTAACCAGTTCAGCTTGGGAGTCAGCCGGCTCTTTCTCCCTCCTAGCCAGAGTGGCCCTCAGAGAGCCCACCTCCTCCTGGGACTTCTCAAACTTGCCTTGGTTGGCCTATGAAGATGAGCGCCAAGCCTTGGCTTGAAAGAGAGCACCTTGGAAGTTGGCATTAGCCTACAAACAAGTTACAAGTCAAGATATGAAATTGAAATACATTGAAAACTACAAAGAAAGAAGAAAAGAAAAGGACTTACAGCAGCAATATCCTGAGCGTCTGCATGCTCCACTCCCTCCAAAGTGGAGTTAGAAACGAAGTCCTTGTAGTCACAAGGGGTGAGAGAGTGATAAGACCACTCACTGGCATGCTTGGACACCCCCACGACTGTGTTCTTCTTCCTAATACCCCATTTGGGGCGCCAAACAGAACTCTTGGCTGAGGCAGGAGCCTCAACCTCCTCAACAATATCCTCGTGAGGCCTTAAAAAGGCTGGGACACCTGAAGCAGCCCGAGGATCTTTCACTCCCAAATGAGCCCTCTTCATCCTAGCCGTTTCTCCATCTAGGGGCTCGTTGGACTTATTTATAAAGGCCGCAGTTGCCAAAACACAAGTTAAGGCCCAATAAGGCTCGAGGCTAGAAAAAATTAAAGCCCAATAAAAATTCAGGCTAGTTAAGGCCCATGAAAGAATAAAGTTTAAAATACAATTCAAGGCCTAAATAGATTTGAGGTCGAAAAAAACTTAGATCGAAGTCGTTGTCACAAGGTCGAAAACATATGGGAAATGAAGGTCGAATTCATCGACCTCACACTCATTTGAGATCGAAAAATAACAGATTCAAGGTCGAAAAGACCCTAGATCGAAGTCGATTGATTAAGATCGAAAATACACGGAAAAATGAGCTTGAATCCATCGACCTCGCACCAAATCAAGGTAAAAAATAAATGGATTCGAGGTCGAAGACTTGAAGTCGAAAATACATGAGAAAATGAGCTCAAATCCTTCGACCTCGCACTAAATCGAGGTCGAAAACAAATGGATTTAAGGTCGAAGAGTCGAGGTCGAAAAAGACTTAGAAAATGAGCTCGAATCCTTCGACCTCGCACTAAATCGAGGTCGAAAACAAATGGATTTGAGGTCGAAGAGTCGAGGTCGAAAAAGACTTAGAAAATGAGCTCGAAACCTTCGACCTCGCTCCAATCGAGGTCGAAGTCGAGGTCGAAGGCCTAAGGTCGAAAAAGACCTAGAAAATGAGGTCGAAACCTTCGACCTCACACCAAAACGAGGTCAAAATCCTGGTCGAAAATGACCTAGTTCCTGGTCGAAATCCTGGTCGAAAATGACCTATTTTGAGGTCAAAAATACCCTTAAAAATGGAAAATTTTGAGGAAAAATACGGAATAACTTCTACGAAAACTCCGAGAAGATTTTCCCAGAAGTTGGGGGGCAAATGATATGGAAAAAAAAGTAATTCTAGAAATATAATTAATGATACATTAATTATACCTAGAATGGTCCAAGAATACGACCCAATAAACAAAGCCCAAGACCCTAATTATTTATTAATTTCGTAATTAATAAATAGGGAAAATACACAGTTCAGGAAAGAAGTCCAAAAATATGGTAAATTCATCAAAGAAGGATCCAGAATCCCAATCAAAAAGAAATAATGAGTCATAGTCTTTATCAACGAGGAAAAGACTTGTTCAGCAAGAAATACAATGTGGGCGTTTGGGGTATCAAGCAAAAGTTGACTTATAGCTTAAAATGAGTAAGTGCTTTATAAGTGATAAGTAGAGCTGAGCTTATAAGTCCTAGAGTGTTTGGTAAATCAGAACTTATAAGCAGTAGAGTGTTTGGGTAAATCAGAATTTATAAGTTAACTTTTTTTTATTATTTTTAAAATATTTATTTTTTAATATATATAAATGGATATCAATGGATAGATCTCGATGAGTAGAGAAATTTGATATATACATATCAATTTTTTAATGAACGGATCAAAAGATATATGGTTTTGAAGATTTAAAGGATATTTATATATTGCGTGTATCGAGAATAAGTTATAAGTTATAAGTTGAATGTTAAGGATTCTTAACATTCAACTTATCCATTTTAAGTAGCCATAAGTTGGTTTCACTTATTTTGACAAACACCCCCAATAAGCATTTTTGGGTTTATAAGTCATAAGCTGACAGGCCCAATGTTTATCCATTATCAAAAAGGAGACTTATTAGCTAAGACTCCTAAACCTATCATAAATACGAGGCTCCAAGCGCCTATATAAAGGACCTGATCCTACAATAAGAACGACGTCTTTGGCTTGATTCTCAGCACTGATTGAGATACGTAGGCATCTTGTGAGGACCGATTTAGTCTCGAAACGCATGAACGGCCATTAAAGCTCGAAGCTGTCTTAAATTCCAACAATTAATTTACAAGTACGTTTTTTAATCCATAACACACACACACATATATATAATTAACTATGTTAATTAGAACGCATTTCTTAAACATATTTATTTGGGTCGTGTGATGAGACTTTATAATATGTGGTATTTTGGGGTGCATTAATGATTGAAGATGATTGATATTTTTAGGTTTGTTTGTAAAACATAATACGATTTAATTAAAAGATAAAGTGTTTTAGTTAGAAAAAACAATATTAATTATTGAAAATTTTATTAATAATCCGAAGATATAGTATATTTTATTATTGTATGTTTTATTTAAAAGATAACGTTTTTATTAGAAACGGCAAGCAACCCATTACTATTATTTTATTATTTATTAATTAAAATAAATGACCAAAACCAAAAAATCACAAAATCAAAATTTTCAGTAATTCGACTATTATATAATAGCATAGATTCGAAATAAAACACGCATATCGATTATAAGTAACTCTTCTAATTTTAACAACAAAACTATATATTAATTAGAAATAATATGCTAAAGTACAAATAATAAGATAATGATGTTGAATATAATTTGTGCATTACACAAAAAAATAGGTTATTTAATAAATATACATATTATAAATAATAACATAATAATATAATTTTGATCGCATGGTCGGCCTCTATATTTTATATTATTTATAAAGATTGAACTAACTATGTGTTCCCGAATTAACTAAAGAAAAGAAAAGAATAGAAAATATGATATTTTCTTTTCTCTCTAAATCTTTCCAAAATTGGGAATAAGATTTTTGAGACAAATATATAAAGATCTTCTCTCCAAATCTTTAGGGATCTTTTCTTTTTTTTTCTAAAAAATTCCTTCGGGAATAAGTTGAAGAAATCAAATCTTTACTATTCTTTTCTTTTCTTTCAACAAAAAGTTTCTGGAACACGGTGTAAGACTAAGATGAATAGAAGAGATCATAAAAAAGACATGCATGCCTTGACTTCTTGTCGTAATTCTTATCCATCCTTAGTGGTTTGAGATTCGCATGGGAATGGAAACTACGTAGTATTAATTTTCAGGAATTTAGTGCTGTCATGAGGTGTACTACCTCGTTCCTCTCATTTCTTTACACTTTTTTTTTGGATGTTGTTATAAAGTTTTTACATTCCAATCATCAATCTTTATATATATAAAGGAAAATCCCCATGAGCTCTCAGATCGTCCGAAAGCTATTTATCTATTTTTCTAGAGCTCCTGAATTTTAATTCAATAAAATTAAATTTCCTTATTTAAATTCGAATTTATAGGATATAAGCTCTAGAATCGCTCCGTTCTATTTTTCTAATTTTCTCAATTTTTCACAATTTTTAATTTATTTTTATAATAATTACAACTTCCTTTATTATTTTCGATTTTGTAGCAAGATAGAACTTTCTTTTATTGATTTTGTAGGAAGATAAAACTTTCTTTTATTGATTTTCACCTCTAGAATGATAAAACTTTCTTTTACGGTGAGGTGGCGCTCTAGAATCGCTCCGTTCTATTTTTCTAATTTTCTCAATGGTGAGGTGGCGCTCTAGAATCGCTCCGTTCTATTTTTCTAATTTTTTCAATTTTTCACAATTTTTAATTTTAATAATTACAACTTCCTTTATTATTTTCGATTGTGTAGGAAGATAGAACTATCTTTTATTGATTTTGTAGGAAGATAGAACTTTCTTTTATCAATATCAATATCTTTATATATATAAAGGAAAACCCTTAGGAGCTCTCAGATCGTCCGAAAGCTATTTATCTATTTTTCTAGAGCTTCTGGATTTTAATTCAATAAAATTAAATTTCCTTATTAAAATTCGAATTTATAGGATAAAAAAAATAGCAATTGCCTTTTAAATTTTTACTAATGGAGGAAACTAAATATACAATTTTTATATTATTTCCTTAAATCTTTAATAATGAAGGGAAATAAATATACTATTTTAATATTCAACATCTTTATCTTTTTATCTTATCAATTTTTATCTTCTTTCTCCTTTTATTTATCTTCTTCTTTATATATATAAAGATAAGGAAACTCCCAGTAGCTCTCAGATCGTCCAAAAAATATTTATTTATTTTTCTACAACCATTAATTTTTTTATGAAAGACGTGATAACTTTATAATTTTATATATTTGTTTCTGAATTAATCATGTTTAGAGAATTCAATTTCTTTATTTAGATTCGAATTCATACTAAAAACAATATATAAAAGTCAATCATGTTTAGAATTCAATTAAACAGATTTTTTTTTCTGTAGAACTCCTATATTTCTATTCAAGAAAATTAAATTTCCATATTTAAATCCTATTTAGAATTTATTCTTTATTATATATTTATATCTTAAACTGTCTACAAAAATCATGGCTGATTTGTTTTTCTCCAGTCACCATTTTGTGGATTTATTTGAGGATCTTTTGATAACGAGTACATTCGTGTACATTAATAACACTACATACTCATGATAAGAAGATAAACATCTAGATCTATGGTAATAGCTACATGTAAGCATGTGACGATTAACATTACATACATATAGTTATACTTGATTTCTGTAGCTAATAATAATTTAGTGAATGTCATCTTTGTATATAGTTTTTGATATTTTTTTTTGTGAATTTAATAATTAATTAGAGTTATATTCAATACTATTATCTCATTTTTATGAGAGACATGATAACTTTCAAAATTTTATATATTTATTTTTTAATTAATCATGTTTAGAAAATTCAATTTCTTTATTTACATTCAAATTCATACTAAATATAATAAATATATAAAAGTCAATCATCTTTAGAATTTAATTAAACAAATGTTAATTTTTTTTCTTAATTAAATAAAATTGAATTCCCTTATTTACATTCAAATTCATAGGGAAGACAATTATTAGATAAAAATCAATTATATTTTCATGATTAACCTTTTATATCATAACGATGCACATGTACGTATCCAAAAAAATTATTATAACGTCTAGGGATATTTAACAAATTTGTAATTTTTGTGATAATACGAATAGTTGAAGTTTGAAGCGGTGATTAATACTTAAATTTTTATTATTGCTTATTTTTAGTATTTTCAATTTTCTATGTAGTGCAACTAGCGTCGGCTCAAGAAAATATGACACAAAATTGGCATATAAATTATGTGGATATTTAAGAAATTTGTAATTTATGTGATAATACAAATGATTGAAGTTTGTCGCGGTGGTTAATACTTAAATTTTTATCATTGCTTATTTTTAGTATTTTTCATTTTTATGTATTTTGTGCAATGGTCGTCGGCTCAAGAAAATATGACATCGCATATAAAGTATAGAGATATTTAAGAAATGGTCGTGAGCTCAAGAAAATATGACACAAAATCGACATATAAAGTACAACAATATTTAAGACATTTGTAATTTTTGTGATAATACTAATGGTTGAAGTTTGAAACGGTGGTTAATACTTAAAATTTATTATTTAATATTTTTAGTAATTTTTATTTATATGTATTCAGTGTAACGTGCAACGGCTGAAGTAAATATGACACAAAACCGTCATATAAAGTTGAGGGATATTTACGAAATTTTTAATTTGTGATCATCGAATGGTTGAAGTTTGAAGCGGTGGTTAATATTTAATTTTTTTTATTATTACATATTTTGAGTATTTTTTATTTATATGTATTTATTACAATGGGTGTCAGCTCAAGAAAATGACACAAAATCGGCACAAAATATTTGTAAATAGTTTATTTTATTGTTATGTAAGTTTACCATTTAAAATATAGTGTTCACTATTTATAGGATATTTTATATATACTTTTCTCGATTTTTTTCTTAAATAGTAATATTTAAAATTTTACAAAAAATATTATAGGGCCGCCGCGAAGCGCGGCTTAGTCGACTAGTATACTTATATAAAGGAGAAGACAGAGGCGGTGAGGTGGCGCCTCTAGAATCGTTCCGTTCTATTTTTCTAATTTTCTCAATTTTTCACAATTTTTAATTTTAATAATTACAACTTCCTTTATTATTTTCGATTTTGTAGGAAGGAAATTGAAAACTTTCTTTTATTTAGAAAATTACAACTTCCTTATTATTTTCGAATTTGTAGGCTTGATAGAACTTTGTTTTATTATTTTCAAACTTGATAGAACTTTCTTTGATTTAGAAAATTACAACTTCCTTATTATTTTCAAATTTGTAGGACTTGATAGAACTTTCTTTGATTTAGAAAATTTCTTTGATTTATAAAATTAAAACTTCCTTATTATTTTCGAATTTGTAGGACTTGATGGAACTTTCTTTGATTTAGAAAATTACAACATCCTTATTATTTTCGAATTTGTAGGCTTGATAGAACTTTCTTTTATTATTTTCAAACTTGATAGAACTTTCTTTGATTTAGAAAATTACAACTTCCTTATTATTTTCGAATTTGTAGGCTTGATAGAACTTTCTTTTATTATTTTCAAACTTGATAGAACTTTCTTTGATTTAGAAAATTACAACTTCCTTATTATTTTTGAATTTTTAGGTTCTTATGTTAATAATTGTAATTTTCTCTTTTATTATTTTCAATCTTGATAGAACTTTCTTTTATTATTTTAAAACTTGATAAAACTTTCTTTTATTATTTTCAAACTTGATAGAACTTTCTTTTATTATTTTCAAATTTTATAGAACTTTTCTTTTATAATACTTCTTGACGTTTAAACATAATGGATTTCCATGTTATTAATCTTACAAACACCTATAAATTAAAGGCCATTCATAAGAAAAAATCTACACCGGAACTTTTTTACATAGCTTCAAATTTTTACAACCATATTTACAATCAATACAACTATGGCCTACACCATGTTGGATACTTTGAACGACAACAACTATACCTGGATGATAAGAGTACGAGTGTGTAGAATGTGGGAATCTATCAATCCAAATAATGAAGAACTGATCAGTTTTGACATGATTTTGATCGATGAAAAGGTTAATAAATCAATATACTTAGAACTTATTAGTTTGTCAAATTGTATGATGTTATTAACTTTTCTAAGATATGTTGTATGACAGTAAAAATTGATCCATGCGAAGATTCTGGTCTCTCGGTTCAAAAATCTTTTAGACGAAGGCTCCGTGTACAGCATCAAAAATCTGAAAGTTGTTTCAAGTACAGGGAAATATAGACCACTATCACATGGGTCTAAATTGCTATTCATACGCATAACGTTGCCTAAGAGATAATTGTTATTCATACGCATAACGTTGCCTAAGAGATTGGAAGAAGACATCGTCAACATCACTGCATGGATTTCAATTCATATGTCCGGATATGATTGATGCACGTATTAATGACACCAACATACTCTCAGGTTTTTGATGCAGTAATATATTAGAGTAATATATAAGTAATACTATTATACAAGTTATAATTCAAACTATCATGTTCTAATATTATTTTTTCTATGTTGATTTAGATGTTGTAGGCTGCTTGACCTACTTGGGTGGCATTGAAGTTGTCAAAGGCGGTTGGAAAAAAAGAGATCTCAAAATTGTCACAAATTAGTAAGTTATGCATTATATTAATTTTAATATAACTGTTAATTGCTTTTTATTGTTCTTGTAATTTTATATTACTTCTTTGGTTACCCCAATTTATTTGTTTTACTTTTTTAATTTGTTCTAATTTTTTTCTTAAACAACTCCATCACCGGTACCATAACTTTGTGGGAAAAGTTGGTCGAGATGGTTGATACAAATTTATACAAGGAGGATGGTGGAGCCTATATAATAATTGTCACATCTACCCAGATTAAAAAATTTACAAGTAATTATCTTTATTAATGTTTTTATAATATATAGTTTAAGAAATTGCACATATATAAATCTATTTTATCTCGATTGAACGAATATCATTAGATATTATACAAATATTTGTTTCATTGATATTATTGATTTAATTATTATATTAGTTTTTTAACCATTTATTTACTCTTATATGCAGATACAATTAGCTTTTCTACCACAAAAAATAGTAAAATTTATACAAATATGGATACACTGTATGTGTCATCCTGAGAAAATAGTAATATTATATGTTTATATTGATTTTTATCAATATAATTTTTTTAATATATATATGGCAATGGTATCGGTCCAAGAAAATAAAAAATCAAACTCTATAAACAAAAGGAATATGTAAATAATTTATAATATTACTGACCTAAATGCAAATTTTACAGAATATATTTTATTTGATAATTTATATAATTTTATAGATATTTACTTCACAATTTTTATTCTAATATTCTTTTTCTTAATAAATATATTCTAATGCCGCTGCGAAGCGCGGCTCAGTAACCTAGTTTTTTTCTAAAATAGTAAAGTTTTATAATATAAAAATTAACTACATTCACTATTTTCTACCACTATCTCCCCTTTATACATACTGTTTTACTTACTTTTCTTACCTTTTTTTTCATTAAATTACATTTTTTTTTAATCTTCGTGTTCAACCTCAATGTAAAGAATTGAGAGGACGGAGTGAGCAGTAGATTTAAAGATGGAAGAGGAGGGGGCTGCAGAACAAGCAGCATCTTTGACTACCAGAGACCGGAAGTTTTTATTCTCCAAATTGCTCAACTATCACACCACTCTTTATTTCCGCTTTTTGTTTCCCACCCATGCATGCGCATATGTATATAGGTGTTCCGAAGGTTGTTAAATCAGACCTAATTTATTGGGGGGCTGTTGATTCGGTATGAATTGAATAATAATCCAAATAATTGAAAATGAACGAGGTTCATTGTAATTTGTAATCGGGTAATTTTTCAAATTAATTTACATAAATTTAAATAAATATACAATTATCGTACAGAATCATCATTCTATTTATAGTATACTAGATTCTATCTTTCATATTTGTCATTTTTATATATTTTTATTTACATTTACTTCTATTGAAGAGATTTAGTTATACTAGCATTTCTATGCTTTATGTTAAGTAGATTAATTTATTTTTAAATTATTAGTTCTGTAAAATTTATTTTACAATAAATACGTCTTAGAAATGTTTCTAAATTAAAATAATTATATATGTTTTAGTTATGACATGTTATATAATTGAATCAATTAAATATATTTCTAATAATATGTTAATATTATAACAAGAAAACCCCCCAGTGCCCCATCTTCCAAAATTATGGGTAGGGCTGTCAAAAAAATCCGAAAAATCCGAGATCCGTCCGAAATATCTGTATTCGTATCCGGAATAAAGCGGATTTTATCTGTATCCGAAATAAAACGGATATTATCCGTATTCGAATTCGGTAGTTGCGGATACGAATATGGATATAGGCGCATCCGTATCCGGTAATATCCGAATCCGAAATTAAATAAATATGATAAATAAATAATATATATAGTTACATATTATTTAGAAATTATATTTTAAGTTTACAGAATATATATATATATATATAATTTAATCATTAAACAATATATTTATATAAGTTGTAGATAATTGTAAACATATATATATACATATATATATATATTACAAATTTAATATTTTAAAATAAACAAAATTATACTAAAAAGTAAATTTTTGAAAAAAATAAAATAGACTTTAATAAATTTAAGTTTTAGTTAGGTTTACTTTTTTTTTTTTTTAAATTTTTTTATTATTTTTTTCAATTTTATTGAATTAAAATTTAATATAAAAACTAAAAAATTCTAACTGAAATTCGGATTCGGATATTATCCGTATCCGGATAGTATCCGGCGGATTCGGATTCGGATATTTTTATTTAAATATTTTTGGATTCGGATACGGATCCGGATACGAATTCAGATTTTCGGATTCGGATTCGGATACAGGCAGATCTGTATCCGAATTATCCGTTTGACAGCCCTAATTATGGGTATCGATATTCGAAAGTTACGGCATGATATAAGTAAAATTCGATCCCAAGAATACACTACAACTTGTGATATAGGTCGAAATATAACCCTAGAAATAATTAATGATATATTAATTAGACCTAGTTTGGTCAAAGAATTAGGCCCGACAAAAGGCCCGAAACCCTAATTATTTATTAATTTCGTAATTAATAAATAAGGGAAATTATCAGCTCATTAAATGAGTCCAAAATATAATAAAATCTTCATAGAAGGATCCAGAATCCCAATCAAATAATATGATGAGTCATAACACTTATCAGATAAGGATAATACTTGCCAGCCAAGTAATATACTCCTAATCAGTTATCAATTACAAATCTTATCAGTTTAGTCTCCTAAACTTACTCTAAATATAAGGCTCCAGACGCCTATATAAGGACCCACGTCCCTCATCCAAGAACTACGTTTTATTGACTTGATTCTCTATACAGCAGAGATACGTAGGCATCTTGTGAGGACCGATTTAGTCCCGAAACACAAGAACAGTCATAAAAGCTTGAACGCTCATAAACCCTAGCATTTAATTTACAAGGTACGTTTTTTAATCCATAACATTTGGCGCCGTCTGTGGGAAAACAACATCAACCATGGCAAACACGCGAAGAACAACTCGAGCTTCTGAAGAACTTCCTATCACCTCCGGGGCTGATACTCATGGAAGTCAACCACCACCAACTACTGGCATTGAAGGGGCGAATATCCCCACCAACACTCAAGGAACGGAAATCCCGACATCGGTTGAAGGGACGAATCCCCTGCAGATGGTCATTCATGGATCTAATCCGCAAGAGACCGTTCAACAGCAACCGATCACAACCTCCCCACTGCTCACGAATGCCCCGAGGAGCCTTCAACTCCATACTACTGATCTCCCTCAATATGTGAATCAAACCCTTGGGATGCCTACCCATACCAGGCCCCCTCGACCCCTGGTGGGCGGTAGTGGTACCACTCTGGTACACCATGAGGCCTATGTGCCCCCTTACGTCCAAGGTTTGGAACCCCTGAACCGACAAACCCAAACTCGTCAGATGTATCGAGACGATTTCTCTGGTCCTTACACTGAGGATGAAAATTACAATACTGACGATGACTATCCCCCACGAAGGAGACGTACTGCAAACAAGGAGCCAACCACTCAGGAAAGGATTGCAGCCCATGAGGCAGAGGTTGCAAAACTCAAAAAGAAGTTAGAGGAAGAAGAGGCTGCAAGAGCAGCCGGGAAGACTCCTGTAATTAATCTGGATCCTACTCCTCCGAGATCCAGAAGGGTTGAAATCCCAAGAGGAGATCCTACTGTATTGCTGCCCCTAGGAGATCCTGACGATCCTACACCACCCTTCACACAAGAGATAATGAAAGCCACTATATCTAGGAAGTTTAAAATGCCAGCCATCAAAACTTATGATGGAACGGGAGATCCCACAAATCATGTAAGAACCTTCTCAAATGCACTACTGTTGCAGCCTGCCAATGACGCTGCAAAGTGTAGGGCGTTTCCACAAACCCTTGCGGGTATGGCTCAACGTTGGTATAGTCGCCTTCCGCCCAATTCTATTGGATCCTTCAAAGAGCTAAGTAAGGCATTCATCAATCAATTTGTTAGTGGGAAGATACATGAGAAAAGTTCCGCCTCTCTTATGGCGATTCGACAAGGCAAGAATGAAACATTGAGAGAATACTTGAGTAGATTCACTAAGGAGGCTATAAAAGTCCCAGATTTGGAAGATAAAGTGGCTATGATAGCCCTACAGCAAGGAACTACCGATGACCACTTCAGGAGGTCTTTGGCTAAACATCCCCCCGAAAACATGTTGTCACTACAAGATAGAGCAGGGAAATACATCAAAGCTGAAGAGAGCATGAGAAAGTATGAACCCATTGCTACTGGCAATGGAAATTCAAAGAAGAGAAAGGACGCTCCAGAATATGATGCAAGAGAGAAGTATCCTCGGACATCAAAGGATTCAGATTCACCACCCAAGAAAAGCAATTTTGGGCCAAAGTTCACGGAGTATGCAAGATTGAATGCTCCTAGAAGCCAAATTCTGATGGAGATTGCAAAGGAAGAAGACCTTAAATGGCCAAAGCCTATGAGGGCCGATGTATCAAAGAGAAATCAAAACCAATACTGCCGGTTTCACAAAGAAGTTGGACACGAGACAGATGACTGCAGGCAATTGAAAGATGAAATTGAATTCTTGATTCGAAGAGGAAAGCTTGGTAAGTACACCAAAGATGGAAACCAGGGAAGTCAGAGAGGAAATTATGAAAGGAAAGACTACGATAGACGGGACAATGATCAAGACCGAAATCCCAAGCCCCGAGGGCCTGTCATCAATATGATATTTGGAGGGCCAACTGCGGCCGGACCTTCCAGAAACTCTAGAAAAGCTTATGCCCGAGAGGTGATGACTGTGGTTGGAGAAGCACCGAAGCGTGCCAAAACTGAAGTATCTTTAAATTTTGACGATTCAGACCTTGAGGGAGTGAAATTTCCCCACGATGACCCTCTGGTCATAGTACCTGTGATTGGGAACTCAGAAACGAAAAGAGTTCTTGTGGACAATGGAGCTTCAGTGGACATCTTGTTCCATGATGCTTTCATCAAGATGGGGTACACTGACTCTCAGCTTACACCCTCAAACATGCCCATATATGGGTTCAATGGAGTAGAATCGAAGGTAGAAGGTACGATTCAACTCCCAATGACAATGGGACAAGGTTCGAAGACGTCTACTCAAATGCTGAATTTCATAGTTATTAAGGCGACTTCAACCTACAATGCAATTCTGGGAAGAACGGGACTTCATGCATTTAAGGCTGTTGCCTCGTCCTATCATTTGAAGATCAAATTCCCTACAAGGAATGGGATCGGTGAAGAAAAAGGTGATCAGAAAATGGCTAGAAGCTGTTATGTAGCCGCTTTGAGGCCTGATGGAGTTGGGGGGCAGGTTCTCCCAATTGAGGACATGGACATCAGAAACGATGAAGAAAGAAGAGGAAAGCCAGCTGAGGATCTTGTTCCCATTCCCTTGATCCCAGGAGAACCAGACAAGGTCACCTACATTGGAGCTCTACTACCTGAATCTATGAAAAGCAAGTTGACATCCTTTCTTCAAGAAAACAGCGATGTATTTGCTTGGACAGCAGCTGATATGCCAGGGATTGATCCCCAATTAATAACCCACAAATTGAATGTGGATCCTGAGAGGAAGACAGTGAAACAAAAGAAAAGAAATTTTGCCCCTGAAAGGCAAGAAGCTATCAAGCAAGAGGTAGAAAAACTCTTGGAAGCAGGCTTCATTGAAGAAATTCAGTTCCCTGAATGGTTGGCTAACCCAGTGATGGTCAAGAAGGCCAATGGAAAGTGGAGAATGTGTGTGGACTTCACCGACTTGAATGATGCATGTCCCAAGGATTGTTTTCCCTTACCGAGGATTGATGCTTTGATAGATGCCACTGCTGGGCACGAGATGTTAAGTTTCATGGATGGCTTCAGTGGATACAACCAAATCAAGATGCACAAGGACGACATCTCCAAGGTATCGTTCATCACCGACTTTGGTGTTTTCTGTTATTTGGTAATGGCATTTGGACTTAAGAATGCAGGAGCAACATACCAAAGATTGGTGAACAAAATTTTTGAACCACTGATTGGTAAAACAATGGAAGTTTATATGGACGACATGCTGGTCAAGAGCCTCGACAAGGCAGACCATATAAAGCATCTCCGAGAAGCATTTGAAGTGCTGAGGCACCACAAGATGATGTTAAACCCAGCGAAGTGTGCCTTCGGGGTTGGCTCAGGAAAGTTTTTAGGTCTGATGGTTTCCAAGAGGGGAATCGAAGCTAACCCCGACAAGATCAAGGCAATCCTAGATATGGAACCACCCAAGTCTGTTAAGGATGTGCAGAAATTGACAGGAAGAGTTGCAGCTTTGGGAAGATTTATCTCCAAGTCAGGAGAAAAATGCTTACCTTTTTTCAAAGCACTCAAGAATGTGAGAAATTTCGAATGGACACCTGAAAGCCAAGAAGCCTTTGAGGCCCTGAAGAAATACATGGCTGAAGCACCACTATTGGCAAAACCAAAGCCAGGAGAAATCCTCTATCTGTACTTGGCAGTATCCGACACTGCCCTTGGAGCTGTTTTGGTAAAGGAGGAATTGAAGGTTCAGAAACCCATTTACTATGTGAGTAAGATCCTGCATGGGGCAGAAATAAACTACTCTACCATAGAGAAGTTTGCCTTAGCTTTGATAATGGCCTCAAGAAAGCTGCGTCCATACTTCCAGGCGCACAAGATAGAGGTTTTAACTAATCAACCTCTAAGGAACATTCTGCACAGCCCTCAAGTTAGTGGAAGATTGATCAAATGGGCTATTGAGTTGGGGGAATTTGATATCAAGTATAAGCCTCGCACGGCGATTAAAGCTCAAGCACTCGCTGACTTCATGGTTGAATGTACCATTGACAACCAAGAAGTCGGGGGGCAGGAGGTAGTAGTGGAGGATAGCAAAGATGAAGACATGGTGTCCAAGGAATGTTGGGTACTCTATTTTGATGGAGCATCAAAAACAAAATCAAGTGGAGCTGGTTTAGTGCTGCAAAGTCCTGACGGATTCATAATAGAGTATGCACTAAAACTTGACTTCCCAACGACAAACAATGAGGCTGAGTATGAAGCTTTGATTGCTGGCTTAGGGCTGGCTGGAGCCCTGAGGGTCAAAACTCTGAAAGTCTGTGGAGACTCAAGGTTAGTTGTCTCTCAAGTAAATGGAGAGTTTGAAGCCAGAGATGAAGTCATGGCTAAGTATCTGAAACTTGTCAAAGCCATCATGACTCAGTTTGATGAATGCTATGTGGAGCACATTCCGCGGGAGGAAAATATGAAGGCTGATGCATTGTCTAAGTTTGCCTCTTCTGAAATTGAAAACTATGCCGGGAGTGTATACTTCCAAGTCTTGAAGACCCCAAGCATCAGTGGAAAATTGGTAGCCCCCATTGGTATCACCAGTAGTTGGATTGATCCCATCAAAGCTCATCTGGAAACTGGGTGGCTACCTAATGACACCACAGAAGCATGAAAGTTGTACGTCAGAGCACTAAGGTATGCCCTAATTGAGGGAATCCTATATAAGAAATCTTTTGTTATTCCATACCTGAAGTGTTTAAGACCTCAAGAGGCAGAATTGGCCCTGAAAGAAGTTCATGAAGGGATTTGTGGACAGCACTTGGGGGGCAGAGCTTTGGCCCATAAAGTTACTCGTCTAGGTTTCTATTGGCCAAGTATGCTTGCTGATGCAAAAAGTTATGTGAAGAAATGCGAACGGTGCCAGAAGCATGCACCAGTGGTTAGACAACCACCTGAGATGTTGACATCCGTCAACTCACCTATCCCTTTTGCTATGTGGGGAATGGATATACTTGGGCCGTTTCCAATGGCAAGTGCACAGAGAAAATTTCTGATAGTTGCAATTGACTATTTCACTAAGTGGATTGAGGCTAAACCTTTGGCCAAGATAACCACCAAGCAAGTGATGCACTTCTTTTGGGAGAGTGTGATATGCAGATATGGAATTCCACGAATCCTGGTAACGGACAATGAGACTCAATTCAACAATGACGAGTTCAAGAAGTATTGTGATGAGAATGATATCAAGTTGCGCTTCACTTCTGTTGCCCATCCTCAAGCAAATGGGCAAGCTGAGGTTGCAAATCGAATTATCCTAGATGGACTGAAGAAAAGAGTTGAGCGCTCCAGAAACACTTGGGTAGACGAATTACTTCCCATACTTTGGGCTTACCGTACCACTTGCAAAGTCACTACCGGGGCAACTCCATTTCTACTAGCTTACGGAGCAGAGGCAGTGGTTCCTTTAGAAATCACTCATGCATCTCCTAGAATTGAAGCTTATGAGCCAGAGACGAATGAAGAAGGCTTGAGGCTAGCTTTAGATCTAATTGACGAAGTTAGAGATGAGGTGAATGCCAAGATAGTTGAACATCAGAAACGAGCATCATTCTACTACAACCTAAGGGTTAAAGAGGGATTCTTTCGTCAAGGGGATTTGGTCCTCAGAAAAATTGAAGCATCTGGAGTTGGACAAAAGGGAAAATTAGCCCCAAACTGGGAAGGGCCCTATCGGGTCAAGAATGTATATGGACGAGGTTCATACAAACTGGAAACTATGGAAGGGATTGAAGTGCCTAGAACTTGGCATGCTGCAAACTTGAAAGTTTACTATGTTTAAGTGTATCCTAATTGGACTCACTATTAGGACAAGTAGAAATAAGGTCGACGAAACCAATCCAAGTTTTTGAACTTGAGGTAGAAGTAGCATACTATGTAAGGGTTATACCCATTTCTTCAATTTAAATATTCATTCAGCAATTTCAAGAATATTCTACAAAGCATGGCATCTTGATGTTTATATGGTTCAAAGTGCTAATTAAGTACGCAAACATAAAACATTAAAAGACACGAAGAAAATAAATGACTTTCAATAAAGTTAAAAGTTATACCCAAAGGCAGAATTACATAAAATAAATAAAAGCTAGCTATGGTTGAGCACCATTCCCTCCTTGCTCATCCTCGGAAGACTCCTCCTCACCGGACTCTTCCTCCCCAGAATCCTCCTCCTCTTCGCCAGACTCCTCCTCACCGGAGCTGGATCCCTCTAACTCTTCATCAGGCTGGGGGGCATGTTCAGGATTGAGAATCCTGTCATCCTCATCCATATCATCCACTCCAGCCAAGGCCTTCTCCAACTGATTAGGAGCATGGGGGCTGGGGAAGTCAGAAATAGTAAGGGAGCCAGGAATTCTCCTCGATACCTCAGCTAAAGCCTCATCCCATCCTTGAGTAAACTGGACAGGGAAAAGAAGATCATCATGCTGAGTTATGATCTCCTGATACTCAGCAGAATCAAAGTACTCATCAATGATACGATCCTTCCCCTTCCTTAGCTCGACCAGCTCAGCTTGAGCCTCCAATAGCTCCTTATCCCTTCGATCCAAGGAAGCTTTAAGAGAACCAACCTCCACCTGGGCTTGATCATACTTAGCCTTGTTGGCCTCAGAAGATGATCGCCAGGCTTTGGCTTGAAATAAAGCCCCTTGGAAATTTGCATTAGCCTACAAATAAAACACAAGTTAGAAATAATAACTTGGGGCATAAAAAAGGAGAAGGAAAAAGAAACTTACAGCAGCAAAGGCCTGGGCTCCTGCACACTCTGCCCCTTCCAGGGTGGAGTTAGAAACAAAATCCTTGTAGTCACAAGGAGTCAATGAATGGTGTGACCATTCAACAACATGAGCAGACACCCCCACTATGGTGTCCTTTTTCCTTATCCCCCAGTTGGGGCGCCATACAGAACTCTTAGTTGAGCCCTCGACCTCATCTACCTCAGCCACATGAGGCCTCAAAATAGCAGGGCCTTGCTCGGTCAGCCTAGGATCCTTCAAGCAAGCCCTCTTGATCCTTGCTGTCTGCCCGCCTTCTGGCTCATTTTGCTTGTTGATAAACTCAGCAGCTGCAAACAAAAGTCAAGGAAAACAATTGGTATAAGGCAATCTTAATACAACTACAAGAAAGTAAGAAAAAGAGTTACCCTTGTCAGAAACTCTTGAAAGTCCCAGAGTCTTAAGTAGAAACTCGTCCAGAAGCTCCCAAGCCATGGTGGCATAGTTATCCTTGATGAGTTCAGCATAGGCAAGGGCCTCCCCCTCAGTCAGAACTATGTCACCAGGACTACCGTCCGAAACTCTACTAAATGAGCTGTGGAATAAGGTACCCCAGTCCCCTCCATCCCAAATCAAATACATAAACTCATCTCTCCACTTTGGATTGTTGTCGGGAATGGATTTTGGGTGAAAGATGGGGGGTGCTGTGGGTCGATGACTGATATAAACCCAACCCAAAGTGGTGGAAGAACTATTCTTAAACTGAAAAATCTTCCTAAAAAGGGCGACAGATAAGGGAAATTTGTTTTTTAAACATAAAACAATGAAACACATAATCAATCTCCAAGCATTTGGAGGAAGTTGACAGGGGCTAATTCCTACATCAGCTAAGAGTTGAGGAATGAAAGGGTGAAATGGAAACCGCACTCCTGCGGCAATGACTCCCTTATAAATACAAAGAGCATTTGGGCGCCAATGACAAGAACGGTCCCCAGGTTCAGCTAAGACTAACCTATAGGGTGGCCTAATTTTATACATGTTTTTATAATTAGCGATTGCATCAGCATCGTGAAATCTATTGCTATGGTTAAAAGAATCTAAATGCGACACTGAAGGATATACTTCACTACGTTCTAAGATCATATCTTGTAATGACATAGTGGGAGAACGAATGATGATACCTCTTTTGGACGCTTGATTCATCTTCTGAAGACGGCTAGCAGAACGATCAGCCATTTCAAAAAATCTTCAAAGAAAGCTGGAAAGTATCCTCAAAATCTTCAAAGTAACTCAGAAAATCTTCTTGGGAAGAAGATTAAAGCCCAGAAATTCAAACAAAACCCAGAAAATCTTCTTGGGAAGAAGATTGAAGCCCAGAAATTCAAACAAATCCCAGAAAATCTTCTTGGGAAGAAGATTAAAATCCAGAAATCTTCTTGGGAAGGAGATCGAAACCCAGAAAATTAAAACACCGCCGCAAAAACTTGCCGGAAATCGCCTGACTACGGGAATTAAATTTAGAGAGAGACTTGAGGAGAGAAGGAATTTGGAAAGTAAAGTGAAAGTGAAATGAAGATTCACTCTTTTATAGAAAAATTTCTAACCGTTTGACTTTCCGATAAAAGGGAATATTAACCGGCTAAAGCCTGTCAAAGCCCATAATCATCTTATGGGCTACTAAAGACAAGGCCCATGGCCCAAATAAAAGAAAGGTTTAAAAATTAAACCTAAAAAGGGTTCAAGGACTAATGAAAAATTAGGGCCTAAAAGGACTAGGCCCAAGGCCCAATATAAAATCGAGGCCCAAAGGGCTGAAACCTTGAGAAAATTCTGACTTAAAGATTGGAAATATTTCTAAGGCAAAACAAGTGATCCTGGTCGAGATTATATTAATTCCTGGCCGAATATTCCTGGTCGAGATTATACTAAAAATCTTTTTCGACCAGCACGACCTCACCATAGTTGAGATCGAAAAAGCATAGGGATTCCTGCTCGAATTTACACTAGATCGTGGTCGAACAAACCTGTTCGAAAATGAACTAAAAAATAAGTTCGATACATTCGACCTGAAGACAGTTCCTGGTCGAATTCATAAGGATTTATGTTCAAAAATTCTGGTCGAATTTATAAGGAATTCATATTCGAAAAATCCTGCTCGAATTTACACTGGATCTTGGTCGAACAAACCTGTTCGAAAATAAGCTGAAAAATGAGTTCGACACGTTCGACCTGAAAACAGTTTGAGGTCAAAAAAATGAACAAAATTCCTGTTCGAAAATCCTGGTCGAAATTCATAAGGAATTTCTGTTCGGAAATTCTAGTCGAAATTACATAAGAATCGAGGTCGAAATTTCCTGCTCGAAAATACTCTGTAAATCCTGATCGATGTTGTCGACCTCGTCCCTGTTCCTGTTCAAAAATAGCCTAAGGATTTCTGGTCGAAAATCCTGGTCGAATTCATAAGGAATTCCTGTTCGAACTATCCTGGTCGAAATTGAACTATAGATCCTGGTCGACACTGTCGACCTCAACACTTGATCCTGATCGAATTCGACCTGGATTCCTGGTCGAAATTGACTTGGAATCCTGGTCGAAAATAATCTGGATTTCCAGCCAAAAAATGACCTAATTTTGATCAATTTTGGGTCAAAAAATGCCTTAAAAAATGAAAAATTCCTGGAAAAATATGGGATAATTTCTACAAAAATCTTGAAGGATTTTTCCAGAAATTGGGGGGCAAATGATATAGGTCGAAATATAACCCTAGAAATAATTAATGATATATTAATTAGACCTAGTTTGGTCAAAGAATTAGGCCCGACAAAAGGCCCGAAACCCTAATTATTTATTAATTTCGTAATTAATAAATAAGGGAAATTATCAGCTCATTAAATGAGTCCAAAATATAATAAAATCTTCATAGAAGGATCCAGAATCCCAATCAAATAATATGATGAGTCATAACACTTATCAGATAAGGATAATACTTGCCAGCCAAGTAATATACTCCTAATCAGTTATCAATTACAAATCTTATCAGTTTAGTCTCCTAAACTTACTCTAAATATAAGGCTCCAGACGCCTATATAAGGACCCATGTCCCTCATCCAAGAACTACGTTTTATTGACTTGATTCTCTATACAGCAGAGATACGTAGGCATCTTGTGAGGACCGATTTAGTCCCGAAACACAAGAACAGTCATAAAAGCTTGAACGCTCATAAACCCTAGCATTTAATTTACAAGGTACGTTTTTTAATCCATAACAACTTGGAAAATTATACTTACATTGAAAAATACCATTTACTTGAAAAAAACATAAAATTAGGAGATTTATGGTTAAACAATTAAGATATATTTAAACTAACTAAAAGTATTTAAGTAATTATATAAAAGTTATATAATAAATATGCTAAAATTTGTTTGAATTTAAATATAAAAATATAATACACCTTTATGCACAATTTTTTTACTAAAAGCTAAGAAGGATTCTACTATTTTTAGGAACCAAAAGATATTGTTACTTTGAGCCCATTTGGGAAAACTAAAAAATATTGCTTTATGAGTTAAATTTGCTTAAAGGGATAAGTGAGAAATTTAAAAAAAAAAATGTTTGGGTAATTTTGTATTATGGGTATGATATGGGTTAAAAATAACCCTAAAGACATAATTAATATTACATTACTTAAACCTAACTGGTCCATAAATAAGGCTCATTAATAAGGCCCGAAACTCTAATTAAATATTAATTTCGTAATTAATATTTGGGCTAGAAGTACAACCTGTATTAGGAGACGTCCAATACAGGCTTGTTCTAATACAAGTGGGCTTTTTCAATACAAGTTCGTTATGATATGGAAACAACTCCTACAAGGAAGGATCTAGAATTAATCCTTATCCACCGTCAATGATAAGACTTATCCTTTAAGAAAGTGATAATACTTATCCACGGTAAAGGATAAGACTTATCCTTCAAGAAAGTGATAATACTTATCCACCGTCAAGGATAAGATTTATCCTTTAAGAAAGTCAATACTTATCCACCGTCAAGGATAAGACTTATCCTTCAAAGAAATCAATACTTATCCATTAGGCTTTTAAACGCCTATATAAAGGGTCTGACCCCTCATCTCAGAACTACGTTTTGGACACAGCTCCATACGCCATCTACAACGTTTTAGATTTCATCCTCGAATAAGGACATACAAGTCACTACGTCCTTGGTGTGCTCCTGCCGCCATAGCCCCGAGGGCAACACCAAGAACTACGTTTATTGGCTTGATTCTCAACACTAATTCAGGACATACAAGTCACTACGTCCTTGGTGTGCTCCTGCAGCCATTAAAAGCTCGAAAGCTCTTAAACCCTAGCAATTAATTTACAAGTATGTTTTTTAATCCATAACATTTGGCGCCGTCTGTGGGAAGACAACATCAACCATGGTAAACACACGAAGAACGACTCGAGAAACTCAGACTTCTGAAGGACTTCCTATTACTCCTGAAACGGAGACTCACGGAGACCAACCACCGCAAACTACTGGCACTCAAGGGGCGAGTATCCACAAGAGACCACTCTCCAGCAACCAATCACAACCTCTCCACTGCTCATGAATGCACCACATAGCCTACAACTTCACACCACGGATCTTCCCTAATACACGACTCAAACTTTAGGGATGCCAACCTATGGTATGCCACCTCGACCCACGGTGGGCAGCAGTGGTATCAATCCAACCTATCACGAAGCATATGTGCCTCCTTATGTTCAAGGTCTGGGACCCCAAAATCAACAAACTCAGACTCGACAGACCCCTTTGATTCAAGATTACTCAGGTCCCTATACTGAGGACGAGAATTATTCAACTGGAGAAGAGAGGGATGTTGCCCCAATGAGGAGACGTTCTTCCCAAACAAATCGGGAACAACCCCAAACCACTAAGGAAAAGATTGCGGCTCATGAGGCAGAAGCTGCAAGGCTCAAGAAAGTACTGGCGGAAGAGGAGGCTGCAAAAGCATAAAGCCAAGCAATTGGAAGAGTCCCGGTGATCAATTTAGATCCGGTACCGAGAAGAACCAAGAGGGCTGAAGCCCCAAATGGTGATCCTACTGTGTTGTTACCCCTAGGAGATCCTGATGATCCTACACCACCTTTCACTCGGGATATCATGAAAGCTAATATATCCAGAAAATTCAAGATGCCAACCATTAAAATTTATGATGGAACGGGAGATCCCGCGGATAATGTGAGAAGTTTCTCTAATGCACTGTTGTTGCAGCCTACCAATGATACAGTCAAGTGTCGAGCATTTCCACAAACCCTAGCGGGCATGGCTCATCGTTGGTACAGCCGTCTACCTCCCAATTATATTGGCCCTTTTAAGGAGTTGAGCAAGGCGTTCATCAACCAGTTTGTGAGTGGGAGAGTGCATGAGATAAGTTCAACATCTCTCATGGGAATTCAACAAGGCAAGAATGAATCCTTGAGGGACTACATAAATCGATTTACCAGGGAGGCTCTTAAAGTCCCGGATCTGGAAGACAAACTGGCCATGATAGCCCTGCAACAAGGAACCACTAACGACCACTTTAAAAGGTCTTTGGCAAAGCACCCCCCTGAAAGCATGTTGAAGCTACAAGACAGGGCTCGAAAGTACATTAAAGCTGAGGAAAACATGAAGAAATATGAACCCACTGTTGAGGGAAGTGAAAACGGAAAAAAATAGAAAGGAGACTCAAGAGTATGACGTTGGGGACAAATATCCCAGGACAACGAAGGATTCTGACTCTCCACCTAAAAAGAACAACTTTGGACCCAGGTTCAATGAGTATGCAAGGTTGAACACCTCAAGAAGTCAAATTCTGATGGATATTGAGAAGGAAGAAGATCTTTGATGGCCAAAGCCACTAAGATCCAACTTGGAGAAATGAAACAAGAATCAATTCTGTCGTTTCCATAAAGAAGTTGGTCATGACACCGGCGATTGTAGACAACTGAGAGATGAGATCGAGTTCTTAATCCGAAGAGGAAAACTCGATAAGTTCACTAAGGATGGGAATCGAGGAAATCAACAAGGAAACTATGAAAGGAAAGACTATGATAGGAGGGACAACGATCAAGATCGTAATCCTAAGCCCCGAGGGCCTGTTATCAACATGATATTTGGAGGACCGACTGCTACTGGGTCTTCCCGAAACTCAAGGAAAGCTTATGCCCGAGAGGTAATGATTGTTGTAGGAGAAGTACCGAAACGTGCCAAGACAGAAGTATCTATTAGCTTTGATGCTTCTGACCTTGAAGGGGTGAAGTTCCCCCATGATGACTCGTTGGTCATTATACCTGTAATAGGGAACTCTAAAACCAAGAGGGTTCTGGTAGATAATGGAGCTTCCGTGGACATCTTGTTTCATGATGCCTTCATCAAGATGGGATATACCGATTCACAACTGACTCCTTCAAACATGCCCATATACGGGTTCAATGGGGTTGAATCTAAAGTAGAGGGAACTATTCAGCTCCCTATGACAATAAGGCAAGGTTCACAAACAACAACTCAAATGCTGAACTTCTTGGTGATAAAGGCAACCTCGACTTATAATGCAATCCTTGGGAGGACAGGCGTTCATGCATTCAAGGTTGTTGCATCAACTTACCATTTGAAAATCAAGTTCCCAACAAGGAACGGGGTTGGTGAAGAACAAGGAGATCAAAAGATGGCTAGGAGTTGCTATGTAGCCGCGTTAAGTCCTGATGGAGTCGGGGGGCAGGTTCTCCCAATCGAGGTTATGGATTCAAGGGATGATGAAGATAGAAGGGGAAAGCCAACTGAGGATTTGATCCTCATCCCCTTAGTTCCAGGAGAACTAGATAAAGTCACTTACATTGGAGCACTGTTGCCTGAACCTTGGAAGGGAAAGATTATATCTTTCCTCCAAGAGAATGAAGATGTTTTTGCTTGGACAGTAGCTGATATGCCAGGGATTGATCCCCAATTGATAACTCACAAGTTGAACGTAGATCCCGAAAGGAATACGGTGAAGCAAAAGAAGAGGAACTTTGCTCCAGAAAGGCAAGAGGCCATAAATCAAGAGGTAGGTAAGCTTTTGGAAGCATGATTCATTGAAGAGATTCAATTCCCTGAATGGTTGGCTAGCCCGGTAATGGTCAAGAAAGCCAATGGAAAGTGGAGAATGTGCGTAGACTTTACGGACTTGAACGATGCATGTCCTAAGGACTGTTTTCCCCTACCAAGGATCGACACTTTAATAGATGCCACTACAGGGCACGAAATGCTAAGCCTCAAGGACGGCTTCAGCGGATACAACCAAATCAAGATGCATAAGGATGACATTTGCAAGGTATCATTCATTACTAATTTCGGTGTTTACTGCTACTTAGTTATGGCCTTTGGACTCAAGAATGCAGGTGCCACATACCAATGGTTATTGAACAAAATTTTCAAACATCTCATTGGCAAGAGCATGGAGGTTTACGTGGATGACATGTTAGTCAAAAGCCTCGATAAGGCCGATCACATAGAGCACCTCCGAGAGGCATTTGAAGTGCTGAGACACCATAAAATGATGTTGAATCCTGCCAAGTGCACCTTTGACGTAGGGCCGGGCAAGTTTTTAGGTCTAATGGTCTCTAAATGAGGAATTGAAGCCAACCCCGACAAAATTAAAACAATTGTGGATATGGAACCACCGCACTCTGTTAAAGATGTTCAGAAACTCACTGGGAAAGTGGCAGCATTGGGAAGGTTCATCTCCAAGTCAGGGGAAAAGTGTCTACCCTTCTTCAAAGCATTGAAGAACATGAAAATTTTTGAGTGGACAACAGAAAGCCAAGAAGCCTTGAACAAATACATGAGTGAAGCATCATTGTTGGCAAAACCAAAACCTGGAGAAACGCTCTATCTATACTTGGCAGTTTCAAACACCGCCTTGGGAGCTGTTTTGGTGAAGGAAAAATCAAAGGTTCAGAAACCCATCTACTATGTGAGCAAAATTCTACACGAAGCAGAAGTAAACTACTCCCTGATAGAAAAGTTTTCTTTAGCCTTGATCATGGCCTCAAGAAAATTATGCCCGTACTTTCAGGCGCATAAGATAGAAGTCTTGACTAACCAACCATTAAGAAACATCATGCATAGTCCTAAGGTCAGCGGAAGACTGATCAAATGGCGATTGAGTTGGGAGAGTTCGACATCAAGTATAAGCCTCGAACGGCCATTAAAGCACAGACACTTGTTGACTTCATGGTTGAATGTACCATTGACAACCAAGAAGTCGGGGGGCAGGAAGTAGTACCCTTGGAGGGCAAAGAAGCTGAAAAAAACGATGAAGATATGGTATTTAAGGAATACTGGGTGCTCTATTTTGATGGGGCATCAAAAAAAAAATCAAGCAGAGCAGGTTTGGTGCTTCAAAGTCCTGATGGATTTTTCATAGAGTACGCACTAAAACTGGACTTCCCAACGACAAACAATGAAACTGAGTACGAAGCCCTGATAGCTGGCTTAGGGCTGGCTGGAGCCTTGAGAGTTAAAACTCTGAAAGTGTGTGGAGACTCGAGGCTAGTGGTTTCCCAAGTAAATGGGGAGTTTGAGGCCAGAGATGAAGTCATGGCCAAGTACCTAAAACTTGTCAAGGCCATCATGACTCAGTTTGATGAATGCTATGTGGAACACATTCCAAGGGAAGAGAACATGAAGGCCGATGCCTTGTCTAAATTTGCCTCTTCTGAAATTGAAAACTACGCAGGAAGTGTATACTTCCAAGTCTTGTAGACCCCAAGCATCAATGGAAAGTTGGTAGCACCCATTGATGTTGTTGGGATTTATGGGTGATAGCATAGAAACAACTTAACTTTGATTGTACTTAATTTTTTAAATTAAGTAGAACATACTGTCATAGCCAAAGTATGTTCTTGTAATCAGTATGTAATGTTATTCTAGTTGTATTATTTGAAAGAAGTTCACTTGTGTGTTCAAGCCTCAAAGAATGCTTTTTGGATGACAACATGAATAAAGGTTACTGTCCTAAAGCTGTGACAGTAAGATTACAAGAAGACAGAATGTTGCAAGTCACGACAGCATATTCACTCTGACAGCAACATTGGCGGAAGACTACGCGACAGCAACTATTGCCCTCGACAGCAAGTTTGGGATCCTCGACAGCACTCTATGCGGGGAACTCATACTGTCACCAAAAGATCATTCCTGTGACAGCAAGCTTTGCGGCAAAAGTAACTGTCTCAATAAAGATCCTTATGCTAGGTATCTTTCTCAGTCAAATCCCGTGACAGTTTAAATGTTCAAGAAACAGGCGTGATGCAGCATCCCTAAGCTGCACCAAGTCTGCAAGACTACGACAGAAGCTTCAAGGCACTACAAATCAAAAGCGAATCAATTCAAGAGCAAGGTCAAGTCTTTATCTGCTGAATTGGTTTAGCTGGAAATAGAATGAATCTAGGTTGCTTTCTTTGTAATGTATATCTGACATGTTAGCAATTTAGGAAAGTCACATGGGTAAGACAATCTGTAAGAAGCTGCCACTTGACAGTGACAGCAGCTTTACAAACCCGTGACTGATAGTGATAGGGTTAGTCATATACCTACTATCAACTCATTCTAGAAAAGTAACGAAGACAAGAAAGTGTCTTAGAAGAAAACCCGCAGCTCGAGATCTTTTTCTTGAGGTTGTAGCAACACTTTGCAAAATAAATAAAACATTTATTTTGTGAATCTTGTTCTTACTAAATACTGTTCGTGATTGCATATATTGCTGATAACGTTTAATCTTGATTTTAGTTGTTGAAATTTAGATTGAATTTTATCAGTATTGCATTCATCCCCCCCCTTCTGCAATACACAAGGACTAACAACTGGTATCAGAGTGTTCAGATTAACATACATATCTGAGATCCCGGAGAAAATGCAGAAATCAAACAGTATCAAGATCCCAGCTTTTGATAAAGAGAACTACAGCATTTGGAAAAGAAAAATCTTGTTGTTTATCAAAGCTGCAAATCCACTATACCCAGGTATACTCGAGAATGGTCCTTTCATTCCAAGAAAGGAAATTGAAGCCACAACAGTGAATGGTGAGATTATTCCTGCACATTGGGTTCCCAAAGATCCCTCAGAAATCTTGGAACCTGAAAAGGAGAAAATGGTGCTAGATGATCATTTGCAACTTATCTTGCTCGATTCTCTCACGCTGGATAAAGCCATGTGTGGAAGTGTAATAAGCTGCACATCAGCCAAGGAGATGTGGATCAGGTTAGCCTTACTCTGTGAAGGAAGTGAAGAGGTTAAGGGCAACCAAAGGCAAATTCTAATATCTCAATATGAGGCATTCATGGCCAAGCCTGGTGAAGACTTAACCTCCATGTTCGAAAGGTTCAGTAAGCTCTTAACTGAATTACAGATACATGGCAAGTACTATGACAGAAAAGAATTAAACGTCAAGTTCCTGCTCACACTGCCTGATCACCTTGAACACAAGACAACAGCCATACGAGAAGGAAGAGATCTCAACACTATAACCTTTGAGACACTTTATGGTATTCTGAAATCCTATGAACTCGAACTCTTTCAAAAGAGAGCCATACAAAGTGGAACAAGGAACAAGATGGCTAATATGTCAAGTGCCCTAGTAGCACATGTGCCAAGGATCACACAGCCAAGTGAAGTACCACAGATCACACAATCAACCCCAACACAGACCTTGAAGATAGAAGAGGTGGTTGAAGATGATGAGAAAGTGGTACTACAGATTAAAGATGTGGAAGATGAAGACTTCTACACAATGGAGGAACTGGAAAGCATGGACAACCCTACTATGGCTTACATGGCCAAGAAGTTCAAGAACTTTAGGTTCAAGAAGGATAGGTCATACAAGCCTCAAGGCCAAGCATCCAAGTTCAGCAAAGGAAGCTCATCAAAGGCTGCTGTGGGAAGTTCAACCAAAGGAGGATACAAAACTGGATTTGTGGATAGATCAAAGTTCAAATGTTACAACTGTGGAGAACCTGGTCATTTTGCTACTGAATGCAAAAGACCCAAACAGGTTCAAAGATATGAGAAAGGAACTGGTGGATACTCTAAGAAAAATCAAGGTAGAGCCTATGTGGCTGAAGGAAAGTGTTGGGATGATTCTGATGATGAAGAAGAGGAAGAATATGTTAACCTAGCTCTCATGGCTAGCACTGATGAGGTAGCATCAACTCCTTCAAGTCAGGTACCTTCACTTGTCTTACTTGATATGTCTACTGATGAGTATAAGAAAACCATTAAAGACTTAAGTGCTGAAATGTTCAATGTCTATACTAGCTTATCTGCTGCTAATGAGGAAATCTCTAGACTAAGTAAGCTAAATGAAACACTTCAGTCTGAAAATGATTCTCTTTTTCTCAAAACCAGTTCTCTAGGCTCTTTAGCTCAAGAGAATGCCAAACTTAAAAATGAATTAAAATGTGCTAAGGAGGTTGAGGAATTCCTGAGGAATGAGATTGCTGAAAATGAATTTAAGATTAAGGCCTATAGAAACTCATCAAAGATACTTCAGGATTACAATGATAAGCATACAGAAAATCAGTCTGTTGGTATAGGTTTTTCTTATGGTAGAAGACCTGGAAAGGAAACTGTGATTCAAGATTGTCCTGGAATAGCTGCTGTCAAACCCACCATTCTCAAGAAAGTTAAAACTCCTATTTTCAAAGCTGCTGAAATTGAGTTTGATGAAGAAGCCATGCTCATCAAACAAGAAATTCTTGATGAGGATGAAGGTGTTGACAGCACATTCAAGGAAGGAAAGGATACTGTCACAATCCCCAAGACAGTAAACTTACCAAGCAATCAGACAGTAAGTTCAAAGGATGTTGTCACGATTGGCAAGACAGAATCTTTCAAAGATACTGTCAAGAATGATTCCAAGACAGTAACTCTCAAACCTTCTGTCAAGACAGTAGGATTAAAAGATACTGTCAAGGATAGTTCGACAGCAACTTCTGAACATACTGTCAATCCAGTGACTCCCAAGTCTAGGAACAGGAATGGTAAGGTAGGTGTCAACAAAGGAAATGGATACACTAATGTTGGAGGTGCTTCTAGGAAACTATGCAATAACTGTGGATCTACACATCACTTAACACATGTTTGTAAGAAACCAATTGAGGATAAGATCAATGCAACTGAACTCAATGGTAACTTACACAGAACCCCCCTTTTGCATAGAACTATGAGTGTCTGTAATAACATTGATTGTATGCCATGCAAAATCACTGCCATGAGTACATGCTTTAACTTACCTGTTCTCTCTACTGAAAAATGCTCATACCTAAACACTGTTGAGACTTCTGAGCCTGCTGGCAACAGCAAAAAGGCTTCATCCACTAAGAAAAGGACCAAGTCCAATTCTAAACCTAAGTGGGTGAAAAGAGAAGTCAAACAGGAAGTCTTTGATAATGCTTGTGATGTTGTGACTGGAAGAAACTCAGGGAACACTGAAACTGCAGGACCCAACAAAGATTGGGTACCATATGCAACTTAGAAACATTCTGTTTTGCAGGGTAAGAAGAAAAATCAGGTCATGTGGATAATTGACAGTGGTTGCTCAAGACACATGACAGGTGATAAAGCCCTGCTATCACATTATGTAGAGAAATCTGGCCCAATCATAACCTTTGGAGACAACAGCAAGGGTTACACAGTGGGATATGGCTGTCTGGAAATTGGAAATGTTGTCATTGAAGATATTGCTCTTGTGGATGGATTGAAGCACAACCTACTCAGTGTCAGCCAATTCAGTGACAGAGGATTTAAGGTTGACTTTGACATGATGGTTTGCAACATCTATCACAAGAAGGATGGAAGCCTCTCTCTAAAAGGGGTCAGAAAAGGAAGCTTGTTTGTTGCTGATCTAAGCTCAACAAAGAAGGATGAAGTTTACTGTTTTTACAGTAAAGCTACTGTTGGTGACAGTATGCTTTGGCACAGGAAGCTCTCACATCTCAACTTCAAGACAATGAATATTCTGATGAAGAAGGAGTAAGTGAGGGGTTTGCCCCAACAGGAATTCTGTCAAGAAGGACTGTGTGAAGATTGTCAAATGGGCAAACTGAGAAGAGCTGTGCACAAGTCCAAACAAGTAAACACCAACACAGAAGCACTCAAGTTAATTCACATGGACCTCTTTGGACCAGTCAATGTACCATCTATGGCCAGAAAGAGGTATGCCTTGGTAATGGTGGATGATTACTCAAGGTACACTTGGGTGAAATTTCTTGAATCCAAAGATGAAGCTGCTCAAGTGATTATTGATCAAGTCAGAGTTCTTGATAGAACCCCAAACTCAAAAGTTCAAATCTTGAGGAGTGACAATGGTACAGAATTCAGAAATGCCACTCTTGGAAATTTCTGTAAAGATGAAGGAATTGTACAACAATTCTCTGCTGCAAGAACTCCACAGCAGAATGGAGTTGTAGAAAGAAAGAACAGGACTCTCATTGAAGCAGCTAGAACTATGTTGCATGATGCTAAGTTGCCAACATATTTCTGGGCTGAAGCTATCAACACAGCCTGTTATACTCAGAACAGAACCATGATCAACAAAACTCATGCAAGTACTCCTTACTGTCTGCTAACAGGAAAGAAACCTACTGTCAAATATTTTCATGTGTTTGGGAGCAAATGCTTTATGATGAAAGACAACCATGAGAAGAAAGGAAAATTTGACACCAAGGCTTTTGAAGGATTATTCATGGGTTACAGCACAGAAAGGACTGCCTACAGAGTTTATGTCATGGAACACAGGATTATTGAAGAAAGTGTTAATGTCACATTTGATGAAACCAAGTTTCCAGGACTGCATGAAGAAGGAAAGATGCAGACATTCAGATTTGAGAATCAAGGATACCTGGAAGCTGAGGAGATTGTAGATGAAGAACCTAGCTTCACTCAAATTGTTGAAGTTGACAAAGATGCTGTCAACACCACTACTGTCATTCAGACTCCAGCTCAATCACACACCATAACATCTAACATTCAGAACAGTGTTGACTCTGGAGACAATGAAGAACATGGTGGAGACAATGAAATTGATGAGCATTCAACTCAACAAGCTGAAGCAAATGTTCCTGTTCAATCAAGTAGCTTGCCCAGAATCACCAGGTGGACCAAGGACCACACAAATGACCTTATAATTGGTGATCCCAATTCTGGTGTGAGGACAAGGAACAAAGTCTCTGCTGACAGCATGTTCTCATGCTTCCTGTCACAAATGGAACCCAAGACAATTGATGAAGCATTGTTGGATTCTGACTGGGTGATAGCCATGCAAGAAGAGCTAAATCAGTTTGAAAGAAACAATGTATGGAGATTGGTTCCAAGACCTAAGGGAAAGTCAGTTATTGAGACCAAGTGGGTTTTCAGAAACAAACTTGATGAAAATGGATTGGTGACAAGGAACAAAGCAAGGCTAGTGGCTAAAGGTTACTGTCAACAGGAGGGAATAGATTATGATGAGACATTTGCTCCTGTTGCCAGACTTGAAGCTATAAGAATCTTTCTAGCTTATGCTGCACACTGCAACTTCAAAGTATTTCAGATGGATGTCAAAAGTGCCTTTCTAAATGGAGAGCTGGAAGAAGAAGTGTATGTGGAACAGCCACCAGGGTTTGAGGATGCTGACATGCATAACTTTGTGTACAAACTCTTCAAAGCTTTGTATGGACTAAAGCAAGCACCCAGGGCATGGTATGACACACTTTCCACCTTTCTTCTGGAAAACCAGTTTACCAGAGGAGTTGTGGACAAGACACTTTTCTACAAGCATCATGGCAAGGACATCATTCTGGTACAAATCTATGTGGATGATATCATTTTTGGTTCTACAAATGAGAAGCTGTGTGAGAAGTTTTCCCATCTCATGAGTAACAAATATGAGATGAGCATGATGGGAGAATTGTCATTCTTTCTAGGGTTACAAATTCTTCAACAAACTGATGGAATCTTCATAAGTCAAGCTAAGTATATCAAGGAACTTCTCAAAAAGTTCAACTTGGAAGATTCATCTCCTGCAAGGACACCAATGTCCACAACAACTAGTCTGGATCTTGATCCTAAAGGAAAGAAAGTTGACTCAAGCACTTATAGATGCATGGTAGGATCCCTCCTATACCTAACAGCTAGCAGACCTGACATCATGTTTGCTACATGTCTTTGTGCAAGGTTTCAAAGTGATCCAAAGGAGTCACACTTGGTAGCCATCAAGAGAATCTTTAGATACTTAAAAGGCACTCCTAACCTAGGCCTTTGGTATCCTAAGAATACTGGATTTGATCTAATTGGTTACTCAGACTCAGACTATGCTGGATGCAAGATTGACAGAAAAAGTACTACTGGTAGCTGTCAATTTCTTGGTGGAAGATTGGTATCATGGTTTAGCAAGAAGCAGCATTCAGTTTCTACCTCAACTGCAGAAGCTGAGTACATTGCTGCAGGCAGTTGCTGTGCACAAATTCTATGGATGAAAAGTCAACTTCTAGATTATGGTCTAGTGTTAAGAGATATTCCTATTTACTGTGACAACACTAGTGCCATAGCCATCTCAGACAATCCAGTTCAACACTCTAGGACAAAGCACATTGATATAAGACATCACTTTATCAGAGAGCATGTTGAACAAGGAACTGTGAAGCTGATTTATGTCCCAACTGACAAGCAACTTGCTGACATCTTCACTAAGCCATTGGATGAAGCAACCTTCAACAGGTTGGTAAGTGAATTGGGAATGCTGAATCTGGTATGTTAATTTACTAAGGTTTCTAAATTTTCAATTTTTTTTTAAAGCTCATGACAGCAATTTCAAACCTGCTGTCAAGAGAAGTTACTGTCTACTTGGTTTATGTCTGTTATGTGACAGCATGTGTTGATTTGACTACTCATGTCAGTATTTTTGTGCCAGTCTCATATTTTTAAACCGTGTATGACTTTAATGTGGTTATCTGTTAAGTTTGAGAGTTAAAAATCCGTTCCATTGGACTTTCACACTCTTTTGCATTAATCTGTAGGATTAAAGGAGGACACGACCATTAATTACTTTTGTGGTAGTTGTATGGGTACTCTAACTGTTGACCATTAGACTTTAATCCTTAGACGGTTTTGCCTATAAATTAACCTTAGGTTTCACCAGTCTGCTCTCAGTTTTAAAGTAAATAATGGAAAACAAAGTAGGAATCGAAGTTGGTCTAAAGATGTGTGATAGTGAACCCTACAATGAAGAGATTGAGGAGCTCTTCGAGGTGCTCTTGGATGCCCTCGATGAGATAGACGAGGAAAAGGAGGCCAAGGCTAAGGAAGAAGAAGCCAAGGCTGTGGAAGAAGAGAAGGAGCTTCAGGCCCTTCTTGAAAAAGAAGGCCGCTCTGAAGAAGAGATTAAGGAAGAAGTCTTAGAACTAGTTAATAAAATCATAGAATAATGTACTCAATGTTCAAGTTTAATGATTTTATTAATAATAATAAAAGTTCCTGTTTATGTGGTTATTGAGTTTATGATTTGTCTGTGTTAATTGCTTAATATCTGTGTTCAAAAGATTACATTGCTAAATCCATAATTTGTCAATATTAAGTTCAGTGTATGAATCAAGCATTCTAATAAGTTCATGACAGAACCATTTCCTAATCGAAGTTACTGTCGTTAAGAAGGATACTGTCATGTGTTTCTTGACAGCAACCTTCTTGACAGCAGGAAAAGACTTTCTGTCAAGACTTGTAAAGGATACTGTCATTCATATGCTTCACGGTGACAGCAAGTTTTTGCGCAATAGTTGCTGTCGCGCAAAACCTACTGTCACCACCTCCTCTTACTGACAGATTGTTTCTAGCGCACAGGTTACTGTCAACAATAGTGGACCGTTGTAATTGGACATTCACCCCACGATTGACAGTGAATAACGGGCAGTAACTCACGTGTTAAGAGAGTGGATTAAGACATGTCCTTTAACTCCACTTTTTGAGCAAACGTTTGAGAAACCCATATTTATTCTCCAGTTACTCAGACATATCACTCTCACAAAACTCAAGGCAAAATACTTTTCTTCAAGCAAAAAGCCACTTTCTCACTTTCTTCTTCTCTTGAAATCTCCATGGCCCCCAAACAGACTCTCTCTCAAACAAACTTTGCTGGCATCTTTTCCCCAAATGATGCTGGTGAGGATTTCAAAGGACTGGTGTTTTTCTTGAACAAGTCCTATCTTCGTTCAGCCATTACCTCAACTCCAATTCTCGACCTAGACAAACTTGAGGAATTTTGGCGCACTGCTGTTGCTCAAACTGAGGGTGAAAACCCAGCTATTCAATTCACGATTAATGGGCAACAATACATTCTCACAGCTGAGGTCATCAATACTGCTCTTGGAATTACACTGGAAGCAGGCCAAAACTTTGCTCCACTTGCTAATGATGACACTCTGAAGAAGCTCTTCTTGAAGATTGGGTATGCAGGCCCTATTCTCGAAGAGGGAACAACCAAGTGGTACCCGTCTGGTGAAATGGACAGGAAGTATCTAAGGAAGGAGTGGAGCATGATATTTGATGCAATGGTCAAGGTGTTCTCTACCAAGTCCACGGGCTGGAATGGGATACCCTCCTACATCAAGAAACTGACACATTCTCTTGTCCATGGATACAAGGTGAATGTTGGAGCTCTCCTCATGGCACAACTCAAAGCTGCCATAGGTAAGAAGGTATCACACTACCCTCGCTTTCTTATGATGTGTATCAATACTTTCTGTGACTTTAATAATGATGCCCCTCGTCTAGAGGTTTGTTCTGTCTTGAAAAAGAACACACACACACTGTTATCTTCACAGGATCTAAATGCACATATTCCACTTTGCTTCACTCAGCACATGGTTGATCAAGTGACCAACCTTGATTATCCATTACCTACTGGTTATGATTCTTTTTCTCTTGAGGATGAAGCTGGATTAGACCCAAATTCAGTTAACCCCCATTCAACACCATACACTCAGCCTAGGCCCTCTAGACTTCCCAAAGCCCAAAGAGAAGCCTTGCAAGAATCCAGAAAAAGATCCTTAGAAGCTGATGTTGGTGGTAGCTCTGTTAGTCAAGAGGGAGACACTGCACCTAGTGCAGCAAATAAGGAAGGTAGTCAAGCAGAACCCACAGTGGTTCCCCCTGAGCCTAGGAAGAAGAGAGCTAGGAGGACCAAAACCACTGTCAGCCACCCTGCAGTCTCCCAAAAGACTGTGGAGGAAACCAGGGAAATAAACTCCTCCCTAGATGTGCCTTCTCAACAAGGTGCTTCTATTGAAATTGGCCTGTCTCCCAAGGCACCCTGTACAGAGTCTGCACATACTCATGGTTCCCAACCTGAGATACCCCCACTTGAAGAAACACACAGTGAGTTAGGGCACAGTGAGGATTTCTCTACTCCTATTGATGGTTCACATGTTTCATCTGTGAATCAGCCCCCACTCTCTACTACACTTTCACCTTCTTCCTTCCCTACACATTCTTTTGTTTCTTCTCCACAACCTAGAGAAGGGGACAGTCCCAACCCTTCAGGTTTTGATCATCCATCTCCAATCATGGATGAGCCCCCCTCCAGTGGTCCACAAGAACCCATTTCTCAAAGTGAGATGGACACCACTCCTCCAAACACTGAGCTAGGGCAAAGTGGTATTTTGTCAGAAACTGAAACAGCCAACACTTTGTCTGACCTCCAAGGAGCATCTTACCTTCAGGAAGATGCTGTCACAGCCTCTGTTGCTGTCAAAGACACTGGGGATGCTACTGTCCTGGGCACAGCTACTGTCAAAGGTGGAGAGAAAGATGCTGTCACTACAGAACATACTGTCACTCCACCTCCCAAAGATGCTGTCATGCCAGAACCTGCTGTCCAGACTACAACTGACAGTCACATTCCTCCCAAAGATGCTGTCAAGTCCTCCCAGCCTAATTTTGATGCTGTACTTGTTGAGGATGCCTCTGATGATGACCTACCTCTTGCCAAACTCCTAAAGGTACATTCTAAATCTTCTCCTTCCATGCATGTTAGTACTGCTCATACCCATGCATCTAGGTTGAGTGAGGGTGTGCAAAAGAAAAGAGAGATACAAGAAAAGAGAGGTGCGCATAAAAATGAGAGGCAGCCAAATGAGCTGGCAAAAGGAGAGGGACTTGAGCATGTCCAGAGAGATATTGAGGGAGCCCACACTATTCAGGCACTAGGCCTTGAGAGTCAAACTGTGAGGGGTGATGAGATCACTCAAAAACACCCTGAGAGTGTGAGAACCCCCATAGCCTCCAAGCCCCTGTCTTTTCCTTCCCCTCCAAGAAGGTTAAGGTCTGGTGGCCCCTCTGCTACTTTTGGTAACAGGATTGCAGCTCTTGAAGGACAGTGTGCTACTTTGGACTCCAAGCTGGACTCTCTCTCTCAACTGGTGGTTGATGGTTTTGCTGCTACTCAACTTTCTATTCAGTTCCTTACTGACCTGGTAGCTGCCAACTCAACTAAGGGGGAGAAGGTAGCAAGATCAGAATCAATGCCTATTCAAGAATCAGGTGGAACTCAGGGGGAGCCTGTTGCTGTGAAGACCAGAGGGGGAGCTAAAAGGAAAGCAATGTCTCAGGGGGAGCAAGTCAAACCAAGCAGTGCAAAACCACAGGATAAAGCTGAACAGACTATTGAAGTGGAAATGGATGGAGAAAGGGTGTTAATGTCAAAGGAAACTCAAGATGCATTGCACAGAAGACCTGCATCTAGACATCCAATCTTGCCTCCTGTGGTGATTAGAGAATCTATTCAAGAAACTCAAGAAACTGCTCTGCACAAGAAATGGAGAGAAATGGAGGAACAAAACAAACTTGGGAAAGGTAAAGGGAAACTGCCTGAATCCATCCATAAAGGAACTACTTGGTCCAATGGTACTGAGTATGATCAAGAGGAAGCCAATGTCTTGATGGTGGATTACAGGGAGAGCACATTACACAACCATGACAATGAGTTTAGCAGTTTGGTGGAAGAAGCAATGAATGCTCCTAGCAACCGTCCAACCAACACCACAAACCTGTTAAAGGAACAAATTACCAGTGTCAGTGTAATGGTGAATGATGAGAAAAGATGGGCTGTAAGTATTTATCTAACTTCTGGCATATCTTATTTCATCACAATGCAGCTATTGCAGAGTCTACCAGCAAAGGTGTTGTGTGCTTTGAAGGGAAAGATCAGGGCAACTCAAACACCATTCAATGAAATATTGGATATGCAAATCCAGAACCTGATCATACAGAAGCTACCTGAAGTCTACTCAAATCCATCATGTGTTTTCTACAGATCTAAATCTAAGGATGGCATTAGAAGGAACTGCTACATGAATATTGGTAGCCCATCCAAAATGGAAACCAAGTCAATTCTGAAGGTACTAGATGGAATACTCAGTTCAAATGCCAATCCAGGAAGAGTTCATGCTGTTCAAGAAATCTACAAAATGCTGGTGTTGAGAGACAAGGCACTGGGAGCTAGAATAAAGGAGCTAATCACTAGAGCCAATGCCAAAAGAAATGATCAAGGTGGAAGCTGCTTCTATAACATTCCTCCCCATGATGATAATGATGATGATGATGATGAAGATGGTGAGGATGGAGGTGGTGAAGCTTCTGGAAATGCTGGAAATGCTGGTGGAAGTAATTCTGGGAATACTGGTATTCAATCTCAGAATGAAGGCAATGAAGAAACTCCTAGCCAGGAAAAGAAAGATGCTGGTGCAACAGATGAAGAGGAGTCAAGAATACTGGAAGCTTTGGAGGCAAGCATTCTTAGATGTGCTATTGACTGCATAAATGCTGAAAAAGATGCTGTCATCAAAGGTACTGTCGACAAGGATACTGTCATAGAAGATGCTGTCTTGAAAGATGCTGTCGACAGAGGTACTGTCAAGGAAGGTTCTGTCAAGGATGAAACCAAAGCTGCTGTCAAGCCCAAGAGACTGAAAGCTAATGCTAAGGCATGGTTTTCTAGACAGAAACCTGCAGGAAAGCACAAATACTCAGGAAAGGAAAAGGCCACTGGATTTGGCAGAAATCTAAGGAAGCCAATTCAATCAATTCCTCCCAACAGTCTTAAGATTCAACAAATGAAATCAAAAGAAATTAAGAGTGTTGAGGTTAAGCTGGATGCAGATCAAGAGGCCTCTGAGTATATTCTGTGGTGGGAAGAATCAAGGTCTGCCAAGATTGACAAGGACTTCAATCTGGTAGCCACATCAACCAAGAACAGCACATCAACCATAGATAAAAGAAGAATTGATTTCTTCTACCTGGAAAGAATGGTAGAGTTGCTGGAGAGCTATGATAATGTTTCAGAGGCTGTCATGGAACATGTTCTAAAATATCAGGCAGATAGGGATGCTGAATTTTATCAGAAATTTGGCTTTAACTTTGCAGATTTTGATGATGCTGATATTCTTACTGATCTCCCAGCCTCTCCTATACCATACCACTGGTACTATGAGTTTGATGACTCACCCACAGAAGAAGGGCAAGCCCAACCAACTCAGGAAGGGCAACCCAAGCCAAGCAAAGGACCTGAATCTTCTGCATATTCTCAAGCTCAGACAGAACTTGATAAGAAGGAAGCTGAATTACTAGAAATTCACAAGGCCTCTAACAAGGCAGAAAGTGAAGCTCCAAATTATCAACCATATATGCTGGAAAATCCCCTAAGAGTCAAGTTCCTAAAAGAAGAAATCTATGTTTGCAGCTTGCATAAGCTTAAAACATCCACTCTGAAGGATTTACAGTATATGGTAGCTGGTTCAATTCACCCCTTGGAACAGATTTGTTCTTATGAGATAGAGAAGTTATTGGAAGGGAGAAAAGGAGAAGACTCAAAGCTGGACAAGCAAAGAAGGAAGTCTCTCAATGCTTATCCTGGAAGAAGATTCAAGCTCATTAATGAAGAACTTCATTTCAGAACTTATCCATATGATATAGAGCAATGGCTGAATCTCAGGGATGTTAGCTCTCTCATATCTCCTTCCATAAAGAAGATCATTGATGAAGTAGAGGATGATGCAGTGTCTGCTGCTGAAATTTCTCTTGTAGAAAGTCTAAGAAGCTGCTTGGCAGAAGCTCTCAAAAGAGAGGATGCAGCAAGACAGAAGAGGAAATCTCAAGCTAAGTGAAAATTCTTGAATTCTGATCTTGTTAGTTAAGTTGTCAGCACATATTGTAAATTTGCTGTTATTTTCCATAAAAACAAATTGGGGGAGATTGTTGGGATTTATGGGTGATAGCATAGAAACAACTTAACTTTGATTGTACTTAATTTTTTAAATTAAGTAGAACATACTGTCATAGCCAAAGTATGTTCTTGTAATCAGTATGTAATGTTATTCTAGTTGTATTATTTGAAAGAAGTTCACTTGTGTGTTCAAGCCTCAAAGAATGCTTTTTGGATGACAACATGAATAAAGGTTACTGTCCTAAAGCTGTGACAGTAAGATTACAAGAAGACAGAATGTTGCAAGTCACGACAGCATATTCACTCTGACAGCAACATTGGCGGAAGACTACGCGACAGCAACTATTGCCCTCGACAGCAAGTTTGGGATCCTCGACAGCACTCTATGCGGGGAACTCATACTGTCACCAAAAGATCATTCCTGTGACAGCAAGCTTTGCGGCAAAAGTAACTGTCTCAATAAAGATCCTTATGCTAGGTATCTTTCTCAGTCAAATCCCGTGACAGTTTAAATGTTCAAGAAACAGGCGTGATGCAGCATCCCTAAGCTGCACCAAGTCTGCAAGACTACGACAGAAGCTTCAAGGCACTACAAATCAAAAGCGAATCAATTCAAGAGCAAGGTCAAGTCTTTATCTGCTGAATTGGTTTAGCTGGAAATAGAATGAATCTAGGTTGCTTTCTTTGTAATGTATATCTGACATGTTAGCAATTTAGGAAAGTCACATGGGTAAGACAATCTGTAAGAAGCTGCCACTTGACAGTGACAGCAGCTTTACAAACCCGTGACTGATAGTGATAGGGTTAGTCATATACCTACTATCAACTCATTCTAGAAAAGTAACGAAGACAAGAAAGTGTCTTAGAAGAAAACCCGCAGCTCGAGATCTTTTTCTTGAGGTTGTAGCAACACTTTGCAAAATAAATAAAACATTTATTTTGTGAATCTTGTTCTTACTAAATACTGTTCGTGATTGCATATATTGCTGATAACGTTTAATCTTGATTTTAGTTGTTGAAATTTAGATTGAATTTTATCAGTATTGCATTCATCCCCCCCCTTCTGCAATACACAAGGACTAACAGATGTTATCAGCTGTTAGATGGATCCCATCAAATCTCATCTGGAAACTGGGTGGTTACCCAATAACACTTCAGAAGCACGATTGTTATATGTGAGAGCACTAAGGTATACCCTGATTGAGGGAATCCTATACAAAAAGTCTTTCATTGTTCCTTATCTGAAATGCTTGAGACCCCAAGAGGCAGAATTGGCCCTAAGGGAAGTGCATGAAGGAATTTGTGGACAGCACTTGGGGGGCAGAGCCCTTGCTCATAAAATCACTCGTCTAGGTTTCTATTGGCCAAGCATACTTGCAGATGCTAAAAGCTACGTAAAGAAATGTGAACGGTGCCAAAAGCATGCACCGGTGGTTAGACAACCACCAGAGATGATGACATCCATAAACTCGCCTATCTCATTCGTCATGTGGGGAATGGATATACTTGGACCATTTCCAATGGCAAGTGCGCAAAGAAAGTTCTTGATAGTGGAAATTGACTACTACACTAAGTTGATTGAGGCTAAACCTCTAGCCAAGATAACCACCAAACAAGTATTGCAATTTCTATGAGAAGTTGTAATGTGTCGATATGGAATCCCACAAATCCTGGTCACGGACAATGGGAAACAGATTGACAATGAAGATTTCAAGAAGTATTGTGATGAGAACGACATTGAGTTGCGATTCACATCAGTTGCTCATCCTTAAGAAAATGGATAAGCCGAGGTGGCCAACTAAATCATCCTAGATGGACTCAAGAAGAGAGTTGAATGCTCAAGTAACACTTGGGTGGACGAGTTGCTCCCTATACTTTGGGCATATCGTACCACTTGCAAGGTTACTACTGAAGCAACTCCATTCCTGTTAGCCTATGGGGCAGAAGCTGTGGTTCCAGTGGAGATTACTCATACCTCCCCAAGAGTAGGGGCCTTTAAGCCTGAATCGAACGAAGAAGGTATGAGGTTGGCTCTTGATCTAATTGATGAAGTCAGAGATGAGGCAAATGCCAAGATCGTGGAACATCTAAAGAGAGCATCTTTCTACTACAACCTGAGAGTTAAAGAAAGGTTCTTTCGTCAAGGAGACTTGGTTCTCAGAAAGATTGAAGCATTCGGGATTGGACAGAAAGGAAAATTAGCCCCTAATTAGGAAGGGCCCTATAAAGTCAATAATGTGTTTGGACAAGGCTCGTATAAGCTAGAAACCCTCGAAGGGCATGAGGTGCCAATGACTTGGCATGCCTCAAACTTAAAAGTTTATTATGTTTAGTGCATCCTATAAGGATCCGCTAGTAGGACAAGTAGAAATAAGGTTCGATGAAATCATGAGCTTCCTAGAAAGCAAATGAAGGGTTAAGCCCGTTTTGATTGGTAGAAACATCCTCAAAGCTTTGCCAAGACAAACTACAAATGAATGCAAAGGAAAGCATACAAAATATGCATGTCAACTGCACAAATAGAGTTGAATACAACGAACCCCGAAGGGTGAATGTTGCTAATAAACATACAAAAGAAAGCCTAAGATGCCTATTGTTAATTAGCGAAAATTTCAAGATCAGGAGAAGTTTGATATAATAGACTAGAGAATGAATCACTACGAGTGGAGCCATCAGTAAGAACTCGTAAGGGTGAAGGGTTGAAACCCCAGAAACCTAAGACATTCAGTCCAAACCCCATCATTCGATATGCTCAATGAAAGGCTTGAAGCAAAAAAAAAGACGGTATAAGACATAAAAGGCTTATGCAAATGTCAAGTTAGCTTCGAATAAGGCAAAATTGTCGTAAATGTGTAGGTCTCTCCACACTTTACACCAAGACGATACTCGTGAAACACTAGTGTATATTAAATTCCCCAAAAAAGGGTAGTAAGTCCTAGGTAAGGGATAAAAAGACCCCAAGTCTCGAAAAAGACCGGTATAACTTCTATGAAATCCTAGTGCATTATCATAGAAGTTGGGGGGAAAATGATATGGGTTAAAAATAACCCTAAAGACATAATTAATATTACATTACTTAAACCTAGTTGGTCCATAAATAAGGCCCATTAATAAGGCCTGAAACTCTAATTAAATATTAATTTCGTAATTAATATTTGGGCTAGAAGTACAACCTGTATTAGGAGACGTCCAATACAGGCTTGTTCTAATACAAGTGGGGTTTTTCAATACAAGTCCGTTATGATATGGAAACAACTCATACAAGGAAGGATCTAGAATTAATCTTTATCCACCGTCAAGGATAAGACTTATCCTTTAAGAAAGTGATAATACTTATCCACTATCAAGGATAAGACTTATCCTTCAAGAAAGTGGTAATACTTATCCACCATCAAGGATAAGATTTATCCTTTAAAAAAGTCAATACTTATCCACCGTCAAGGATAAGACTTATCCTTCATAGAAATCAATACTTATTCATTAGGCTTTTAAACGCCTATATAAAGGGTCTGACCCCTCATCTCAGAACTACGTTTTGGACACAGCTCCATACGCCATCTACAACGTTTTAGATTTCATCCTCGAATAAGGACATACAAGTCACTATGTCCTTGGTGTGCTCCTGCCGCCATAGCCCCGGGGGCAACACCAAGAACTACGTTTTATTGGCTTGATTCTCAGCACTGATTGAGATACGTAGGCATCTTGTGAGGGCCGATTTAGTCACGAAACACAAGAGCAGTCATTAAAAGCTCGAAAGCTCTTAAACCCTATCAATTAATTTACAAGTACGCTTTTTAATCCATAACAGGGTAACTTATGAGATATTACAAATATAAAAATAAAAATAAATTTGATAAATATTACATTTGATTGATTATATTAACTTTTATTAAATAAAATCACAAAAATAAAATAAGTTATTCAAAAAAGTACATCATACCGGCTTTAAACTGTTTTTTTTTACTGTAAATCATTTTTTGACTTATTACACAAACGGACATTTTTCAACTTAAAGTCAAAAATCCGGCGATTGCCAAACACCCTCTATGTTATCTACTCACCATAATTCTTATTTTCTTCGATAATCATCCTTCTTTGTAAGGATTGCTGCTGTACCCAATATTTTGGGTGTTTGTTTGTCCTCCATTTGGAGTGTTTGATATGGTTTTGGTACTTTTGGTTTGCTATTTTGTCTCTGTAACAATGATTCAATTGGTATTTTGGGGGATCTGGAAAGCTTGCATCGAGGCTGATCGGTGGTGGAAATCGTAAAAGCTCACCTTTTACAACGGAAGATTGTTCATATTATGAGGGCATCTATCCCTTCAATTTTATTTGGTGCAACTAAAAGTTCTGAACATTGGAATACAACCGAAATTAATTGTGTGAAAGTCAATTGTGATGCTACTGATTTTAGGGATGATGTAGGTTGGATTTCTCGGAAAGCTATTGTAATCTTTTTCTGTTCAAAGAATATTTTTATTCTATATGTTAAGCGATCTGGAAACAAAGCGGCTAGTTGTTTAGCTCGTTTATTTGTTTTTCTCGTTAATGAAATTTGCTTTAAATTTGTCAAAAAAAGAAAAACTAGCATTGAAGCCCGTGCAAGGGACGGGCACGCAAGTTTACGTGTTTAAAGTCAGTTTTTATTCGATAGGAGGAATGTTTGTGTCTGTTGTACAGTCTGAATGAGAGTTGGTAATGACATTGCACATACTGGCTGAGACGTTTGTGTGTTATGTTAAGGCATGCATGATTAAATGACAAATGATGCATATTTTTGATAAGGTTTAGCTACTTTATTTAGATACTAATATGAAATAGATAATAAATATATATTTGCGCCTGAGGAAAGAATTAAGTCATCATTGTCAGCAGTTGTGGGCGGAGTTTGTACTCAATTGAAGAAGTTTTAGTAAAAAGTTGACATTGTAACATAAATTTTGTGCTTAGCAAAAACAATTCCATAAGGTGAGTGGTAATTGTTTGAAACAACATTCTGATTTATAAGTTAAACTAAGTTTTAAAGTAGATGGTAAAGAAATTAAAGTATCACCGAAATTTAGCACATAAGTAAAAGAGATCCCAATGTAGGGAGACTCGCTAATGTTTTAAATGCCAAAGTTGTCACTTAAATTATACTAGCTTATATCCCGTGCGATGCACGGTTTTTTTTAATACTTTATTATTTTTTATTTAGATTTTTGTAATTATATATTAGTTTATGAAATTTTAATAGATATTTATATGTGTATATAATAAATTGGATTTATATATCTAATAATATAAATGATTTAATTTAATAAATTATTGACGTAATCTTTAGTAGTATTTTAGATATTAAAATATAAAATATTTTTAAATAATAGATATAACGGTCTGTATTTATTTTCTCTTAAAAAATCTAAATGTGACTAAAGTTCAAATAACAAAATATGTGATATGTAATGTACCGAGTTTCTTCTAACTTATGCTATTACTTTTATTTTTGTATTAATTATCTTATTTAAATTGTATGTTATAAAAAATTATATTAAACCCGGATTTTATAAGTTTAATATAATAATATTGTCATTATATCTATATTTTGCCCGTGTTATTTTTAATTCGAATATGAGTTGTTTTACTTCAAAAAAATATAAAACAGACAATGTACTTAAAAAGATAGTTAGTTACTTATTAATAATTATATAAAATTATATTAAATTTATATATATGTTGCCCACGTTACTTTTAGAAAATTAGTTGTTTAAATTAGAAAATATAAAATTATATTACCTCTTTATATATATGTTGATCGTGTTACTTTTAGAAAATTAGTTGTTTAAGTTAGAAAAAAATAAAAAAGGTTATGTGTTTAGCTGAAAAGGGTAAGTGGTTATTTATTAATAATTATATATAACAATATTATGATTACATATTTATTTTCCATGTGTTATGTTTAGAAGATGAGTTGTTTTAGTTAGAAAATGTAGAACAGATAATGTGTTTTTGCTGAAAAAGGTAATCAATTATAAATATGTAATAATATTACCATTTTATATACATGTTACCTATTTTATTTTTAGAAGATGAGTTGTTTTGGTTAGAAAAATATATAAAATAGGTAATGTGTTTTAGCTGAAAAGATATAAAATTATATTATTTTTTTATATATATGTTGCTCGTGTTACTTTTAGAAAATAAGTTGTTTAAGTTAGAAAAAAATAAAAAAAGTTATTTGTTTAGCTGAAAAGGGTAGGTGGTTATTTATTAATAATTATATATAACAATATTATCATTACATATTTATTTTCCACGTGTTATGTTTTGAACATGAGTTGTTTTAGTTAGAAAATGTAGAACAGATAATGTGTTTTTGCTGAAAAAAGGTAATCAGTTATAAATATGTAATAATATTACCATTATATATATATATGTTACCTATTTTATTTTTAGAATATGAGTTGTTTTGGTTAGAAAAATATATAAAATAGGTAATGTGTTTTAGTTGAAAAAAATAATTGGTTATAAATAAATTGATTATAGATAGTCCCGACCCAAATTATAGATAGGCCCGGCCCAAATGCTGACCGACCGACTGACCAAAACTTTTAATGTTTCGTCTTTAATAATATAGTATAGATTAGGTTGTTCATAATAAAGGTATAGTTTTTGGCCATAGTAGTGTCTATTAGTTCGGTGATCCGGGTACATGTTTTATTTGTGGATAATAGTTAGAATCATTTTGTGGCAGTGGTTCTGCACCCTAAGCAATGTGTGGCCTTTTTCCTGTCATTTCATCGTTGTCCACGCCAACCTCATTGACAGTTAGTTCAGATTCTAATAGCTTGACAACTGTGTATCCATCATATCCCAGGTTGGTGTTGGTGTTGGAGACGCGGTTTCTAGAATCCACTAAAATTTTGCTTGAAAAGTCTATATAATTTGTACAATCATGTGATTAAGCATCTATAATTGGGGTTCACTTCACACAATCACATGTTTAATGAATCCAGGAGTCTCATCAAGAGTTCAACAATTATAGGTTGTATGACTAACAGTTCATTCTAGGTCTTTGATTCATCTGCCTTGTAAAATGTACAAGATGAAAATGGCAAGTTACTAATCAGATAACAAATTAATGTGCAAGTAGTATATAATTATTAGCACTATTTAATGAAATTTACTTTTGATGGTAAAATAACTGTAGATACATTACATACTAGTTTTAAACCAGATACCTATAAAAAATTTAAATAATTTTTTTATGAAGATATATCTAAATTATTATTATTATTAACATATGAATAGTATATATTAAATTTTAATATATACTATTGTGAAATTTAACATTTTTTATATTTACAATAATTAAATAATAAATTTACATAATTTATATTATATTTCTAGGTTTTCTAAAAGTATTCTTTGTAATAAAATATTATTAATAACTGTAAGTTGTAAATACAATTAAATTTATAATCATTCTATTATTAAGGTTTTACTTTAAATTACATTAAATTGAATATTAATAACTATTATAGATTTTCCTTTTTAGCAATTGTGGGTCCTAGTGCGCACATAATGATCTTTGTATTCTTTTAATATAAGTCTATGTTTACGGTGTTCATATATTTTTAATATTAATATTTTAGCATAAGTTGATGGAATTTATGTATATTTATTATTAATATTTTTTTAGTAATGATATATTTATGTTGTTGTAATATATAGTTTTCTTTTTGGTTTTTCTGTATTATATATATAATTTTTAATTTTACTTTGGTATGTTGTAATAATAATAAATGAAGTTGATTTTCTATTAGTATTAATATTTAATAATTTAGTGTATATTATTTTTTAAATATATACGAATACTATTGTGAAATTAAACATTTTTTATATTTGAAATAATTAAATAGCAAATTTACATTATTTATATTATTTTTTTAGGTTTTCTAAAATTATTACTTTTTTAATATAAAATTGTTATAACTTGTAAATACAACTATATTTATAATCATTCTATATTAAGGTTCTAATTTAAATTACATTAAATAGAATATTAGTAATTATTTTAAATGAAAACCCATTTACTCCAATTATATATAGGTATATAATATATATGCAGCACTTGAAGTCATAATCGTCTCGTAGAGTTCAAATAAAAATGTAAGGAAAAATGGTGTTCAAGAAAAAATCAAGATGTGGAAGAAAAATATACTTGAAAGTATTATTAGGTTTGATGTAAATACAGTGCAATTCTGAATTACTTGACGTCACATGACCAAAAGTACATCAAGAAAAATATCAAAGATAAGGTTTATGTTGCCCCTATATACCAACATCTTATCACACATCATTGCCTTTGAGTTTGTTTTTCTAGTAGTACGAATACATATTGAATAGGGTTCAATGTAATTTTATTCAGATCAACATAAATATTACGCAGAAACAATTAATATAGTTTTGGTCACTCAATGCGCTTGTATATGAGACATGAAGCGAAGGCAAAAAAAGAAAGTTGATGAAGTGGTGGAGGGGGAGGCTGGAAAGCAAGTTTGGGAGATTAAGAAAATAGGTTCGGGAGATTTGGGACTGAATAAATTTGCTGAGGAGCAACGAAGTTGTTCTCCTATAATATATACAGTAGATTCGGTAAATTCTGGTAAAGCAATTAACCTATATGGATAATCAGCCTACTGCATCGAAGTTGTTTTAATGGTTGGATATATATATCAATTGATCATAACTCCAGTATGTTTGAACCTAAGTTTAAATAACATGTCTCATGTAATACAAATTGGTTCGTATGTTAAATTATGTTTCACAATTTTGGTTTAGTCAATTAATGTTATTCGACCTAACCTAAGGTTCATATGAAGTTCGTCGGCCCCGAATTTGACACGACCTTGAAAAGTATTTAAACAAGCTTTCATTTATAGATCAGGTTTGGATTTTCGACATTTTGGGTCTTTGAAACGGGCCCGTCAGATTTCTATTCGGGTCTAAACTGAATCGGATGGGTCTAAATTTTTATTGAATACAATAAATTAAATATGACAAATAGATTTTGAAAATAATACTGTGTTATATTCAAATAATTTAAAACAAATTCCCCCTGCACATTCAAATAATCGAATATAATTTGGTTGTATACTTGTACTTGTCACTTATTGATTTAATGTCAATTGTTAATAGTATATTAGTTTTGATAGTTAACTTTTCAAATTATTTAAATAAGTTGATTTCTTCTCATTTTTTTATCTCTTCTCGCTTGTTCATATTTAAATACTTGTTTTATAATGATCAAGACATGTTATAGTAGTCGCTCCCTCCCCTCCCCCCTCTCCCCTCTCTAGAAACTTTAATTTTTGTTTTAGTTTAGGGGCTATCGTCAGCCTTTTGGTTTATGATAAGTCTCATTTTCAGTTTTTTCTCTCGATTTTACTTTCAATTTGAATAAGTATCTCTTTTATTAAGAGTTTTAGTACCCCATAGTGGATTTTCTCTACCCATATATTGGGTTTGTTCTCTCTCCTTGTGAGAGTTTGGTTTATTTTAGTATCCGGGATCGTAGATCTGAGAATTTATAATATTGGTTCATTGATTTGAATTGTATGGGATCGCAGTTGCGGTTAGTATTTCAAATACGTTTTGACGAATTGGATATATGCATTCTTCATGACTACAATAGATTGTTAGATTCTCTTTTCAAAAAGGCTGCAAATTTCTGCGATATGAGAGAGAGAGATGTACCACAAAGAATGATCTACTCAACAATCATAGTTCGGATGAAGAAATTTCTGATTTGATCTACTTTATTACGTGTTTGTTCAATATTGATTGTTTTTGTAGATACTGTATGACCGTTTATTAATGAATTAATTACCTATCAAAAAAATTACTTGTTTTGCGAAAAACCTAGTAAAACTCGATATAATTATAAATGATATATCTCAAATATATTATAACAATAATAATATGTGAATCTTACTATTTTTGTTTGGAGAATAATTTTTATTTAATTACTTCTCGAAAACAAATATACATAGTATATACTAAATCTTTCATAATCATATAAATAATATTTTTAATTATATAAAAATATAGTAAACTACGATACTGCAAATTTACCGTGTTGATGACTTTGTCTAGTTTAGACTAGAGTATTAAACTTAAAGTATATTATTGTAAAATTGAAAAATTATCCAAATTCATTGATATATCCATTAAGAATTTAAAAAGAGCTTTTTTCATAAATACTCAACCCTGGAAACTTTTTTACAAAAATACTATGTTTTTTTAAAATATTTTGCAAAAATACCAACTTTTTGAAAATATTTGCAAAAATACAGTGCAACTTCTTGCAACCATATCTGCAACTGCATCAACCAAAATCAACCACAGATGCAACTTATAAAAATTTAATAATTGGAATCATCTTTGGTTGCATAGTAAGTTGCATAAGTTAGTGCCCCTGGAGAGCCTTGTTGATTAATTAGAAACTCAACCCCAATTGTTGATTTGATTGAGATGAAACTTCTTATGAACTCTCAACTATGCACGTATCTATATATGTATATATGTACATGTATGTATAGACGAAAGGTGAAGGGATGAAACTTGATATTGCAAGCTTTATTCATCTTTATCTTCATTCACTCTTTCTTAATAACAAATTTTTTGAATTCTCGATTGATTTCAAATTATTTTTTAAAAAGTTGTATCTGGTTGCCTTGGTTGAATCTGGTTTCTTTTGTTGCAAACCGTATTTTTTCAAATATTTTTAGGTTGCATCTGGTTGCGTACCGTATTTTTGTAAATATTTTTAGAAGATGGTAAAATTGCAAAAACAACTTAGAATAAGTAATATTTTTTTATAATTTCTCTTTAAAAAATACGGTTGTGCTTTTTAATAATTTGATAATTATAAAAAATAAATAAAACAACAACATTATATGGATAAGTAGTAACTAGTAAGGAGAAGGAAATAAATACATCAAATTATCTTGTAGTATTAACATAATTTATTGTGTATCTTGCAAAAAACATCTCAAGTTATTAATACATATAATAACATATTACATACATAATATATGAAAATAATATCAAGTTATTAATAAAAATATTGAAAACATAAAAAAAAACATAAATATCTTTGTTAATGCTTTATTTTAATTTTGAGTGTTTGTGGTTGGTCTTGGTTCAGTTCTCTCGGTCAAGTTTCTAGTTTGTTTTGTGGGCTTTTGGGTTAATGGGCTTTAGTGTTAGTCGGTTTGTTGGGCGTGTCGCTAGTCTCTGCTAGTTCCTTCATAATTGTTAGTTTGTTACTGTCTGGTTGTACTGGATCCTTACTTATTAGTTTTATGCATTTTCCTTTCCTCTCAAAAAAACACATTAGTATGTAAGTTCCTTACTAATGAAACATTTGTGTATACTAGCTTTATGCACAGGATGATTTTTTAATATTTTTTATATAATTTTATATATTTTATATTATTATTATTATGTTATATAATATTTATAAAATTTATCTGCTAACTAATAATTTAAAAATATTCATTTACAATCTTACAATATTACTAATTATATAGAATATTCAACCTCTATTAAGATATTTTAAATATATAAATTTTATAATATATAATATGTTTAATTTGTTACTTAAAATGATGAATTTTACGGTGAAATGTCAAATTATAGAAAGGAGAGTTTTACTTTATAATATTTAGATATCATATATAACAATTTTTTTTTATATATTTTCTACAAACTTGTTCACAACACGTTTAATTTTCCTTTCACGTGTGTAGTCTTTTTCTACCACCATGCATTTTACATATAATGTTTTTCTTTTTTAATTATAATAATTATTATAAATTTACTAATTTAATGTTTTTCCTTTTTAATAATAATAATAATAATAAATTTACCAATTTAGCCCTGACGACCAAACCACCTAAAATCTCTTATGCTAATTATATATAAGATATAATTAAATTATTAGTATGTAAATTTGGTATGATTTACGTGTAATTAACTCTTAGCAGAAACATCTAAAATTCTTGTCTTTTTGGTTTTTGCTGAATTCTCAATTTTTGTTTAGCTTAACTTTTTTATTAAATAGCCATTCAACCTATAGAAGCATTGTAATACAAATGGATGATAAGTATACATAAAATATAGCAAAAACATAACGGCTAAAGAACTGATTTCGTAATATTATCAAGCTACTCCATTATTTTCCTTTACACACATCATTTCATTGATAGTTGAAATATCAGATATTATAGCAGGGTGATGATATACACACTTTAAATTTATTTTATATACATTCTAATTTTATTTTGGATCAAATAATAATATATACACACTCTAAATTTATATTATGCATATTTTAATTTTATTTTGGATCAAATTTCCCCTGTGTTATTATATTATTATCTAAATCACACAATTAATCATGCTAACAATTATTCGATGCAAGCTGCTGTCATTAACTACTTCTGTGAAACTAAAATCTCCGGAAGACATACTTCAAAGAAATACAAAAATTCCGGAAAGAATAAATCTTAATACACATACATAAACACTACTAACACACTACCATGAATTTAGTTGTAATAATTTAGGAAATCAAGATAGAAAAATAAAGAAGTTAGAAAATAAAAGAACTGAAAAATGATATAAAAATAAGTTATTAGTTTATCCTAAATTAGTGATAGTATGTTAGTAGTGTATAAGTATGTGCGTGAAGATTTACTCCTCCGAAAAACATCACAGACTATATAACATATAATGAAGATCCAAATACTTTCGGGGCTCGTTTGTTTAATGAAGTGATATCAGGTTGGAATTAGAAACCAGGTTAAGGTTGGTTAAAGTATCATTTATCATATGTTTGGTTGAGTACTGAAATAAATATGTTTGATTTTAAATATTTTTGATTCATTAATTTTAATTAATTTAAAAAATTATTTTAATTCTTATTTTAATATATTTTTACGTCATTAATTTATATATTTAATTACTTAAATATAGACGAGAATAAATAGAAATAAAAATGATTCCCAAAACCCCTCCCTCATACCAACCTCTCTCTCCCACCTCTCTCTCATAGTATATCTGTTAGGCCGAATACACAATATATAATCAATATATGTATGAGAAGAACAATCAAGAACACTGTTTATGAATCAACAACTGAATTATATAAATAACTCTTCTCTTTGTGATGTAAAATATCACAGAGAGCTGCTAGGTTACAAGAATAATGTTTTCAATAATCGCATCCCTTTTAGGGTTAACCTATCTGTGTTTATATAGTACACAGCTACATAATCAATCTCTAATTGATATCCTATAAATCAGCTATACAATTTATATCAATCTAGGATTTCTTCTGTCTTCTGTTCCGTTTCCTTGTGTGTCTCAATATATCTTGCTTATTTCCATCTTCAAGATATATTGCTTCTAGAATCTTCAATGTTAGCACCGACAGCTTTAGCAAACTCTCACCCCGTCAGACTTTATCAAACTCTGACTGGCTTCTAGTAAACTCTGATGAATACATGTTGCTTAAACACTGATAAACACTCATCAGCAATTATATCTAACAATCTCCCCCAACTTGTGCATAATAAAAATGTACAAGTTAAAAGATAATTGATGATGTCAAAACATATAACAAATACAGTGTTTATAACATATCAGAGTTTAACTTTTACTTAGAACAGAAAACTTTAAAAACTTACAGTCAGACTTTACTTAATCTCTTCAATATCAGGCACTGTCCTGAGATAGTCAATAAGCAGCCTCCTTTCAGCTTTTGCTAGCTCATCCACCATGATTTCTTTTAACTCCTTAAGCTCTGGATCACTTTCTCCAGTCTGGTAGATGACAGCTCTCAGAGAATAAATGTTGTTCTTCCTCATTTCATTCCCTAGCCGAATATAGTAAGATTTGTCTGACTCTAAATTGAATTCCAAAACTTTTATACCCAATGCAGTATTGAACTTGGCACTGTTTCTCTTCATTTCAACAATCTTTCCATAAGCATCTCTGTACTTAGGAATATATGCACTAGAAACACCTCCTCCAAGCATATCTTTTGTTTTCAGCATCCTTTCTCTTAGAACTAGAGCAGTATTATGAGTACTTCTATTTTTGATTTTGAGAAGATATAGAACATACTCAAGCTCTTCCCATAGTTTCAATTGAACATCAGCTTCTCCTACTCTGTATACTCTTCCATCAGACAAAAAGTATAACAGTACCTCTTTCTTTAACCCTCTATGATAAACCATCTGAACAGACTCTAGTTTATCAAGACTCTCTTGAGATACCCCAATACCAGGTTCTGCCAGTGATGAATGGTCAAAAGAACTGTTATTTATTCTCTTTTCTCTGTGTGAACCCAATCCAGATTTATCATAAGATTGCTTTCCATGTACTGTTCTGGTTTGAGAAAAGTTCACAGCTTCTAGCTTCAGAGTTTCAGAAAGTACAGGTCTTAAGAAACCTTGGATTTGTGGAGCTAGCTGAGTTTGTACAACTTGAGCATTGTCAGAGGTTGTCACAACTTTAGTAGAAACATCAACATGAGCAACGTCAGAGGTTGATTTATTTGGCCTTGATTCAACTTGAGCAACGTCAGAGGTTGAATAATTCTTCTTTGGTAACTGTCCTTCTTCTACCAGTATACCTTTTTCTTTATCAGAATTTGCAATCACAGGCCTCCTTGTATATTGTAAACTCTGTTGAGAGTTCACATTCTCTTTAATAGAAATTCCCATTTCCTTTTTCCTAGGAGCCTTGGCCTTTTTCTTGTATGTACCAGCTTCAATCTTTTTCTGGTGTTCTTCAGCAAGAAGCTTCATCTCAGCATCTATATCTTCAACTGTGGCTTCACCACCATGTTCTTCCATAAAAAGCTTAGCAGCAATCTCTTCATCAGTAATTGGATTTGATGAAATCACTAGACTCTTAAGTCTTGAAGAAGATTGTCCACCAGAGTTTACTCTTTCAGAGTATGTCTGTCTAGCAGAGTTTGACCGAAGTCTCCCTTGCTCTTGAGAAGACTTTGACCTTCTTTCAGCTCCCCTGCTTCCACCATCATTAGAATCATCCCTCAGTCTCAAGGTTGTAGTCCTTTTGCATTTGTCTTTATGTATTCTCTCCCCCTTTTTGACATCATCAGGAATAAAAACTGATGTCAGCAATTCTAGTGAAGTAGCAATCGAATCAATCTTAGTAGATATTGCAGCTTGATTGCTTTCAACATTGGTTAGCCTCTTCTTGATTTCTTCTTGATCCTTGATCAGAGATGAAAATCTAGCTCTATCTTGCTTCATTGCTAAATCCTTAAGAGCAATATCATTACTCAATCCAAGAACAACTTTGTTTGTCTCATCAAAGCGATTGTGCAATGACTTGACTTGAACAATGGTCGCCTTAAAATGAGTTAACAGCTCAGGATTGGAAATCTCTTCACCTGACTTCTGTATAAAATCTGCAGCCCTTTGTGTAGAGAAGATGCAGTCTGCTCCTGACCAATTAGCATAATGCATTTCTCTGAAATGAGCTTCAGTTGCATTTTGGTTTTCTTTGATAGACTCTGCTGTAGGATCCCTTAGAAAAGGTTCTGACTCATGACTATCAGAGTTTGAAAGTCCAGCATTGATCCCAGAGTTTGCATGATCAGAGTTTACAGATGTGTGATCAGCATTATCAAAATCAACTCTAGCTTCATTGACATTTTCTGCTATCTGCTCTGCAATTTCTTCAGCAACATTGTCTGCAGTAGCCTCAGCATTTATCATTTCAGCTTCAGGAATCTCAGAGTTTGCAGTTACAAAAACCTCTGTTTCAACAGGAACAGACTCTGCAACAATTTCTTCTGTTTGTACAGTAGTCTCTTTCAAAGTCTCTGTCATAGCTTCATCCATTTTCTCTATAGCAGCTTCATTTACCTGATCAACCTCCTCACCCATTTCAAGAATTTGATTTGTAACAGAGAGATTCTCTGTGTGAGTAGCAATGGACTCTTCAATAACCAGGGTGGGTTGATCAGTTGCCACTTCCTCAGTATCACAAACACTGATACTAGGATGTGCTTCAACATTTGCATCCATATCAAAATCATCAAATAAAGCTTCTTGCTCAACAATTTCAGCCTCTGTATCAGCTTTTGCCATATCAGGCACAGTGGCTGCTTCATTATCTTCAGTAGCCTCCTGAACAATAACTTCAGGAGCTTCAGTATCCACAAAAACCCTGTCCTCATTATCAGTATTTACAGCAGACTCCTGAATAACAATTTCTGGAGCTTCATCCTGGACAGCTTCAGTTGCTGGTGTAGATCCATCCACATTATCAAAAAGATAATTGGCTACTAATCTTCTTTTTCTCTGATGAAGATGTTCATCCTCAACATCAGCTTCATCATCAGTTTTTGATCTATTGGCTCTTCTTTTCTTAGAATGACCAACACCCTTTGGCACAGATGTCTTGGACACTCCTACTTCAGTAGCTGGTCTAACAGACTTTGCAGGTTTGGAACCAACATGCTTAGTCCTACCACTGGATTTATGTGGAACAGATGTAGATGGAGGAAGTTCTGTTTGTAAAGGTTCTGGTTGTGGTTCTGATTGAGAAGGAGTTTGTGTTTGTGGATTAAGTTGATCATTTACAAACTGTTGCACAGAAGCAGGTAGCAACAACTCTCCAACAACCCCTTTCTTAACATCCTTGTTGATGAGATCAGAGAATATCCTCTTGTGTAATTTAAAACAAGAAATAACATCTCCATCAACTAGTTCTACCTCTTCAACACAAGCAGAGAATAAAATTTGACAAAATCTAGAAAAGTACACTACCCCTCTATTCTCTGTCATTTTCTCCCCTAAATTATTCAAGACAAGTCGTGCAAAATCAAAATGATTATCATATAAAAGAGAATACCCGATTTGCAGACTGTCCGTAGGAATAGCATCCCAGTTGGTGCATTTCTTCCCGAACGTTCTTGTAATGCAGTCAAAGAAGAAGCTCCACTCCTTCCGCAAGAACGGTCGCTTCAATTGTCCTACTTTGGTCAAGGGCCCAGAATACCCAATCTCTCTCATCATCCTTAGTAGATCAATATCACCCATTCCAATAGTATATGAAGAATACTCAGGAAACCCCATAGCAGTTCGAATGGTACCAGAAGTAATTACATACTCTGCTTCTTGAAATTCAAAGATGATAGACGGGTTGCCAGAGTCACCACCATCATCATAACTACCTGTCTCCCAGAAGGCCTTGATTTGTGAACCATAAAGTGTTGATGGTTCTACTAGAGCACGCCAAATTGCTGATTGAGCAAGAAATTCCTGCATCATATGAAACGCCTCTGGTGCATTGGCAGTGTTTAGTGGTGCTGCATAGTTATTAGGGACAAACTCTAACCCAGAAGAAACAAACGTTGTAGTCGCCATTAGTAAGATATGAAAGAGGAACAAAGAAACAGATGTGAAAGCTTGAAAGAGTTTGAAAGTAGAAAAGTGTTTGTGAATATGTGTGTGTGACAATAGACGTGAATTGGAGTAAGATGTGAAAGGTTTAGACGTATGTGTGTGTATTGTTTAAATATGAAATTCGAAATTAAAAACTGAACAGTTTTTAATCATTAATACACAACTGTCTTACTCCGTTAACTGTGTGAGTGGGACACGTGGCACACATGCAATGACTGACAGCAGTAATTGGCAGTTTCCAATGCGCATGCGCAGTAAAAACAGCAATAATTACCGCCTTTTACACTTTCCTAGACAAGCAAGCTTTTCTCTGTTTAATACTGATTAGAACCGTTACCAATCATACACTTTTGGTTTCAAGAATGTTTTCTCAAAAATTGTTAATTGTCTGAAACAAATAATTAATTTTAATCATCAGAGATTAAAATAAAATTACCTCAGCGTAGAGTACACAGTCCATCAGTGTTTACCAATCCTCCTTCTTTATTCATAATCTCTTTTCTCTCAATGCACAGTTGTGAAAAATTGTGTGTGAAATAGCAGAGTTTACTGAATATAAATATTTAGGGCATCTTAAAGTGCATAAAATCCACACAATAAATCAGTAAAAACTGATTGTCCAAACTCTCATGAATAAAATAAAATCTGATTTCATCTAAACTCTGTACTATTAACATTTATTATTTTCACCCCCTTCGAATTTTTGCTTTTTTTTTTTTGTTTTTTTTGTTTTTATTTATTTATTTTTCCAGTAATCAGTGGTTGGCACTAGTCACCAAAAATCAAAGATTTTAGCCCTTATTTCATACAATAAGTTCCTGGGTCTTCCTAGGCACAACATGATCTCAAAGGAATTTGTGCACTTTTTGGCATCTTTTGATTGGAGGGTGAAATATTTGCAACTAATTATCAGAGTTTAGACTTTTCATCAATTAATACAATTTTAATTTATGAGAGAAAGTGCAAGCAGCTAATACAGACTCTGTGTATAGGATCAATAAACTAAGAGATGCTATGAATATAGAGACAGTATCATGCTGTGTTAGTTTACTGCACATTTTAAGATCAGATCATATATTATTCAGAAAGATTCATGATTACTTACTGAGAATCATGCTTCATACAGGTTTCTTCATCGGTCCAAATGTTTCAGACAATATCACAATCAGAGTATAACATCAGAGATTAACTTCAGACTTTAACCGACAGAGTATGACTGACACTTTATGACTAACAGAGTTTACTATCAGAGTTTAACATACTGGTACAAATAACAGTTAACACATGCAAAGAATCATGAACATAAAATCAATCATGTATAGATTTTGAATCTAACCAGTATCTCTAGTCAAAACCAGAGACCATTCCAAGTTCATTTACCAGTCTTGTAAAGGTAGCTTCACTCAAAGGTTTGGTGAAGATATCTGCAAGCTGTTGGTCTGTAGACACAAAATGAAGCTCAATATTACCTTCTTCCACATGTTCCCTGATAAAATGATACCTTATGCTGATGTGCTTGGTCATGGAATGTTGTACTGGATTACCTGTCATAGCAATAGCACTTTGATTATCACAGTAAATAGGTATTTTAGAGTACCTTAATCCATAGTCCAGCAATTGATTCTTCATCCATAAAATCTGTGCACAACAGCTACCAGCAGCTATATACTCTGCTTCTGCTGTGGATGTGGAAATTGATTTCTGTTTCTTGTTGTACCAAGAAACTAATCTGTCACCAAGAAATTGACAGCTTCCACTTGTACTTTTTCTGTCTATCTTACAACCTGCAAAATCTGCATCAGAGTAACCAATTAATTTAAACTCTGATTCTCTAGGGTACCACAAACCAAGAGTTATGGTTCCTTTGAGATATTTGAAAATTCTTTTCACAGCTGTTAGATGTGGCTCTCTGGGGTCTACTTGAAATCTTGCACAAAGACATGTTGCATACATGATATCTGGTCTACTTGCTGTCAGATAGAGAAGAGACCCTATCATCCCTCTATAGTTTGTCATATCTACTGAGACTCATGTGTCTTTGTCTAGCTTTGTTGCAGTAGCCATGGGGGTTGTAGCAGATGAACTATCAAGCATACAAAATTTTTTGAGAAGATTTCTGGTATATTTTGCTTGATTGATAAAAATCCCATCATCTGTTTGCTTTACTTGTAGGCCTAGAAAATAACTAAACTCTCCCATCATGCTCATTTGATACCTTGACTGCATAAGCTTGGAAAATTTCTTACAGAGTTCGTCATTAGTAGACCCAAAAATTATGTCATCCACATAGATTTGAACTAACAGCAAATCATCACCAGAATTAAAGTAGAACAAGGTTTTGTCAATTGTACCTCTAGTGAACCCACTTTCTAAAAGAAATTGAGCTAGAGTTTCATACCATGCTCTAGGTGCCTGCTTTAGTCCATATAATGCCTTGTCAAGCCTGTAGACATAATCTGGATGTTTGGGATCTACAAACCCTGGTGGTTGTTCAACAAACACTTCTTCTTCAAGTTTCCCATTGAGAAAAGCACTTTTCACATCCATCTGAAAGACTTTAAACTTCTTGTGAGCAGCATAGGCCAGAAAAATCCTTATTGCCTCCAATCTTGCAACTGGAGCAAAGGTTTCATCATAGTCAATTCCTTCCTGCTGTGAATAGCCTTTAGCCACAAGTCTAGCCTTATTCCTCGTAATCACTCCATCACTATCTGTTTTGTTTCTGAAAACCCACTTTGTACCAACAATAGATCTGTTCTTTGGTCTTGGTACAAGTGTCCAGACTTCATTCCTCTCAAATTCATTTAACTCCTCTTGCATAGCTGTTATCCATTTAGCATCTTGAAGAGCTTCTTCCACTTTATTGGGCTCTGTTTGAGATAAGAATGCATGAAACAGACATTCATTATTTGTAGCACTCCTAGTTCTTACACTAGCTTCTGGATCTCCAATTATCAAGTCAGGTGTATGAGCTTGTGTCCACCTTCTTGCTGTTGGTAATTGGCTTCTATTATCAGTATTAGATCCTCCCCCTTGATCCATGCTTTCCTGATTTTATTCTTGACCATTTGCATTCTCTGAGGCTCCCCTTGAATTTGACTGCTCAGAGTTTGGATTTTCAGTGTTTGACTCAGAGTTTGGGATAGATCCTTCAGCTGATTCACTTTCAGAATTTGAATTATTATCTTGAGATGTTTCTGAAGTATCTTCACGCTCCCCCTCGACTGGTTCTCTATTTTGTTCTGTCAGAGAAATTTCCTCAGTGTTTACCAGTAGAGGTTCAGAGTATGCTTCATCAGAGTTTGTTGGATTTGCTTCATCAGAGTTTACGTCATCAGAGTTTAGATCTTCATTTTCAAATCGAAGTTGATCATGATATTCTTCATCTTCTATTCCAGTTATTTTCTTGTCATCAAATGACACATGTATAGATTCCATGATCACTTTAGTTCTCAGATTGTAGATTCTGAAAGCTTTTGTTGATAGTGGGTATCCAACAAAAATTCCTTCATCAGCTTTTAAGTCAAACTTGGTCAACTGTTCAGGATGAGTTTTCAACACAAAACACTTGCATCCAAAAATATGAAAATATTTTCAATTTGTCTTCTTGTTCTTCACCATCTCATATGGTGTTTTCCCATGCTTGTTGATCAGTGTAGCATTTTAAGTAAAACAAGCTGTTTGAACAGCTTCTGCCCAGAAATAAGTTGGCAATTTTGCTTCATCAAGCATTGTTCTGGCAGCTTCAATTAAGGTTCTGTTCTTTCTTTCAACTACACCATTTTGCTGTGGAGTTCCAGGTGCAGAGAATTCTTGCTTCACTCCTCTTTCTTTGCAGAAAGCTTCCATTTCAGAATTTCTGAATTCAGTACCATTATCACTCCTGATAATTTTCACTTTGTGATGTGATCCTTTGTCCAATTGCTTCACATGATTCATCAAAGTTAAGGCAGTTTCATCCTTCTTTGCTAAGAAATACACCCATGTGTATCTGGTGTATTCATCAACAATTACCAAAGCATATTTCTTTCTGCCCATTGACATTACATTCACTGGACCAAAGAGATCAACATGTAAAAGATGATAAGGTTCCACAACTGAAGATTCAGATTTACTCTTGAAAGATGACTTCCTTTGCTTGGCCTTTTGACAAGAATCACATAGACCATCTAAGCTGAGTGTTGACTTTGGAAGTCCCCTTACAAGATCTTTTCGAATCAGCTCATTGATGTTGTTCAAGTTTAGATGAGAGAGCTTCTTATGCCATTTCCAACTCTCTTCATTTGACATTTTTGCAGATAGACACACAGCTTTTCCTTCAGAGTTTGTTACCAAACTTGCTTCATAAATGTTATTGCGCCTGTGTCCAACTAGAACAACTTTCCCAGTAGATTTGCTGATAACCTCACAATGTTCAGTATGAAAATCTACATGGTATCCTCTGTCACAGATTTGACTCACAGAAAGCAGATCATGCTTGAGTCCTGGGACTAGAGCTACATTTGTGATGATGACACTTCCAAGATTAATATTGCCATATCCCATAGTACGTCCTATGTTGCCATCTCCATAGGAAACTTTTGGGCCAGCTCTCTCCTCATAATCTGATAGCAGGGCTTTATTTCCAGTCATGTGTCCTGAACATCCACTATCCAAGACTAGGGTACTTTCCCTTATGCCCTGCAATCACAAACAATTACAAAGAGTTAGATTTAAGGATCCAGACTTGCTTGGATCCTTTGGCTTTCTTAACATTGTTAGCTTTTGCAGCGGAATCACTATCAACAGAGTTTAAACTAACATTGTCAGACTTTACACTTGTAGAGTTTGCTCTAACCCATTTCAAGTTGGGTTTTAGCTCATAATAGTTGTGATAAATAGCATGATAACTTTTGCAAGTATAAATAGAATGTCAAGTGCTTCCACAGTGTGTGCATAAAGTCTGTGGTCTAACCCTAACATAATCATTCTTTACTCCAGACTTGGAGGGTAAAGAATTAATATCTTTGTTTTTCGTGCAGAAACTTGCAAGATGGTTAGTGCTACCACAACTATGACATGTCTTCCTAGGAGCATAGAATTAGGCAGATAATCATTTCTTTTATTAATGCCTACTTTTCCATTCCTATTTTTCTTGGACACTTTCTGTTTGTTGACAGACTTTACCTCTTTGAGCTTATGTTTGAATTGTTTTTCTGTCATTGAACCAACATTAATCTGCTTATCACAGATTTTTACTGGTTCTTTAACAGCTTCTAATTTAACCTTATTCTCTGTTATTGAACCAACATTAACCTGTTTATCACAAGTTTCAGCTGGTTCCATAACAGCTTCTTTCACTACTACAGACTTTAGCTTACTGGATTCAGAAACAAATTTCACAGGTTTAAGTTGTGGTTTCACTTTCACTTTATCTTTAAACCTAAGTTCATCTTTCTCACAGTAACCTAAACCTACAGTGTCTGTCTGAAAAACTTGATGTGTGTCTTTTCCAGAATTAGTCCAAGTTTTAATCACTTTCCTCTCTTTTTCCAACTCAGATTCTATTTGCCTACATCTTTTAAGAAATTCCTGTTCAACATAAACAGCATCATCTCTCTCCTTTTGAACTTGTTGCATGTTAACAAGTCTCTCTTCAAGAAATTTATTCCTTTCTTTAAGACCTAGATTCTCAGATTTGATTCTTTCATTCTCTAAAGTCTGATCCCTATAACTAACATGTATGCTTTTTAGATAAATTCTCAATTCAGATATGTTATCAGTATCATAAGCATAAGTTGTTAGGGGTGCCTTGTTTTCAGATGACTCAGCTTCATTTTTAACAGTTGCCATGAGGGCATAATTGGCTCCCTCATCTGAGTCTGAAGTATCTGCCCAGTCCTTGCCTTTAGTGATGAGTGCTTTCTCAGATTTTCCTTTCTTGCACTCTGGAGCATAATGACCCATCTCTTTACACTTGTAGCACTGGATCTCAGACTTGTCTTTCTTTCCAGACTTGGTATTCCCTCCATCAGACTTTCTGAAATTTCTCTTATCAGAGTTTGAATCTCTCCTAGAAAATCTCTTTCCTTTCTTGAAGTTCTTGAATCCCATTTTCTTGAAGGTCTTTACCATTAAAGCAGCCATTTTCATTATCTCTTCATCATCATCCTCAGAATCAGAAGCTTCATCATCAGTGTTTGAGCCATCATCAGAGTTTGATGACTCACTGTCAGATTTTATGACTAAAGCCTTTCCTTTGGCTTTCTTTCTTGATGATTCCTTCTTGACAGGCTTTTCTTCAACTTTAAGAGCAACATATTTTGTCTTCTTTCCAGATCTTTTGTTTCTTTGTTCTATCTCCAGTTCATGAGTTTTGAGCAACCCATAGATTTCATCAAGATCTGTTTCTGCAAGATCATAATTGTCTCGAATTGTTGTTGCCTTCAAATCCCATCTTTCAGGTAGAGATAACAGAAACTTGAGATTTGACTCTTCAAGTTCATATTCTTTATCAACCAGGGACAAATCATTCAACAATTTACAAAATCTGTCATAAGTATCTGTCAAAGTTTCATTAGATCTCGAGTTAAAGTGTTCATACTCCTGTGTTAGAATGGTTTTCCTATTCTTCTTTATTGCACTTGTTCCTTAACACCTGACTTCTAAAGCATCCCAGATTTCTTTGGCAGTTTTGCAGCCAATAACTCTGTTAGACATGACATTATCTAAGGCACTATGGAGTAAATGTCTAACCTTTGCATCCTTTGCAATTGATGAGATGTCTTCAGGAGTCAAGTCTTTCTTCTCTTTTGGAACAGTCTTTTGTTCTTGACCAGTAATAACATGAGACAATTTAGTTGGCATATGAGGACCATCATTGATTCTATCAAGGTATTCTGGATCTGTGGCTTCCAGAAACATGGTCATCTTCACTTTCCATATTGGATATTCAACTGGTCTTAGAATTGGAACCCTTATAGTCTCATATCGACTAACAGAAGTTGGTTGAACCTTCTGAGCATTCGAACCTGCATTAGAACCTTCCTGAGAGTTGTCAGCCATGATTATACTTGTGTTTAGATCGATAAACTGTATATATTAAACAGCCTTGGCTCTGATACCAATTGTTAGGCCGAATACACAATATATAATCAATATATGTATGAGAAGAACAATCAAGAACACTGTTTATGAATCAACAACTGAATTATATAAATAACTCTTCTCTTTGTGATGTAAAATATCACAGAGAGCTGCTAGGTTACAAGAATAATGTTTTCAATAATCGCATCCCTTTTAGGGTTAACCTATCTGTGTTTATATAGTACACAGCTACATAATCAATCTCTAATTGATATCCTATAAATCAGCTATACAATTTATATCAATCTAGGATTGCTTCTGTCTTCTGTTCCGTTTCCTTGTCTGTCTCAATATATCTTGCTTCTTTCCATCTTCAAGATATATTGCTTCTAGAATCTTCAATGTTAGCACCGACAGCTTTAGCAAACTCTCACCCCGTCAGACTTTATCAAACTCTGACTGGCTTCTAGTAAACTCTGATGAATACCTGTTGCTTAAACACTGATAAACACTCATCAGCAATTATATCTAACAATATCAAAAACTCATATCTTGGGGGTTTGAAAAATGAATTTAAAAATTATTTTTATTCAAGCAAACACCAGGTGAGGTTGAAATGAACAAAACACATACCTAATTCCAGAATACCTCGAACCGAACGACCCCACAAATCATCCTAAAAAACACATAGCTCATACTTAGAAAAAAGTAAAACACTTTCATATCTAAGGAGTACTTTGAAAACAAAACAAACAGGGTGAGATTAGATTAGAATTACAAGTTTTAGACCGTTAACGGAGGAATTTGATGATAACAAATTTCGGGGATTTCTGGAATAACAAATTGTAAAAATAGAGGGATTGTGGGTTTTTTGGATGTTTGGGGCTGGACTTGAGAGATGTCTCGACTTGTTAGATGTGTCGGATCTTATTTCAAGATGTCTGTGTACCCTATATTTATAGGGATCAAGCCAACATAGTTCTGTTATAGAATTGATTTTTAATCCCTTTGATTATTAGGGATGTATTGGGAATTAGTTGATTTAATCTTTTTAGATTTAAATTGGGATACCTTCCTGATTTGAATGATATCGTTTAGAGATATTTTCTATAATTAATTGGAGATTTTCCTCGTTTCAGAGAGAGAAAATAATTAACTTGGGAATTAAGTTAATTATTAATAGATTAATATTGAGAAATTAGGAAGATAATTGAGGCAACCGAAAATATGACATAACAACTACCCCCGGTTCTTTAGTGTAGCTTGGTGGACTGGAGAACTAAGTGTGCTTTGATCTTCCGAATTTCCTGAGTCACTGAAACAACTAGGAGTAGAAGATTAGTGAATAATATGAAGCACATATGTACCCATAATATGCCTGTAGATGCGAGGGAGACAACATGATGTGCCCGTAATATGCCTGTAGATGCGAGGGAGATAATATGATGTGCCCGTAATATGCCTGTAGATGCGAGGGAGACAACATAATGTGCCCGTAATATGTTTGTAGATGCGAGGGAGACACCATAATGAGCCCGTAATATGCCTGTAAATGCGAGTGAGACAACATAATGTGCCCATAATTTGCATGTAGATGCGAGAGAGAAACATGCGAGATGTGAGTAGAACATATGTACGAGTAGCTTTGCAAGTGTGAGAGAATGAGCGGCTTTGTGTAGATAACGTTGCACTTTCCCTTGTCAAGTTTGGCATTGCGAATCCACTATTCAAGATGTAGCAGAATATAGTAGCAACAGTAGTGATGTATCTGTATGTTTAAATAAAGAGAAGATGTAATGTGTTGAGAAGGACTCCAGCGTATGCATTTAGTGGACTTACGCTCCCTAAGGAAGTCGTACTCCAATGCACCTTCTTCCACAGGGGAAGGACTCCAGCTCCATGCGTTTAGTGGACTTATGCTTCCTGAGGAAGTCGTATTCCTACACACCTTCTTTCATTGGGGAAGGACTCCAGCTCTATGTGTTTAGTGAACTTACGCTTCATGAGGAAGTCGTATTCCTAGGCATCTTCTTCCACGGGGGAAGGACGCTAGCTGCATGCGTTTAGTGGACTTACGCTTCCCGAGGAAGTCGTATTCCTACGCACCTTCTTTCATAGGGGAAGGACTTCAACTCTATTCGTTTAGTGGACTTACGCTTCCTAAGGAAGTCGTATTCCTACGCATCTTTTTCCACTGGGAAAGGACTCCAGCTGCATGCGTTTAGTGGACTTACGCTTCCTGAAGAAGTCGTATTCCTACGCACCTTCTTCCATAGGGGAAGGACTCCAACTCCATGCGTTTAGTGGACTTACGCTTCCTGAGAAAGTCGTATTCCTACGCATCTTCTTGGTGAGCTTCCCAGAAGTACGGATAAGCACTCCGGAAGTACGGGTTTACTAAGGTATTCCAAACAGTACCTTCCTTTTAGGAGGGCCTTCAAAAATATTCCAAGCAACACCTTTTTCAAAGAAGTGCCTTCAAAAAATAATTTGCAAGCAACACCTTAAAGAAGGACCTTCAAAAATAATTTCCAAGCAACACCTTCATAAAGAAGGGCCTTCAAAATTAATTTCCAAGCAACACCTTCCTCGAAGAAGGGTTTTCAAAAATAATTTTCAAGAAACACCTTCATAAAGAAGGGCCTTCAAAAATAATTCAACCAATACCCTGTGTAAATAAGGATCTTCAAAAATATCAAATAGAGACAACCATAGAATCTAAGAATGTCCAATGTTTATGAGTAAATGTATGATGCACATGATGCACATGATGATATGAATGAATGCATGATGCGAATGATGCACATGATGGTATTAATGTCTAAATATAAATACAAAACTTGAAAAACATGGAGGGAGTATCTCACAAAGAGACATCTCACTTAGAAGCAGATGCTGAAGAGGAAACTATTGTCGATGATTCTGAGCAGGAGACGCTCCTTGAAGGGGATCATTACCGGAAGGGCCTTCAAAACAAGATCACCCCAAAGGGCATTCAAAACAAAACTAACCCTGAAGGGCCTTCAGAAGACGATTACCCCGTAGAGTCTTCAGAAATATTATCATCTTCAAAAGAGGGTCTTCTAAAATATTATCCTTCTCGAAAGAGGATCTTCAAAAATATTATCATCTTCGAAAGATGGTCTTCAAAAATATTATCCTTCTTGAAAGAGGTTCTTAAAAAATATTATCCTCTTCGAAAGAGGGTCTTCTAAAATATTATCATCTTCGAAAGAGGGTCTTCAAAAATATTATCCTATTCGAAAGAGGGTCTTCTAAAATATTATCCTCTTCGAAAGAGGGTCTTCAAAAATATTATCTTACTTGAAAGAGGTTCTTCAAAAATATTATTCTTCTCGAAAGAGGATCTTTAAAAATATTATCCTACTCGAAAGAGGGTCTTCAAAAACAATTTCAAGCAATACCCTACTGAAAGAAGGGTTTTCCAAAAGAGAGTTTTCGAAAACATTATCCTTCTCAGAGAAGGACCTTCCACACTTATTTTTGTCCATGCACGAGCTAGTGAAGTAACCAAATCATGAACATCTCCATGATTCAAATTCTGCCCAGATCTGTTTTTTTGACCCTGTAAACGATGTTTTCTTGGAAAACGCAAAACATGAAAGTTGTAGAAAACGAAAAGATCTTTCCGATGATATATGGCTCGACAAAAACGGACTTATAACGAAACTGAAATCAAATAAAACATCTACTGATTAACTTCTCGATACTGAAAAATGGGATCTGATTATGTTTTGTGATTTCGAGAATAGATCAAAACATAATATGAGAAAACACCAAGAACGAAAGTTGTAGGAAATCGCAAAGGCTTTCCGAATCATAAAAAATCATCAAAATCTGACATGTATTAAATTTACTACGAATTTTATAAGATAACTTATTTATACTGACAAAATCATAAGAAAACTTTTCTTAATTTTGAATAGAACCACGAACCACCGACTTCACCGTTCTGCTCCTCCATTAAAGCCGCTCCAGATCCGATAAAACCCCCTTGTGATTGTGATGTAGATGATTTGATTGTCCTCCACGATCAAAAAATAATGCCCTCCTTCTAGCGCCAATTGTTAACGGAGGAATTTGATGATAACAAATTTCGGGGATTACTGGAATAACAAATTGTAAACATAGGAGGATTTTGTGTTTTTTGGATGTTTGGGGCTGGACTTGAGAGGTGTCTCAACTTGTTAGATGTGTCGGATCCTATTCCAAGATGTCTGCGTATCCTATATTTACTAGTTTATAACTCGTGCAATGCACAGATCTTTTTCTTATATCTATAATTATATTTATTGAAAATTATTTATAGTATTTAAATGTTATTGGTTTACATGATCTAATTATGGTTAAAAAAATTATAGTTAAAAAATTGATATTTATTAAACATTTCCCGCTCAATTTACTACTTGTTTATCTTGAATTATAAAAAACCAGATTTGGACAATTTTACTGCCCACGTAAAACTAACAAAATAATCTTTAATTTAGTAATGGTTTAAAAAAAATTCATTTTCAATTAGAACTATCCTCAAACTAAAAAGAAAAGAAAGTGAAGAATTTAAATATTAAAGAATTCTATTCATTTAGAAAATCTATTTATATTTAGTTTAGATTATCAGCATACCTTTTAAAACCAAATACACTTTTTATATTTAAATCCAACATTTTTCATTTATATATTGAAGATTTAACGATTCTTATTATTTTGATATATTGAAATTGAATATAATTTACGTATTAATTAAATTGATTTCCTTATTAAGTTATAACTATTTTTAATTATAAACATTGGAAAATCCAATTCTAATACAATATGTTTTAACTTACGTCCTTTTTAGATAATAATTTCTTCTTTTTATTTGATATAATCTTGTTCATCTATTTTTAAAAATATTGGATCTAACACTTGAGATTGTTTTGATGGTACTGAGGACCAGACTATCGGGATAAGATCCTATGCAATACACGGATCATTTTTTACAATTTATAATTATATTTAATCATTCATTTTTCATAGTATTTAGAATTTTACAATTTTTTATTTTTTAATATTCAATTCTAATAATATAAATTTTTTAATTTTTTTTAAATACGTTGATGATGTTGGAATTTTGGACTTTTGAAAAAGAAAATTATCGATTAAAAAAATTCTCCTCCTCCTCCTCCTCTTCTTCTTGTTCTTCTTAATTTCGTAATTCCTCCTCCTCCTCCTCCTCCTCCTTCTTAATTTCGTAATTATTATATCCCATAAATATCTATACTTCTTCTTAAGATTAATTTCGTAATTATTATATCCCATAAATATCTATACTATTATATTACAAACTAAAAACTAAAAGTTTTCTCAGTAGTCTATTCGCTTTAGTTTGATCACTCAATCATTGTGATGTTTCAAATTAAACTAATGACAACCTTTAAAATAAAAATAAGAATAAAATTCCATCAAACGTATATTTTGCATGAGATATAAGCTGGTACTAATTATAAAAGATATCATATTAAAAAAAAGGTACCCTGCTAATCGATTACCAAACTTTAAATGTTTTGGTTGTAACAGTTTACTATTTATATTGGTTAAACAAATTAGGTCTCTTTTAGTATGCGAGTTTAAAAATATTAAAATACATTTTTTTGTTTTTAAATATAATCTTACTAACAATGAAATTAGATCTCTTTTTTAGTAGTTGCGTTCTGATCGAAATTATTGTTTTTCACCATTAGCGGATAATTTATTATTTAATAATAATAAATATTTGATTAGTAATTATCTAAAAATTATTAAAGGTAGATAACAATATGTACGATTTTACAAAATTTTATTCTCATTTATTAATTTTTTTACTGATTTGAATTTTTTTTAGACTGATTTTAATATTTTATTAAAGTAAATACAGAATTTCTAGATTTAAAAGAATTAAATAATTAAATTTGTGTTAATATAATAATAAAATAATTATTATTATTTGAATTTATATTCTCACTTTACTATTTGGGCTTTATCTTGAGTTTTAAAAATTGGATTTCGACGATTTTACATCCCACGCGATGATAACGAAATTATCTTTAATTTAAGGATGGTTTAATAAAAAAAATTCTATCTGAGGCTACCCTTAAATGGAAGAGAAAAAAATTTTACTTAGAGAATTCTATTCAATATAGAAATCATATTTATATTTTCTTTAAATTATCAAAATACACTTGTTAGTATTAAATATAATTCTACTATAAATCAAATATACTTTTTAATATTAGATCTAATTGCTCTCGTCTATTTTTTTAAGATCTAACGGTTCTTATTAATTTGGTGGTCCAAGGACCGGACCGGATTACCAAGGACTAAAATTTTGGATAAGATGCATCTTACGCTTATAATATATAAGGATTTAATTTAATAGCTTATAACTCGTGCAATTCACGGTATTTTTTAATATCTAAAATTATATTAATTTGTAACTTTTTAATATTTTTATATTATTAGTTTTCATACTTTATTTATTAGGTTTTATACGTTTAATATACTATTTATGCTCTATCTTGAATTTTAAAAATCGGATTTGAACGATTTTAGAGCCCACACAAACACACAAAATAATCTTTAATTTGGTGATGGTTTAACAATTTTTTTCTATAAAAAATATCCTGAAACTAAAGAAAGAATAACGTAAATAATTTTTTGTATTAATTCTATTCAAATTAGGAATATAATTTTTTTTTTGAAAAAACCCTACTCAACTTACAATTATAATATACAACAACAATCAAATAAACATACTCAACTTAGAATTAAAGTTACGAATTTTTATATTGAGAATTCTACTAGACTTAGAAAACCTACTCATATTTGATTTATATTATTAAAATATTCTAATATTTTATTAACAATGATCTAGCGATTCTCATTCATCTATTTTAGCATCAACGGTCATTATTGATTTTGCGGTACAGCGACCAAAATTTTGGATAAAATCTCACTTGCACTTATTATATAAAACAATGCAAGGCTCTTTTTTTAATATTTATAATTATATTAATGTTATGTTATTAGTTTTTAGATTTTATTTAGTACGTTTTATACGTTCAATACAATATTTATGTTGTATTTTGAGTTATAAAAATTAGATTTAAAAACAAATTTACATCTCATATAAAACTCACAAAATAATCTTTAATTTAATGATAGTTTAACAAATTATTTTCCAATTAAAACTACCTAGAAACTGAAGAAAGAATAAAATATATTTTTTACATTAGTTCTATTTAACTTAGGAATAGAATTAAAATAAAAAAAATCAACTCAACTTAGAATTAAAGTATAAACCAAGAATCAAATAAACCTACTCAACCTAGAATTTGAAGTTACGAAATTTTACATTGAGAATTCTAGTTAACTTAGAAAACTTACTCATATTTTATTTATATTCTTAAAATAAATCTTTTTAATATTAGATTTAACGATTCTCATTTATCTATTTTAAGATCAACGGTCCTTAATGATTTGGCGGTACAGGACCAAAGTTTTGGAATTAGTTGATTTTATCTTTTTAGATTTAGATTGAGATATCTTCCTGATTTGAAAGATATTGTTTAGAGATATTTTTTATAATTAATTGGAGATTTTTCTCGTTTTAGAGAGCGAAAATAATTAACTTGAGAATTAAGTTAATTATTAATAAATTAATATTGAAAAATTAGAAGGATAATTGAGGGCAACCCAAAATATGACATAACATATATAATTTTCAATAGTACTTTATCACTCAATTATATGAATGACACTACTACCGGTCCACCGCATCATACTTCTAAATTGCTAAATAATGAATATAACTCTCCAGAATTCAATTTTTCACGGTAAGAACACATATGTAGATATACTTTCATGGTCTATATTTGATTAAGACTAAATTGCAGTATGATGGCTTGAACTAAAATATTTTTGCAGAAAAATGGATGATGTGTTCGATGTAACACTTTAATAGCCAAACAAAAAAAATTTAAAGCAGAAAAAGGGCTCAGCCTATTTCCGGTAGACGCCGTTAACGTCAGTAAGGGTATTTTGGTCAGTTCGAGCATTTCAACGGATCTATTTTGTGTATATATGAAACAGGTCAGAAACTTCAAATTGTCTTATATTTTCAATTTAAATTGTAAGAAGCATAATACAATTTTTAAGTCTTAGAGCATCTCCAACCATATAAAGTCCTTAGCTAAAATTGAATAAAACTTACCATAAATAATAATTATAGAGAATAGGTAAAACTTTCTTCACTCCAATGGGTCATTTCTGTTATCTAAAATTTTAGCCAACCTATGCATATTGGCTAAATTTGTCGAACATCTACAGACCTGTAGTAAAAAGCCATGTCATCTATTTCCATATTCAAACAATATATTCTATTTTTAACAACTTAAAATAATAATAACATTCTATTTTTAAAATATAGCCAACTCGTATAGCCAACTCCATTGGAGCACAACACCTTACAGGTTCAACAAATTTTACATAATCAGTCTTTTATATAATTTTAGCCAATGATTTTAACCAATACCGTTGGAGATGCTCTTATATTACTTGATCTTTTAGGTTTCTAAGAATTGTTATGATTGGCTTATGGCTAAACCTAAGGAGCAGTGGTCAAGGTCTGGATTTAGAGAAAACTGTTGCAGTGATATGTTCGTAAACAATCACTGTGAAGTTTTTAACAATAGCATCAAAAAATTCAGAGACCTTACTGACGTTAACGGCGTTTACCGAAAACAGGCGGAGCCCTTTTTCTACTTTAAAATTTTTTGTTTGGCTAGTTAAAGTGTTACATCGAAGACATCGGCCATTTTTCTGCAAAAAAATTTTAGTTCAAGCCATTATAGTGTAATTTAGTATTTGATTAATCTACTTATTTTCTTATTTTCCTGGTGGAGTGAAGTATTTTGATCAAAATATCAAGTATTTTGATCAAAGTGCCGAGCAAAACTTGGGAACGCTCTTCCACGGTCATCGTAAAATATCAACCACCTTTCGCAATGAAACATAGCAGGAGCAATCACCCCCGCAATAAAATATAGTGGAAGTCAATATCACCCCGCAATGAAACATAACGGCAATATCAACCACCTTTCGCAATGAAACATAGCGGGAGCAATCACCCGCAATAAAATATAGTGGAAGTCAATATCACCCCGCAATGAAACATAACGGCAGATGATTGGCATCCATCGATGACCGGGAACCAAATCCCAAACTTGAGAACGCTTTGATCTTTCTCCATTCAAATGAGTTAATAGGACAATTTGGTTCAAAATAAAATTAGGATATACATAAATAGATTTAGGGTATATATCATAATCATCCTGACATCCCTTAAAGAAAGAAATGGAGGTAGATACACCAAGAGGAGGTATTACTGTCCAACTATTTCATAAACACGTTGTGTTTTTTTTGTAAAACAAAATAAAAAGAATAAAGAAAACTATGTTCACACAAATATAATTATGTGAATTCATATAACTAAACCATCTATTGGTCAGATTACTAAAGCGCAGGTAATGTTTCCGACTGCCAATCAGTATAATCAAACAACGAGTCAAGCGCCACAAACTCGGTCGAGTTACTATTATGTTCATATATCTCATCATTAAAACCTAAATCAAACGAGTCGTAACCAAAAGAAGTCTGTTCATCAAATCTCCATAACTCGGTTGACTCAGTTGTAACTCGGAATAACTCAGTGTCAATTGGCTTCTCCGTTGGAGGAATACCGAGTTCGTCATCGGAAGCTTCTAGAAGGTAACCGAGATCCGGCCGTGACTCACCGGAATCGGTCTCTAAATCGATGATTTTCACCGTCGGTGGAATGGAACCGGAGATCTCTTGCTCGAAGCTTTTCATAAATAAGTCGAGATCTGGACTCGTTGTGCATATATCCGAGTCGTCTAGATCATCCAAGAAATCTTCACCGAGTCTCTTTGACTCGGTCTGAGTCAACTCGGCAATCTCCGAGTTATGACGTGGTCTCTTATTTGCATCATTCTGAACCGACTCTGTGATCTCCGGGTCATCGTGAACTCGCCTTCTTGTTTCGGACTGAGTCGACTCGCTGGTGTCCGAGTTGTCACGGACTCGTTTGTTGTAACTCAGTGAATCCATTAAAAATGAAAAGAATTACGTATGTATGTATGTATACAAGATATAGATACAGAGAGAGAAGAGAAGGGTGATGTGGTGGAGGGAGATGGAAATGAGGGGAGGTTATATAGTGGGAGAAGGGCGCGTGTGTGGGAACAAATTGTTCGGCCATTTCGAACGTTACGACTTTAATTATTTTTATTATATTTAAAAAGTTTAAATTTATTTAATTTTTGTGTAGCTTCTCTCACCACACCAGCGTGTTGTTCGTGGATGTACTTTTAGTGTGGGGCTGTGATGTTGCCGTTATGGTGTACTACTATTCGTATTTTGTGGATTGAATTTGTTGTTTCAAGTCCGGTCAAAAATCAATTTCGTTTAATTGAAGAAATTAACCTAGTCAATTACGCCTAGAGAGTCGTTGTGTACACTTTTGTATCTTGGCTGATCCTATCTGCCCTCTTGCTATTACCCCGTCTTAGCTGACGAACAATTTTGTTCCCATACTCACATCTGCCTCATACATGATATATTTAACTTCATTATTTTATCAAGGCATATTCTAAATTTATATGTGCATATTTTTAATTGTAATTGAGACAAAATTATCCTTATCATGCAGAAAAATAATTTAGAATTGAAAATGTATTTATAAATAAGGGTGTGCATATATCAATTCTCTTTCATTAATTTTATGAGTAAAACTGTGAAAGTTAATAAGTGATGTATTTATATATTATCTAAGTATGAGTAAGAAGAACGTGATGAAATACCTTAACCTAACACGGGTGTTCCGATTAATTAATTTTGGTAGGAAGTAATATTTATAATTATATTAATTTTTAATAATTTCATTATTTAAATATTACTGATTTACATGATCAAATTATGGTTAAAATAATTAGCCAAAAAAATATAGTTAAAATTTTATTATTTTTTAGATTTACAAGCTCGATTTACTATTTTGTTTCTAAGTATCTCAATTTACTATTTGTTTATCTTGAGTTATAAAAATTAGATTTGAAGTACTTTACGGCCCACGTGAAACTCACAAAATAATCTTTAATTTAGTAATGGTTTAAAAAAATTCAATTAAAACTATTCTGAAACTAAAGAGCAAAGAAAGTGACGATTTTTAATATTGAAAAATTCTATTCAACTAAGAAAATCTACTTATATCTATTTTAGATGATCAGAACACCCTTTTAAAACCAAATACAATTTTTAATTTTAAATCTATTGGTTTTCATCTATGTATTTTAAGATCTAAAATTCCTTATTATTTTAGTATAAATATAAATTGAATATAAATTATGTATTAATTAGTTTTCTTATTAAATTATAACCATTTTTAAGTTTAAACTTTTTCAAAATCCAATTCTAATACAACCACTTTTAACTTATTTCATTTTTAGATAATAATTTTTTTATATGATATAATCTTGATCGTCTATTTTTAAAAATATTGAATCTAACAGTTGAGATTGTTTTGACGATAATGAGGACCAGGATAATCTTTGAGATTGTTTTGGCGGTACTGAGCACCACAAAACCAAGATAAGATCATGTGCAATGCACGAATCATTTTTTAAAATTTAAAATTATGTTAAATCAATAATTTTTCTTGACATTTGTAATTTTGTGATTTTTTATTTTTTAATATTTAATTGTAATAATATAATTTTTTTGTAATATGTTGATGATGTTGGAATTTTGGACTTTTGAAGCGCAAACAAGTCTAGAAAAAGTACTTTTTTTTATAATTTCTCTAAAATTTATCGTTTACGATATTAATTTTAAAAATATAAATAAAATTCCATCAAACGTATATTTTAATATTTTATTTTTTTTAATAAACACAATATAATATATGTATATATATTAAAAAAAAATTTAAAAAAAATTAAATTATAAAACATTTGAAAGTATCTCATACTTTGCATGAGATATAAGCTAGTATTAACTATTAAGTATAACAGAGATCATATTAAAAAAAAATATTATCCTAATCGATTACCAAACTTTTAATGTTTTGGTTTTAATAATTTACAGTTTATATATGTTTAAAAAATTAGGCCTATTTTTTAGTAGGTGAGTTTAAAATTTTAAAATACACTTCTATTTTTTATTTGAATATAATCGTACTAACAATGAAATTTGGTCTCCTTTTTAGTAGTTGAGTTCTGATTGAAATTATAATTTTTCATCATTAGAGGATAATTTATTATTTAATAATAAATAATATTTGATCAATTAGTATCTAAAATTATTAAAAGAATATAATAATATGTACGATTTTATAAAATTTTATTCTCATATTATTATATTTTTTACTGATTTGAATTTTCTTAGATTAATTTTAATATTTTATTAAAAAAACATAGAATTTATAAATTTAAAAGAATTATAAAAATAATTAAATTGGCGTTAATATAATAATAAAATTATTGTATATTGGCTGATGTGGGTGTTGGATCTTCTTCAGGAAAGGTTGCTTTAGGATGAGAGAATTTCTTGCTTTTCAACAAGCGATCGGTCAGGTTTTGCCTCATTTCTTTTCTATTTTTGGTGATTTAGACGTCTACTCCGCTAGTACGGAGAACGCTATAACTAAGATTAATGGATCTGTTTGTGTTGATCCTTCGACCGATTTCTTCGGTTCCTCTATTAAGAATTGGACTGCCTGTTGTATAGTCTTACCTAGAACTAATGCTTTGTTTAATCTTGAGGATGTGTTGCTTTCTGCTCATGAATTTTTTGACTATGTTGTTTGCTTAAAGTCTATAACCACTTTTCTGGTTTTATTGTTCTTCGATTTAAAGATATGGTTGGAATGAAAAAGGCCCTTTGTTGGAACCCAGTTAAACTTGGAAATTGTTAGTTCATTTTTAGACAATGGTTTGAGTGATACCCTGAAATTGATGCTACTGAAAAAATTAGAATTTGGGTGAATTTTTCTAGGATCCTTTTCCTTTATCGGACGCTTAAAGGGATTTTTCGTTTAGCTAAGTCTATATGTATCCCTGTAGCCTTCTCTAGTGAAACGTATCAAGCTGCCATGGCTAATGATCCTTTGCATAGTGCTAGAGTCTTTATTGAACTGGGTTATTTGGAGTCTGTCGCATCTTTTGTGTTGGTTAAGAACTATGTTGTACAGGGTAGGTTGGAGTCTGTGAGCAGTTTAGACATTGTAAAGGTTGTTTGTCTGCTTTGCACACTGGCTTCTGCCCGATTTTGAGGGAGATGATTTATGTAGTTGACTGTGATGAGGATGTGGCTAAAGCACCTCCTTGTGAAGTCTTCTCCATTAATGATACGGGTTCTAGTCACTACAGGGATAACATCACTGATGGAGATAGTGATATTGAGAGTCCAAGGCTGCTTAATATTGAAACTGAGAATGATGATGCTCTGATAGAGGATATTGTTGGGTTTGTGGGGTCTAACAAGTTTCAGAATTGGTTTCTGGTTTGAGTTAGAAATTCCAAAATTAGACTCTAATTAGAGTTAGGAATTTCAGATTTTCAGAATTAGACTCTGATTAGTTTAGGCCCAGTTTCTTCTCTTATAAATAGTCTCATGTAATTGTAAAACACCAACACAACAGAACACAACACAATTGTGAGAGATCAATACAAAATTAGTGCGGCTTGTGGAGTAGAAATTTCTAAACCACGTAAATCTTTGTCTTGTGTAATTGTCGTTTATTTTCTTGTTCTTGTTTATTCGCTTTGGGTTTTGCTTTCGTTGTTGTATACTCAACAGATATGAACGATACAGATGGAAATGTTGAGACTAGTTTTGTGGCTTTACCCAGAGTAATGCTGAATGCAGGATTGAGGGAAACTACTTGACTTGCATTGGAAACTCAGGTCTTAATATTGAGGCTAATTCTCAGGGTTTGTTAAGGCTCCGATGGGAGCAGGTGGAAATTTGAACTGTTGTGTTTCGGTTAATGCTGGTGAATTGAGTTTGATTGTTGGAGAACATGTTGTTGTTAATACTGCAAAAGGGAACAAGATCTTGACGACTTCTCATAGGCCTCCTCAGGTGTACGTCGGTTACGGTCAGTGACATTGGTTGGTCCATAGAGGTGATCAACCCAGACATAGTGGCGACAATGTTGCCATGAAAGACAATGAAAACGGAGGTGTTGCTGGTGTCGTTAAGGGTTCTGCTGGTGTTTTTAGAACATGAATTATTGTTTGTTTAAGACTTTATTCTTTTGTGTAACTTAGTTTGGTGATGTAATATTGGATAATCCTTCGTGCAACTTTTGTTTCAGTTGCGTGAACGTGTTCCTTAGGGATCCAGGGTCTCTGTAATGGATGTTGAAGAGTATAAGATCATGTTGGGGCCTTCCTCTAACACCTTAAGGTTTTAGACGGACTAGTTACTTAACATGGTATCAAAACTCGGTTTAGGAGGGGTCTCAGGTTTGAGTCTTCCCACCCACATTATTTAATTTAAATATTTGTTTGTCTGTGTTGAGTATGAGTTTCACTTGAATATAATATAGAGGGGGGTGAATATATTATCAGACGTTTCTTTGATTATCTTCGTTTTGATTCGACTTTTAATGTAGATTGAATCTTGTTTGTTGTAAACTAAATAATGCGGAATGGAACAACAAACAAATTCACTTTTAACCTAATGTTGTATTAGATGGAAAGGTGCTACAAACTGTGAATTCAAAATAGAATTCTCAGCTTCGTTTTTCTCAGAGAGATACAACTTGAATGATTGTGAAAAACTTACAACTGAAAATAAGGAAGCTGTGTATTTATAAAACTACACACATCTTACCTTTACAAAACTGGTAATAGACAAAAAGGTTGTTGCCCAGTAATTAACAATTGTAGAAAGGGGGGTTGAATACAATTGTATAAGATTCTCTACTTTAATAAACACAAATATGAATAATAACAACTTTATTAATTCTGGTATAAAACTGTTACAAAACTCTCTCAATAAATCCTTTATGTTCTTGAAAGCTTCTAGGTACAATAATACTCGTGTATGCGATTGATTACAAATCAAAACCTAAACTGTGTTTATATACAACACACAACTGCTTTATCGATTACAAGATAAAACCAAATCAGTTATAGAATATTGATACATATCCTAACTGATAGCTTCATTCCTATTAACTAGGAACCACAAATCATCTTTCCTTATTTAACTGAACTCGATAGTTATCTTGAAGTAACAATCCTGATCAACTTCCAGTCCTGATGATAATCTTGATCACAGTCCTGATAGCAATCCTGATACTGACGCTCGTGCAATACTGATGACGTCAGCAATCCTGATCAGTAGTCCAGATCCTGACGATCATTGAATTCTGATCTAACAATCTCCCCCAATCTCATACTTTGTAAAATAAAGTATAAATTCCTAGATTCAATGATGCCAAAAATATATTTACAAAATGTACAGGAAATAACAGCAACAACTTATCTTTTTAAATTCTTTGATAGAACAGATTCATCTTTAAGAAGTCTGATAATAACTTTTCTTCTTTTTCTTCAAGAATTTGAATCAGTCTGTCCTTTAGATTTCTGAGCTCTTCATCTTCCTCATCAATCTGGTAGATAGCTGCTCTGAGATTCTGAATAGAACTTCTTTGTAGACTATGTTCTTCAACCAGGAGATAAGCAATTTCCTTCCCATCAGGATTAAAAGTCAATTGTTTCATACCAAAAGACATTTCTTTAACAACACTGTCTCTTTCATTTCAACTTCTTGATCTCTCATATTTAAGTACATGGGAGTATAATCACCATTATAATTCCTTCATTCATCAAATCTTCTCCTTATGGTTGACGGAATCATATTAGACCATTCATTGCACACTCCATTCTTCCACTTGAGCAAATAGTGAACATATTTCAGTTCTTTTGTTGTTTTAACTAACAACTCCTAAATGGATATCTTCTTTACACTTCCATCCTTCATGAAGTAAAGAAGCTTCTCCTTCTTTTCAACACCATCATGACAATCTAATACTATGTCCACAGCTTGTAAATTATTCAGGTGTTCAGAAGTTAAGTTACCTCCAATTTCAGTCAGTGAGTGAGGATCAACATGTGGCATGTTCAGAAATTCAGCATCTATGTGACCTATTCCTCCTCTTGAATTATGTGGCATTTGCTTTAAGCTTGAAAACATTTCTAACCACAGTGCTTTAGGTCTTTGTGAACCAGAAAAGTCTGCAATACTAGAAACATTTGTTACAGTACCACCTGACTGAAATATGATAGGTCTATCACACCTTACAGTGTCAATGTGCTTCCACTTCTTATCCTTTTCTTTTTCAAGAACATAGCTCTTTTCTAGCTGATGTTGTTGTCTTCTTGCATTTCTCCACAACAACTTGTTTGAATTGATCAGCCTTTGCTTATAGAGATTGAAGCCTCTATCTGTTGTTCTTTTGATTTCTCTTCTTCTAGCTTCTTCTTCTTCATCAACTTCAAGATTATGAGAGTCAACCATAGTAGAAAGAATTAACAAACCAACCTCTTATAGAATATTAGATTCATCAGGATTTTGAACATTGTCAGGATTAGAATCTTCAATTTGAGTTGTATTACTGATGAGAGTTGATTGTCTTGGTCTTCTCCTCAATTGTGGTTCATAATCTTCACCTATTCCTTCATCATAAATGGTAGTCCTGATGACTTGAGTATCAGGAACTATTGGATTTTGAATGATATCAGGAATTTCTTCAATAATGAGACATCTAGACCTTGTCTGTCTAGGCATAGTTTGAGTTGATGATCTCCTTCCTCTTCTAGCACCTCTCCTACCTCTGCCTCTAACATGAGCAGGGTTATTATAGCTTTCCATGATCTCTTTTTGTTGTCTCAGAAACTCTTCATGAGAAAGATCAGGATATTCTTCAGTAACAGTAGAGAGAGCCTTTCTTGCAAACAGTTGTTGAACTCTCTTATCAGTAAGATAAAGAGTAACAACATCACCACCTTTTGTTTTGAACTTCTGGAATAGATTTGCAGCATCCTCATGATTTTCAATAAGTACATCTTCATCACCTTCAGGAATTGTAGATAAGATTTGTCCATGACCAGGCGTCAGGATTTGGTCACCTGTCAGGATTTGCTCTTCCGTCAGGATCTGAGATTTCACTAAGGTTCTTATTGTTCTAATTCCAGAATCAGAAACTTGAGTTGACTGCATGGATTGACTTTGAGAAGTTTGTCTTGTAGACTTCACCATAGCAGCATCAGAGGTTTATCCTTGTCTTACCATGTCATCACCATCATTTCCAGTATGATCATCATCATTATTTCTTCTCAATACTAGATCAGGTGTACATTTTGTCTGACTCACATTCTCCCCCTTTTTGGCATCAGGAATAGATAATAGATTTAAAATCAAAGGGAGAGAGAGGCTTGAATATCAGTTACCTTTGAATCCAAAGAGTCAATTCTGTTGTTGATATTAGACTGTTCAGTGATTAAAGACTTAACATGAGAATCCACTACTCTGAGTTGAAGATCAGTAGGTGCCTTTGCCAAGCTCAGAGAAATATTAATCCTCACTAAATCATTTGTAGCCTTCACAGAATCAATCTCACCCTTGAGGCTATTGCTTAACAGAGTGGTAGCCTTCAAGTGATTCCTTATGTCTTCATTCTGAATTTGACTTGTAGCATAAGAAGCATGTTCTAGTGCACATGGATAACTGACAGGATCAACAACCATATACCATTCATTTTCCCATTCATGCCTTCTTAGCTGTTCAACATGATCATTTGCAGAAGGACCAGAAAAATCTTGACCAGAAGCCTTGCCAGCCATGAATGTGCTTGAAGAACCAAAATTAGTTCCAAGACTAGATTTAAGTACAGTGGCAAACTGATCCTTCTCAACATCATCTTCATTATCATCATCACTATCATCAGAATGATTAGAATCAGGAAGAACTACACCTTTAAGCTTATCCTGATGAGTTGTGATAGAGTCTGTCATTGGCCTTGAGCTAAGTGGTTGTATCAGGATTGGCTCAACATCAGGAGCACCACTTACGTCAGGAGCAACACTGTCAGGATTTGATATGCTTGCATCAGTATTTTCTACTAATGGTTCTTGTGTAGCTAGAGGTTCAGAAGTTGCTTCAACACTTTGAGTCAAAGGTTCTTGTGTACTTCCCTCAGGGACAGTGTTCTCGACCAAAACTTCCATTTCAGGAATATCAGAAATCCCTTGAGCATTGTCAGAAAATTCCTTGGAAACTGTAGCTGATTTGCCTGCATCCTCACTTTGATATGATGGTTCTTGTGGGGCTGGAATGCATGTGTCTTCATTCTCCCTTTGAGAAAATGATTCTTGTGGGACCATTCCTTCAGCTGCGCCTTCACTCATACTTTGAGTAAGTGGTTCTTGTGTGGCAGGATCTTCAGTAGCTGCTGAACCACTTTGAGGTTCAGGTTCTTGTGGGCTAGATCCCTTCAGTTTCTTCTGTCTCTTACAAACTATCTCGTCTGCCTTCCTTTTCTTTTGCAATGGTGGTGTAAACCCAAGCTTGGAAGCAGTCTCAGCAACCTTCTCCCATGAAATTTCTAGAATCTTTTTAGCTGGAGAGGCTGGAGAATTAGAGATGGAGACAATCTTGTTTTGTGCATCAGGAATACCAACGTCAGGATTAGCTTGAGCATCAGGAATTGATGACTCATCTGGATTTGAAGTAGCCTGAACATCAGTATCCTGCTTCTTCAAAGGAATATGATACCTGCTCTTTATTAATTTCATTTTCTTCTGTGGCTTAGCAGATGGTGCCACAGCTTCACTAGCAGTATCAACAACTTCCTTGATCATCTTAAATTTGGAGGACAGTGGCATAGCATCCTCAGAATCAGAATCATCACCAAAAATCAACTTTCTTTTAACAGCAACCTCCTCAACCTTATCAGCCTTCTTCACCAGGACCCCTTGTACACCCCCTTGTTTCTTCTGTTTAGTGAGTGGTGTAGATGAGAAATCCTTTGATCCTGATTGCCTTCGAGACACATCAAATCTAGCTGATTTTTTTGTTTTTACAACTAAAGTCTTTTGAGAGACCTTAGAGGTGGTTGTAGAGTCTTTTGACTGTTTAGGTTGGATGCTTAGGTCAGGAACAAGGTGTGATTGGCCTTGTCCCATAGCATTAGAAACTGATCCATATTGAGTAGGCATTTTCTCTTTCAAAAAAAGCCTGACCTCATCAGGAATGTAGGCATTGTCTTGGAAAACCATTTGCCTTATCACTGTTGACTAAGGACTTCAAATTATTCTCAGTAATTCTACAGATAGGTAGAATCACATCCTCTTCAAAAATCACATCAGGACACAAGTGACAGAATATTAATTGGAAAAATCTAATAAAACAGACATAACCTAACTTATATGCTTTTCTATCACTTAAAGCTTTCAATACAAATGACCCATAATCAAAAATAGTAGAGTAAATAAGAGAGTACCCTATTTTGAGAGATCCTGATGCCAGAGCATCAAAATTTGATGTCTTGTTCAGGAAACATCTGCTTATGGTGTCAAATTAGAAATTCCATTCCCTTTTAAGCTTTGTACTAAAGAGGCTGCCATATCTCTTGACCTCGCCATCGTAACCCAATTTGGTGACAAACTCAAAAATTGTAGAGTCTGTAACAGTAGCAGGAACATTGTCACCCAGGATTGGCAAATGCAATGCCTCTTCAACAACAGTAGGGGTAACATGATAGGTAACGCCTTTGAATTCAAAATTCATCAGTATTGTTCCTGTTGGCCCTTTTCCAAACACATATGTGTTCCATACCTGCATTACTGACTTAAACGAAACACTTACAGGTTCTGTTAGAGCATACTTCAAGGGACTTGAAGAAAGAAAATCTTGAATAATATGGAACTCATTGGGTAATTCCTGATGGTCTAAAATAGCCACAAAATTGTTAGTGGCAAAAGTAACACCACTAACTACTGTCTGTTTGTTCATGAATGATGAGGACGCCATTGATACAGTATAGAAAACTTGAAGTAGATGCTCCCCCTGGATTGGTGTTGTCATCAAAAGAGTTTGAATCATTAGAAGCTCCCCCTGAATTATTGTTGTCTCCTCCTGATGGGTTATCAGGATTATCACTTGAATCAGTATCTGAAGAATCTCCTCCTGATGATTGAGTTGTTTCAGTATTAGAAACAGTTTGTTGTTGCTCACCCTCAACATTTGCACTGTCAGTAGCATTATCAGTAGCACCATCAATATTTGGTGCATCATCAGGATTTGGTGTGTCGCCGGGATTTAGTGACCCATCAATATCTGATGGAGTGTCAGTATCTGATTCTTGTTCATCAGGATCCTTGGTAGTTTCATTTTCAAAGATCAAACTATCATGAGAGTCTTCATTGATTCCAATTATCTTCTCAAGTTAAAAACTCGAAAAGCTCTAGAGGTTGGATAGCCAATAAAAATTCCCTCATCAACCTTGGTTTCAAATTTCCCTAGCTGTTCAGGATGAGTTCTGAGAACAAAACATTTACAGCCAAACACATGAAGATGCTTCAAACTTGGTTTCTTCTCCTTGATCATTTGATAGGGAGTTACACCATGTTTGTTTATCAGTGTGAGATTTTGAGTATAGCATGTTGTATTGACTGCTTCTGCCCAGAAATATGTAGGCAATTTTGCTTCTTCCAACATAGTTCTGTCAGCTTCTATAAGAGTTCTATTCTTTCTTTCAACTACTCCATTTTGATGGGGTGTGCCAGGAGCAGAGAATTGTTGAATAATTCCTTTGTATTTGCAGAACTCTTCCATTTTTGAATTCTTGAATTTAGTACCATTATCACTTCTCAGAATCTTGACTTTATACTTTGTGCATGTCTCAATCATTCTCACATGGTCCAACAGTATTTCAGGAGTCTGTGCAGAAAGTACACCCAGGTGAATCTAGAGTATTCATCAATAATTACAAGAGTGTACCTTTTCTTACTGATGGACATTATGTTGACTGGTCCAAATAGGTCAAGATGTAACATGTGATATGGTTCACCAATAGAGGATTCAGATTTACTCTTGAATGATGTCCTTCTCTGTTTAGCTTTTTGACATGCATCACAGAGTCCATCAAGAGTATACAAAGCTTTAGGAAATCCTCTAACCAAATCTTTCTTAACCAACTCATTGATGTTGCTGAAGTTGAGATGAGAAAGCTTCTTGTGCCAATTCCAACTTTCATCTACTGATGCTTTACTGATGAGACAAGTAGAAGAGCCATCAGTATTTGATTGAATGTTGGCTTCATATATGTTACCATGCCTGTAGCCAGTGAGTGCAACCTTTCCCGATGATTTGCTGACTACTTCACAATGTGTGGAATAGAAGTTGACATGATACCCTCTGTCTGTGATTTGACTAATACTCAACAGGTTGTGTTTTAGTCCCTTCACAAGAGCTACTTTTTCAATGATGACATTGCCAATGATTATATTGCCATATCCCAAGGTTTGTCCAATATTGCCATCTCCATAAGACACTGTTGGGCCAGCTTTTTCCTCAAATTCTTATAGCAGGGCTTTGTTTCCAGTCATGTGTACAGAACATCCACTATCCATGACTAATACATTTTTTTTACCCTGCAATCAGACAGGAATACACTAGTCAGAATATTTAAGAACCCACACTTATTGGGTTCTTTTTCCATGCATTTTACTAAATTTAGCAACATAAGGCTTTTCGACTTTAGCAGTCCTGACAGGATAATATCCATCAGGATTTTCTTTGTCAGTATCAGTATTAAAAGATGCATGCTTCACATTGACATTCTTAGATTTACCAGAATTTGCACTTTTATTAAACTTAGGTAAAGGATAATAAAAGTTATAGTACAAATTATGGTATTCTTCACAAGTATAAATAGAATGTCATTTACTGCCACAATAAAAACAAGACTTCTGTGATTTATAAAGTACTAATCTATTCCTAACATCAGATCTAGGTATTTCAGTAACCTTCTTTTTACTCTTCCTACAATCAATAGCAAGATGATTAGAGTTACCACAAGTATAACAACATTTTCTTGGTGCATTTGAGATAAACTTATAATTATTCTCTTTATTAATCTCAACTTTACCATTCATGTTTCTTTTGACATTAGGTGACTTTTGTTTACCTGTTTCTTCACAAACTTTATCATTTAGTTGTTTCTGAGACAATAAACCTACATTTTTCTTTTCAGTTTTCTTGACAGGTTTAGACTTAGAATTTGAGACTGGTTGAGCAGAAGTAGATCCCTTTTCAAAAGTTGAATTGGGATCTTTACCAAATACAAATTTAACAGGCTTAATCTTTGATTTGGTCTTGTCTATAACATGTCTATAGGTCATTGGATTAACTGTCTCATCAATAACAACTTTCTCTTTCATTTTCTTATCTTCATCTGACTTATACCCTAGACATTCTTTCCGATTCTTAGAAGTATTGATTTCATGAAATTTCCTTCCAGAATCTGTCCAGGTTCTGATTTTCTCATTAGCATACTCAAGTTCTTTTTCAAGAGCTGTACATTTAAATTGCATCTCAAGTTGCATGTGTTTAGCATTATCACACTCTTTTTGTACCTCTTGCATAAAAGAAAATTCAGCTTCTAGATGCTCATTCCTTTTCCTAAGTTCAGACATCTCAGATAAGATCCTAGTATTCTCAGCAGTTTGACTTCTAAATCTAATATGCAATGACTTTAGAAAACATCTTAATTCAAAGACATTATTAGTAACAAAATCAAAAATAGTACTTGATACCTTTTCATCAGGAACAACAGTCTCATCAGTATTGGCCATTAGAGCATAGTTGACCACCTCAGTGTCAGAATCTAAGAAAGAATCCATCAAATCCTTGCTTGATGTGATGAGTGCCTTAGCCTTCTTGCACTCAGTTGCAAAGTGCCCCATTCCATTACAGTTGTAGCACCTGATCTTGGACTTGTCAAACTTACTACTCTTGTTGTCCTTCTTGTTGTATTTGTATTTGTCTTTGTCAGCATTGAAGGTCTTTTTTCTGGAAGTTGCCTTGTCTTCTAGCCTTCCTGAACTTCATCTTCTTGAAGCCCTTGACTATCATAGCAACCATCTCCTGCATGTCGGAGTCAGTAGAATCATCATCAGTATTGGCATCAGGATTTCCATCAGTATCTGATGATGAGTCATTAGGATCTGACTCCACCATTCTTGATTTTCTTCTAGAGACCTCCACAGCTTTTCCTTTTGACTTTGCCTCAACATTCAAGGCTACAGATTTTGCCTTGCTGCTTTTCTTGTTCTTTCTTTGTTGAACCTCAAAATCATAGGTTCTCAGTATCCCATAAACCTCATCAAGAGACACAATGTTTAGATCATACTGATGCCTAATGATTGAAGTTTGAGTATCCCATTCTTCAGGTAAAGCTCTTAGAAACTTGGTGTTTGAGTCTTCAGTTACATACTATTTTCCAACTAGTGATAGATTATTCAGTAAAGTCAAAAATCTATCATACATGTCAGTAAGGCTTTCATCAGGTCTAGCATCATGTTAGATATAATTGCTGACGTTTGTTCATCAGTGTTTAAGTAACAGGTACATATCAGAGTTTATCTAGAAGCCGGTCAGAGTTTGATAAAGTCTGACTGGGTGAAGAGTTCACATTGAAGCCAGTAAGAGTTTGATAAAGCCTGACGTGGTGAAAGTTGACTTAGCTGTCGGTGCAAAGATAAAGATTCTAGAAGCAATATATTCTGAAGATGGAAAGAAGCAGAATATATTGATATAGCTAAGGAAACGGAATAGAAGACTGAAGCAATCCTTAATTGATATCAATTGTATAGCTAACTTATAGGAATATCAATTAGAGATGGATTGTAAGTAGCTGTGTACTATATAAACACAGATAGGTTATCCCTAGAAGGGACGCGAACATAGAATTATTATTCTTGTAACCTAGTAGCTCTTTGTGATTCATTAACATCACTAAGAGAGAAACTGTGAATATAATTACAGTTTGTTGATTTATAAAAAGTGTTCTTGATTGTTATTCTCGTATACATACTTGATTATATTGTGTAATCGGCCTAACAATTGGTATCAGAGCCAAGGCTGTTTAATATATACAGTTTTACGATTCAAACACAGTAATAATCATGTCTGAAGAAAATCAAACTGCTCCCAAGGCTGAACAGGTTAAGCCTAATTCTGTGAGTCGATATGAAACAATCAGGGTTCCAATTCTCAGACCAGTAGAGTATCCAATTTGGAAGGTGAAGATGACCATGTTTCTGGAGGCTACAGATCCAGAATATCTTGACAGAATTTATGATGGTCCTCATAATCCAACCAAACTAGCCCCTGTTGTTGATGGTCAAGAACAAAAGACTGTTCCAAAGGAAAAGAAAGATATGACTCCTGAGGACATCTCATCAATTGCAAAAGATGCAAAGGTTAGACATCTTCTCCACAGTGCTTTAGATAATGTTATGTCTAACAGAGTAATTGGCTGCAAAACTGCCAAAGAGATATGGGATGCTTTAGAAGTCAGATGCCAGGGAACAGGTGCTATTAAGAACAGAAAGACAATACTCACACAGGAGTATGAGCACTTTGATTCAAGACCTAATGAAACCTTGACTGAGACTTATGACAGATTTTGCAAACTATTGAATGATCTGTCTCTGGTTGATAAAGAATATGAGCTTGAAGAGTCTAATCTCAAGTTTCTGTTATCTCTACCTGAAAAGTGGGATTTAAAGACAACCACAATAAGAGATAATTATGAGCTTGCTGATACAGATCTTGATGAAATCTATGGGTTGTTAAAAACTCATGAACTGGAGATAGAACAAAGGAATAGAAGATTAAGCAAAAAGACAAAATCTGTTGCTCTCAAAGTTGAGGAGAAGCCCATCAAGAAGGAATCATCAAGGAAGAAAGCCAAGGGAAAGGCTTTATTCATTAAATCTGAAAGTGAGTCATCAAACTCTGATGATGACTCAAACTCTGATGAAGCTTCTGACTCTGAGGATGATGAAGAACAGATGATGCAAATGGCTGCACTGATGGTGAAGACCTTCAAGAAGATGGGATTCAAGAACTTTAAGAAAGGAAAGAGATTCTCAAGGAAAGATTCAAATTCTGAAAGGAAAGGTTTTAGAAAGTCTGATGGAAGAGAGACCAAGTCTGGCAAGAAGGATAAATCTGAAATCCAGTGCTACAAGTGTAAGGAGATGGGTCACTATGCCCCAGAGTGCAAGAAAGGCAAATCTGAGAAAGCACTCATCTCTAAAGGCAAAGACTGGGCAGATACTTCAGACTCTGATGATGGAGAAAATTATGCTCTTATGGCAACTGTCAGAGATGAGACTGAATCATCTGAAAATAAGGTACCCCTAACTACTTATGCTTATGATACTGATAATATATCTGAATTGAGAGTATATCTGAAAAGCGTACATGTTAGTTATAGGGATCAGACTTTAGAGAATGAGAGAATTAAATCTGAGAATCTTAGTCTTAAAGATAGAAACAAGTTTCTTGAAGGAGAACTTAAAAATATGAAGCAGATTCAAAAAGAAAGAGATGATGCTGTTTATGTTGAACAGGAGTTGCTCAAAAGATATAAGCAATTAGAATCTGATCTAGAAAAAGAAAGAAAAATAATCAAGACGTGGACAGACTCTGGAAGAGACACTCATCAAGTGTTTCAGACAGATTCTGTAGGTTTAGGCTATTATGAAAATGATGAACTTAGGTTTAAAGACAAGGTTAAGGTTAAACCACAACTTAAACCTGTGATATTTGTTCCAGAAACCAATAAGTTAAAATCTGTTGTAATAAGAGAAGCTGATATGGAATCAGATGAAGCCTGTGAAAGACAGGAAAATATTATAACAGAAAAACTTATGGAAAGAGAAGCTATTAGAAAACCAGTAAAAGTCTGTGAAAAACAGGTTAATGTTGGTTTAATGACAGGAAAACAGTTCAATCATAAGCTAAAAGAGGTAAAATCTGCCATGAAACCAAAAGGGTCCAAGAAGAATAGGAATGGAAAGATAGGCATAAATAAAAGAAATAATCATTTGCCTACTACTGATGCTCCAAGGAAAACATGTTATAATTGTGGTAGTTCTAATCATCTTGCTAATTACTGCACAAAGAATAAAAATATCAATTCTTTACCTTCTACATCAGGAGAAAAGAATGATTATGTGAGGGTGAAACCACAGACTTTATGCACACATTATGGGAGCACTTGGCATTCTATTTATACTTGTAGGAGTTATCATGCTATTTATCACAATTACTATGAGCTAAAACCCAATCTGAAATGGGTTAGAGCAAACTCTGCAAGTGTAAAGTCTGACAATGTTAGTTTAAACTCTGTTGATAGTAATTCCGCTGCAAAAACTAACACTGTTAAGAAAGACAAAGGATCCAAGCAAGTCTGGGTCCTTAAAACTAACACTTAGTGTTTGTTTGTGATTGCAGGGTATAAAAGAGAGCACACTTATCTTGGACAGTGGATGCTCAGGACATATGACTGGAAATAAAGCCCTGCTATCAGACTTTAAGGAAAAGGCTGGCCCAAAGGTTTCCTATGGAGATGGCAACATAGGACACACTCTGGGATATGGCAATATTAATCTTGGAACTGTCATCATCAAAGATGTAGCTCTAGTCTCAGGACTCAAGCATAATCTGCTATCTGTGAGTCAAATCTGTGACAGAGGAAACCATGTAGATTTTCATACTGAATACTGTGAAGTTATCAGTAAATCTACTGGAAAAGTTGTTCTAGTTGGACACAGGCGCAACAACATTTATGAAGCAAGTTTGGTAACAAACTCTGATGGAAAAACAGTGTGTCTGACTGCAAGAATGTCAAATGAAGAGAGTTGGAACTGGCATAAGAAGCTCTCTCGTCTCAATTTGAACAACATCAATGAGCTAATAAGAAAGGATCTTGTAAGGGGACTCCCAAAATCAATACTCAGTCTAGATGGACTATGTGATTCTTGTCAAAAGGCCAAGCAAAGGAAGTCATCTTTCAAGAGCAAATCTGAATCTTCAGTAGTGGAACCTTATCATCTTCTACATGTTGATCTCTTTGGACCAGTGAATGTGATGTCTATGGGCAGAAAGAAATATGCTCTAGTAATTGTTGATGAATATACTAGATATACATGGGTGTATTTCTTATCAAAGAAGGATGAAACTGCTCAAACTCTGATGGATCATGTAAATCTACTGGACAAAGGATCACAGCACAAAGTCAAAATTATAAGGAGTGATAATGGAACTGAATTCAGAAACTCAATTATGGAAGCTTTCTGCAAAGAAAGAGGAGTGAAACAAGAATTTTCTGCACCTGGAACTCCACAGCAAAATGGTGTAGTTGAAAGAAAGAACAGAACTTTAATCGAAGCTGCTAGAACTATGCTTGATGAAGCAAAATTACCAACTTATTTCTGGGCAGAAGCTGTTCAAACTGCTTGTTTTACTCAAAATGCAACATTGATCAACAAGCATGGGAAAACACCATATGAGATGGTGAAAAATAAGAAGCCAAATTTGAAATATTTTCATATATTTGGATGCAAATGCTTTGTGTTGAAGACTCATCCTGAACAGTTGACCAAGTTCGAGTTAAAAGCTGATGAAGGAATCTTTGTTGGTTATCCATTGTCAACAAAAGCATTCAGAGTCTACAATCTGAGAACTAAAGTGATCATGGAATCCATACATGTGTCATTTGATGACAAGAAAATAACTGGACTTGATGACTTAGATGGATATGATCAACTGCGTTTTGAAAATGAAGGTTTATTCTCTGATGATGTAAACTCTGATGAAGCAGTACCGACAAACTCTGATGAAGCGGTTCTGACAAACTCTGACGAAGCATACTCTGAACCTCTACTGGTAAATACTGGAGAAACTGGAAATTCTCAAATTGAACAAAATAGAGAACCAGTTGAGGGGGAGCGTGAAGAAGCTCAACAAGACACATCAAGTGAGTCAGTTGAGGAAACTGATTCAAACTCTGACAGTTCAAACTCTGAGCCATCCAATTCAGGGGGAGCCTCAGATACTGCAGAAAGTCAACATATGAATCAGGAGAGCATGGATCAAGGGGGAGGATCCAATAATGATGCAAGAAACCACTTACCAACAGCAAGAAAGTGGACACAGGCACACACACCTGATCTCATAATTGGAGATCCTGATGTTAGTGTGAGAACTAGAAGTGCAACAAATAATGAGTGTCTGTATCATGCTTTCTTGTCTCAAACAGAACCAAAGAAAGTGGAAGAAGCTCTTCAAGATGCTAATTGGATTACAGCAATGCAAGAAGAGTTAAATGAATTTGAAAGAAATGAAGTCTGGACACTTGTACCTAGACCAAAGAATAGATCAATTGTAGGTACAAAGTGGGTTTTCAGAAACAAGACTGACAGTGAAGGTGTGATTACAAGAAACAAGGCTAGACTTGTGGCTAAAGGTTATTCACAACAGGAAGGAAACATTGAGCTTCATTTTGTGTCTACAGACCAACAACTTGCAGATATCTTCACCAAACCTTTGAGTGAAGCTACTTTTACAAGATTGGTAAATGAACTTGGAATGATCTCTGGTTCTGACTAGAGATACGGGTTAGACTCAAAAGCTATACATGTTTGATTTTTATGCTCATGATTCCTTGCATGTATTAACTGATATGAGTACCAGTGTCATAAACTCTGAACGTAAACTCTGATGCTAAACTCTGATAGTCATAAAAGTGTTGGTCATACTCTGATAGTTATAGTCTAAGTTATACTCTGATTGTAATTTTGTCTGAAACACAAGGACCAATGACGAAATTTGTATGAAGCATAATTCTCAGTAAGTAATTATGAATCCTTAAGAGTTATATAGATTCTGATCTCAAATATGTGCAGTAAGTTAACACAGCATGATACTGTCTCTATATTTATAGCATCTCTTAGTTTATTGATCCTATACACTGAGTCTGTATTAGTTGTTTGCATTTTCTCTCATAAATTAATTGTATTAACTGATGGAAAGTCTAAACTCTGATTATTAATTGAAAATAATTCACCCTCAAATCAAAAGATGCCAAACAGAGCACAAATTCCTTTGAGATCATGTTGTGCCTAGGAAGATCCAGGAACTTATTGTATGGAATAAGGGCTAAAATCTTTGATTTTTGGTGACTAGTGCCAACCACTGATTACTGGAAAAATATATATATATATATATATATATATATATATATATATATATATATATATATAAATAAAGGGGGTGAAAAATAAAAGATATATCCAAATGAAAGGATATCAGAATACAGAGTTTAGATATAAAAATCAGATTTTATATTATACATGAGAGTTTAGGCAACCAGTTTTTACTACTTTAGTTTGTGGATTTTATGCACTTTGAGATGATCTAAATATTGATTTCAGTAAACTCTGCTATAGCACACACCATTATTCACACCTGTACAGTCTGAGAAAAGAGTTTATTGACAAAGAAGGATAAATGGTAAACACTGATGTATTGTGTGAAATATGCCGAGGTAATTTAATTTTAATCTCTGATGATTAAAATAAATTTTATTGGTTTCAGACATTTTATAATTTTGAGATTAGACATTTGTTTAGAAATTCGAAAGAGTATGAGTACAAACGGTTCATTTTTGTATTAAACAGAGGAGAGAGAAGTTGAGTGTTTTGAACAGTGTGAAAAGCGGTAATTATGGCTATTTTTACTGCGCGTGTGTATTGGAAGTTGTTACATACAGCTGTCAGCGAATACATGTTTGACATCTGTCCCACTCACACATTTTTCAAAGACGCCTGCTGTGTGTAGTAATGATTAAAATGATTGGGTTTTAATTTTCATTGCTATTATTTAAATTTACTACACATAAACGGTTCATTCTTTTACATACCTCAACTTTTCATAAGCTTTTACTCACACACATTGTCTCAAACACTTTCACTGCATCCACTATAATCTATTCTCTGTTTGTTTTCTTCTAAACTGTTCTAATGGCTACAACAATGTTTACTGCTTCTGGGTTAGAATTTGTTCCTAACAACTACTCAGCTCCTTTAGCAAATGAGAACGCACCGGAGGCGTTTCATTTGATTCAGAGTTTCTTGTCAAACTCTGATATCGGCACTGCTCTCACCGCACCCTCGAAGCTGTCTGCAACTCAAATTCGGACTTTTTGGCAGACATGTACTTATGATAATGGAGGAGAGACTGGTTCTCCATCTATCATTTTTGAGTTTCAAGGAGATGAATTTACTGTTACTCCTACTACTGTTCGTGATGCTTTGGGTCTTGAAGATTTCAATGCATTCACAATCTCTGTTGGAGATTTTGAGTTAGTCAGAATGATGAGGGAGATAGGCTACTCTGGACCTTTGACAAAGATAGGTCAACTCAAAAGGCCACTTTTGCGCAAGGAATGGAGTTTCTTTTTCGATTGCATTACTCGGGCCTTTGGAAAGAAGTGCACCAATTGGGATGCAATTCCCACGGATAGTCTACAGATCGGGTATTCTCTTCTCTATGGCAGTCATTTTGATGTTGCTAGATTAGTTTTAACTAATATTGGTGAGAAGATGCTAGAGAATAGAAATGTTGTTTATTTCTCTAGATTTTGTCAGTTAATATTCAATTTTTGCTGTCCTAATGTTGAGATCTTAGAGGATGATGTTATCCTCTCATTTAAACTGCATAAACGTATATTCTCTGATCTCACTAACAAGGATAACAAGAAAGGAGATGTTGGTGTGTTAATGTTGCCTGAATCTGTGCAACAATTCCTAGTCAACCTACAACAACCACAACTGATAAACACTGAAGCTGGACCTTCTGTGTCTCAACCACAGAGGTCAAAGAAATCTAAAGTGAGGGTTGTTAAGTCTGTCAGGATAAACACTGAAGCTGGGACATCAAATGCTGATAATATGCCTCAGAAACGAAGAATGAAGAAAAGAAGAGCAAATAGGGAAAAGTCTGATGCTATTGATGAAGAGACTGAAACTGATGAAGAAACTCTTCATCAGAGAAAAAGAAGATTGGTAGCAGCACATTTGTTTGGTGCTGAGAATATCTCTTCAACTGTTGTTGATGATCTTGAGATTCTAAATGATGATGTTGTTCCTAAGGATAGAGTTTTTATGGAGATTGTTCTTCAACAAGATGAAGCTCCTACATCAAACGCTGATGATGTAGTTGAGGAAGCTGCAAATGAAGATGCAGATGAAGCTCCTGAAATTCTTGTTCAGGAGGCTACAGAAAATGCTGAAGCAGAGGCTGAGCCTTTTGAGTCTCAGGGATTTGATATGGATGTTGAAGCACACAACTCTGTAAACTCTGACCATCTTGAAGTTTTTGATGAAACAGAGGGTGTGAAAGCTGATCAAGCCACGGTTATTCTTGAAGATTCTATGGCTACACACACAGAGATTCTCTCTGTTACTCACCAGGTAATTGAAGAGGATGAGGAAGTCGATCAGACTTTAGATGCTAATGCTCCAGAAACTGTTGCTGCAAATCCTGATGTTACTGACAAGGATGCAACAGAGAATGTTCCTATAGAAGCAGAGTTTGTTGCAAACTCTGAGATTCATGAAGCTGAGCAGATCAACACTGAGACTGCTGCAGAGAATTTCGCAGAGGATGACAATGTTGAAGATAGTCCTGCTCATTCACATCCTGATATTCAAGTAGAGTTATCTGATATTCAAGCTAACTCTGATGAGGAAAGAGAAGTCAATCGTGCTACTGCTGAGCATTTTCAGAATATGTATTTCTCAAATTGGTCAAGCAAAGACACTATCTTTTCTGATGTACGAGCTGCTGGCTTTGTGACCAAGTCTTCAAAGGAGATTCAAAATCCTGAACTTTTAACTCATCTAAAAGCTACAATAGTCCAAGTCAAATCATTAAACAATCGTTTTGATGCTTCTGACAAGGTTATTGAAGGTCTACGGAATGATATAGCTGCAAGGGAACTTACACAACAGAAGGATAAATCATTGTATATTTCCTTGTGTAAAGATCAAAAGGTTTTTGATTCCAGGTTGTCCAAGGTTGAAGACAATCAAGTCAAAATGTCAACTAAGTTGGATGAAATTGCAAATTCCATTGAATTGCTCACATCAGTTTTGCTGTCTGATGATGTCAAAAAGGGGGAGAGAGTGTCTCAAGACAAATGCAAGAGCTCTCAAACTCTGACTCGGAAAGATGACACTACTGATGGTGGTGCAAAAGGTCAAAATCCAAGGACAAGGAATGTTCAAAGGCAAGGGAGGAGATCAAACTCTGATGCTCAGAATGCTGATGGAAAAAGATTATACACTGGAGGGCAGTCTTCTTCAAGGGTTAGAAGTTTACTTCTTTCCTCTAAATCTCCAGTTACTGATGAAGAAGTTGCTACACAGTTATTCTTAGCAGAACATGGTAAAGATGTTACTATTGAAGATATCCAGGCAGAAGAGAAATTGCTTGCTGAAGAACACAGGAAAGATGTTGAAGCTGGAATCTACAAACAGAAGGTTATCAAGGCTCCAAGGAGAAAAGAAAAAGGAATTGTTATCAAAGAGAATGTAAACTCTGATCAGAGTTTACAGTACTCAAGGAGGCCTATTGGTTCAAACGCTGATAAAGGTAAAGGTGTGATGATTGAAGAGCCTAACCTGGAAAAGAAGAATTATTCAACCTCTGACAATGCTCAAGTTGATGTTATTGTTAAGAATGTGCCAACCTCTGACAGTGCTCAAGTTGTGCAAACTCAGCTATCTTCACCACTCCAAGGTTTCAAAAGATCTTCATTACCTGAAACTCTGAAGCCTAGCCAGGTGAACTTTCTACAAACCAGAACAGTACTTGGAAAACAATCTTATGATAAATCTGGTTTGGGTTCCCACAGAGAGAAAAGAGTTAATAATAGTCCTTTAGATCATACATCACTGGCAGAACCTGGTGTTGGGGTTACTCAAGAAAACCTTGATAAACTAGAATCTGTTCAGATGATTTACCACAGAGGCTTGAAGAAGGAGTTTTTATTATACTTTATGGTTGATGGCAGAGTTTACAGAATTGGAGAAGATGATATTTGTCTAAAATTCTGGGAAGAGCTGGAGTATGTTCTATATCTCCTGAAGATCAAAAATAGAAATACTCATAATGCTGCTATGGTTTTAAAAGACAGAATGATGAAATCGAAAGTTCTTTTTGGAGGAAATGTTTCCAGTGCTTATATTCCTAAGTACAGAGATGCACATGGAAAGTTGGTGGAAATGAAGAAAAATAGTGCTAGATTCAGGACTGCACTAAATAAGAAAGTTCTAGAGTTCAATCTAGAGTCTGATAAGGCTTTTTATATCAGACTTGGCAATGAAATGAACAAGAACAGCATCTATTCTTTAAGGGCTGCCATTTATCAAATTGGTGAAGATGAACCAGAATTGAAGGAGCTGAAGAAGGATATGATTGCTGAACTAGATCGAGCTGAGAGAAAGTTACTGTCAGATTATATCAGGACTGTACCTGATATCGAAGAAGTCAAGTAAAGTCTGACTGTAAGTTTTTATGTTTTCTGTTCTAAGTTAAATTTAAACTCTGTTTTAAAATTAAACTCTGTTATATTTTAAACACTGCATTTGTTATATGTTTTGACATCATCAATTATCTTTTTAACTTGTACATTTTTATTATGCACAAGTTGGGGGAGATTGTTAGATATAATTGCTGACGTTTGTTCATCAGTGTTTAAGTAACAGGTACATATCAGAGTTTATCTAGAAGCCGGTCAGAGTTTGATAAAGTCTGACTGGGTGAAGAGTTCACATTGAAGCCAGTAAGAGTTTGATAAAGCCTGACGTGGTGAAAGTTGACTTAGCTGTCGGTGCAAAGATAAAGATTCTAGAAGCAATATATTCTGAAGATGGAAAGAAGCAGAATATATTGATACAGCTAAGGAAACGGAATAGAAGACTGAAGCAATCCTTAATTGATATCAATTGTATAGCTAACTTATAGGAATATCAATTAGAGATGGATTGTAAGTAGCTGTGTACTATATAAACACAGATAGGTTATCCCTAGAAGGGACGCGAACATAGAATTATTATTCTTGTAACCTAGTAGCTCTTTGTGATTCATTAACATCACTAAGAGAGAAACTGTGAATATAATTACAGTTTGTTGATTTATAAAAAGTGTTCTTGATTGTTATTCTCGTATACATACTTGATTATATTGTGTAATCGACCTAACACATCAAACTGTTCATATTCCTGAATTAGTAAAGCCATCATGTTCTTCTTAATAGATGCAGATCCTTGGCATTGAGTTTCCAAAGTGTCCCAAATTTCCTTTGTTGTCTTGCATGCAATCACCCTATTTGACATGACAACATCAAGACTATTGTGCAAAATATTCTTTACCTTTGCATCCCTGATAACATAAGCCTTTTCTTCTGGTGTCCACTCACTTTTTACCTTGACCACGTAGTGTTTAGGTACAGTATCTGTTCGACCAACAATTCTCGTAGGGATATATGGTCCATCACGAATCCTGTCTAGACACTCAGGATCTGTTGCTTCCAAGTACATCAACATCTTTACCTTCCATGTTGGATATTCAGATTTCTTCAGCATGGGAATCTTGATGCTTTCATATTTGAATGTCGACATCTTAGATCGTATCTGATTCAAATTAAATTAGTTTGCTCTGATACCAATTGTTGCCCAGTAATTAACAATTATAGAAGGGGGGTTGAATACAATTGTATAAGATTCTCGACTTTAATAAACACAAATATGAATAATAACAACTTTATTAATTCTGGTATAAAACTGTTACAAAACTCTCTCAAGAAATCCTTATGTTCTTGAAAGCTTCTAGGTACAATAATACTCGTGTATGCGATTGATTACAAATCAAAACATAAACTGTGTTTATATACAACACACAGTTGCTCTATCGATTACAATATAAAACCAAATCAATTATAGAATATTGATACATATCCTAATCGACAGCTTCATTCCTATTAACTAGGAACCGACAAATCATCTTTCCTTATTTAACTGAACTCGATAGTTATCTTGAAGTAACAATCCTGATCAACTTCCAGTCCTGATGATAATCCTGATCACAGTCCTGATAGCAATCTTGATACTGATGCTCGTGCAATACTGATGATGTCAACAATCCTGATCAGTAGTCCAGATCCTGACGATCATTGAATCCCGATCTAACAAAGGTTGTCAAACTCTGTATATACCAGTTTAGTAAAAGTTGGCATCTTGTGAACTTTGCTTTGTCTTACGTACTGCCAGATCCCTATCTTCAGCTATTTTCTTTGACTATCTCTTTGAGCTTCTTTGTAGACTTTCCATATGCATACTGCAACTGATTGTGACAATTGCATATGCCTTGGTTTGATCTTGATCCACATTCCCAAAACGTTTTTCTGTTGTTAATTCGAAATTCTGCTAAGTTCCCATTCGATATCTCAGAGATACTTGGTTCGACAAATTGACTTCTCAAAGCAGTGTAGACTGACTTCTCGAATGGACTTCTCGAATCAGTATAATACCACTTCTCGAATTAGCTATCTTTCACTTCTCGAACCAGTATCACTAGCACTTCTCAAATCAGTATATTGACTTCTGGAATCATGATATCTCGAATCGGTGCTTTTGACTTCACTAATTGAGACATATCGAATTAGTTCATTTCTTCACTTCTCGAACCAATATACTTGACTTCTCGAATCTTCATGCTTATCAATTCTCAAATGGATGACTTCTCGAATCAGTATATTTGACACTTCTTGAATCATTACTTAGACAAATATCATCGTTCAATATTGCAACTCATTTATTCCTCATTGTCTTCAAATATCTTGAGGCATGATCTTGAGATCTTCTTCCAAGTCATAATTAGAACTTATTACAGAGTTACATACATTGAAGTTACAAAGTATAGAACCTTTAGGAACAAAGAGATCCCCTAGTTAAATGGTCAAGTAAGTGACACAAAGTGACACAATACTACAGGCTTGTTATTTATACTAGCTTATAACCCGTGCAATGCAATTTTTTTTTAATATCTATAATTATATTAATTTGTAATTTTTAATATTTTTGTGTTATTAGCTTTCAAGATTTATTTATTAGGTTTTATACGCTTAACATACTATTTATGCTCTATCTTGAGTTTTAAAAATCGGATTTGAAAGATTTTACAGCCCACACAAACTCACAAAATAATCTTTAATTTGGTGATGGTTTAACAATTTTTTCCAATTAAAAATATCCTAAAACTGAAGAAAGAATAACGTGAAGAATTTTTTGCATTAGTTTTATTCAACTAATAAATAAAATTGAAATAAAAAAACCTACTCAACATACAATTACAGTATACACCAATAATCAAATAAACCTACTCAACTTAGAATTAAAGTTACAAATTTTTATATTGAGAATTCTACTCAACTTAGAAACCTACTCATATTTGATTTATATTTTCAAATATTTTAATATTTTATTAACAATGATCTAGCGGTTCTCATTCATCTATTTTAACATCAACGGTCCTTATTGATTTGGCGGTATAAGGACCAAAGTTTTGGATAAGATCTCCCTTACACTTATTATATATAACAATGCACGACTCTTTTTTTTAATATTTATAATTATATTAATTTTATGTTATTAGTTTTTAGATTTTATTTATTACATTTTATACACTAAATACATTATTTATATTGTATCTTGAGTTCTAAAAATCAGATTTAAAAACAAATATACAACCCACATAAAACTCACAAAATAATGTTTAATTTAGTGATAGTTTAACAAAAAAAATACAAATAAAACTACCCTGAAACTAAAGAAAGAATAAAATAATGATTTTTTTACATTAGTTCTATTCAACTTACTTAGGAATATAATTAAAATAAATAAAACCAACTCAACTTAGAATTAAAGTATAGGCCAAGAATCAAATAAACCTACTCAACTTAGAAAACTTACTCATATTTGGTTTATATTTTTAAAATAAATCTTTTTTATATTAAATCTAGCGGTTCTCATTGATCTATTTTAAGATCAATGGTCCTTAATGATTTGGCGGTATATGACCAAAGTTTTATATAAGATCCCTCTTACGCTTATTATATATAAGGATTTAATGTGTTCAGGAATGCCTATATGACTAACAGTCTGTCTGTTGCTGTCTATCTGGTCAATCGCGACGACAATTGAGGGGGGTGTTGAATAATATTAATAGTATGAGTATAAGATAATGTTGAGACATTCCTCTAACACTTTAAACTTTTAGATGGACTGGTCCACCCCCGTATTTAATTTAAATATTTTTTTTAGGTAACCGTTTTTAATATTTTATAAATCGAAATAGGAGGGGGATATCATTACAGTAACCCCAGCTCCCGAAGGAGCAAGTTCACCCAACCTTAAAGGTTGCAATAGCAAGTTTAAGTTACAATATCAGTACCACAAAAGAATTACATAATAAGCCTAATAAACCAACAAGTCAAGAGGCATTCTCCATAGTCGCGTCCACATCGTCACCAGCAACCGCTGCAACACCTCCTTCATCCAAGCCAAAAGCTTCATCTCCTCCAACGCTTACATCACTTCCATGAGGGCGTTTCCCCTAAGTCCCTTGTGCACGCCAGAAACACTGGCCACATGCAACAAACACCTGACATTGTCTCTGGGAAGTCTTTGAGCAAGCTTATGAGGGTATCAAATCTCCAGTATCCGAGTCAACAACATGTTCAACAACCATCTTAACAATATTATTGTCAGCTATAATGTCATCATGAAAATCATTTCTTATATTTGCATTAACATCACTTGTCATCGGAACCAACGGTGCCCGAGTGACAGCAACAGAGGAGAGACCATCAAGAGTCTCGGTACTGATAACCAGTGTTTCCCTTGAACTCATAGCAACATTTCCAATATCTTCATCGTCTTCAGAAACAGAATCATCCATATTATCACTCATTTCAACGTTATCCGAAATCTGAATCACCTCCTCCTTCCGCATTCAGGAGTCTAGGACTTTCGATATCACTGTCTCCCTCACTAATAACATCCCGATAATGACTTGAATCAGAATCAATAACATTAGGAACCTCACACTGAGAGGCCTTAACCAGGTCCTCCTCACAATCCTCTATGAAAAACAATTCTCTTAAACCAGGGCAAACTCTAGAGTGCGAAGTCGCTAGACAGCCCTTACAACATCTATTCCAATCACAAGAGAACAACACCTTTGAATTACACCCAGTAATAAAGTTGTTAACCATCACAAAGGAAGGGATTGACTCCAAACTTCCTAATTCGACCAAGACTTTAGCACTTTCCAAAGAATCATTACCAATAACAACATTATAAGTGTCATTAGCAAAAACAATAGGGGTCTCGATAGATTTGCCTAACAGAAAAATTCCCTTAATAGTCCAGTAGTGAAAAGGAACTCTAGTGAAAATCGCCCAGATTCTGACTCTAGCATTCTCATCTATTTCAGGGTAGCAATCCACCCACTGTCTAAGTAGGAATTCACAATTTCCTAATCTAACAGGATTCCAACTCAAAGCTTTTTTCAAACCCACTTTATTCTTAAATTTGAGAACCAGAAATCCCCCAAAAGTGGTTATAAACCTTAACCAAACCCACATTATCAAACACATTATGAGCAGAGGTCCTAAAAACCTCAAAATCACACAAATCAGTAGCTCTAGGAAGAGCCAAACGACAAGTATACCAATTCATAGCAGCAGACTTAAATATATCAGTTGGAGGATCAATATAAACAATTTTATTAGACTTCGATAGAGCGTTCTCTAAACTAGTAGAAAAAGATGGAGACAGAGAAATGTGAGGTAATGGAAAAGAAATCCATAAGGTTGTGTGAAGTAATTGAAGAGAGGGGATTAGGGAGGCGAATCGAATTGGTTTATTTTATTTGTTTATTTTATTTAATTTAAATATTTGTTATTAGTAATTGGTATTTGAATTGGTATATTGGTAGTTGGTATTGGTTGTTGGAAGTTGTACGATTGAGGGAGAGTGTTGAAGAGTATAGGATTCTAGTGAAGTCTTCGTCAACACCTCTAACATCTTAAATTTTTAGATGAATTAGTTATTTACCAATGCATTTTCCCCCGTCTTTCTCTCTATAAAATATTAAATGGTTACTTAAAAAAATCAATCAAGCAAATCATAAATTTGAGTTTAATCGAGAATAAATTGTACGAGCTCAACTCAAATAGGAAATTGAGCCTAAATAAATTGAGTAGTGCTAAATAAGTTCGGGTTGTTCGTTAGAATTTTCACACAAATTAGAATCCTAGTTGCGTTATACCGGGAAAAAGGAACGCAGACAGCAAGTGCAGAATCTACATAGAGTGCAGGCATATTTGATACGTACGGGCGTTGTTGACGTCGAAAGCGTGGAGGGAGGTGGAGTATCAAACCGGTAACCCACGGTACAATAATTGAGTCACATACAACTCTTCTTTATTGTCGGGCAATACTACTATCAACAGGTGGGGAAAATTGGGGGTATACGGGTTATGTTAATTCGCTGGCCTAGTTTGAAGATCGAGAAAATTATATCTTTATATATAATTGCAGGGTTAATGTGATCTAATTTAGTCGTGGTTTGGTTGCGTGGTTGTGGTTTTGTAGTCAAGTATAAATTTGTCATTTTAGTGTTATTAGTAGTAAGGCGTGGTTGTGATTTGATCATCAGGTAGATATGTCATTTTAGTGTAATTATAATCTTTATATATATTAAATAAAAAATTAAATAAAACTCAGATATTAATTATATAGAGTATAATAAAGTTATCGAGTGAAAAAATAGAAAATATAAATTAATGATTTTAAAATTAGGAAAAATATGAAATTTCACACAAAAAATATAATAAAAATTAAAATAATTAAGAGATTAGTAAAATAAGCATCACTAACTTAACAAGGTTTGCCGATATTATTTTGCATTTTTTTCACAAATATTAAAAGGAAAAATATTTTCAATTTATTAATAAAAATTCAGAAAATTATTATAAAACATACCAAAGCTAGTTATTAAGTAAGTTACACAATTTGTACTTGGAAGGTTATACGGATTTAGATTTGGAAGCACCGATATCAAGTGAAAGTTATCCTTCCTTTATTATAATACCTGAATCTATCACACATTAGTTAACTAATTAGAAAATTTTGAATTATTTTAAGACCAATCAAATGTCAATCCTAAATATTAGACCAATCACAATAGCCTAAAAACTTTCCTTATATAATTTTATTAATTAAGGGTGGTTAAATTATCCATACAACGCGATTAACCAATCAAAATTAATTTTTTTTTAATAGAATTTAAATCCATTAAAACTTTCCTCATTTAATTTTATTAACCAAGGGTTGGTCAATCCTAAATTTTAGACCAATCACAAGAGTCTAAAAAATTTCCTCATATAATTTTAAACTAGAATTTAAATTCATTGAAACTTTTCTCATATCATTTTATGAAACAGTTAACCAGTTAGATGTCAATACTAAATTTTAGACCAATCACAAGAGCCAAAAAACTTTTCTCATATAATTTTATCAACAAATCGTAGTTAAACTATCCATATAACGCAATTAACCAATCAAAATTCAAAATTTAATTTATTTTTAATTAGAATTTAAATCTATCAAAACTTTTCTCTTATAATTTTATTAACCAGAGGTGGTTTGACTATCCATAAAACTTGATTAATCAATCAACATTCAATAATTATTTTGGTTTTAATTAGAATTTAAATCTATTACAACTTTACTCATGTGATTTTATTAATTAAAGGTGGTTAGACTATCCATACAACGCGATAACCAATCAAAATTCAAAACTTTATTTTGTTTTAATTAAAATTTAAATCTATTGACTATTATATTTATATATTTCAAGAATTTGATTATCAATTAAAATAATTTAATTTTTGATTAGAATTTAAATCTTTTATGATAATTATATACTTCGGGATTTTGATCGTCAATTGTATTATCTATTTACTATAAAATCGTCTATTTTACATATTAACTTCTAACCCAACACACTGAGTGAGAAAGCACTACAAGTATATGTATATTTTTTATGACTTTAATCAATAATTTATATTTTTGATTGTTTAATTGTTAAAGGTCGTAATTTAGAGTTTTTACACGTAGATGTTAGATTAGTTATCTATTATTTATTGTAAAGCCAAAAAACTCCGATGTTAATTGATTATATTAAAATATTTAAATTTATTCACTATTATATTTTTGTATATCGAGAATTTGGTTATCAACTAATATTATTTTATTTTTTAATTATAATATTATCTTTTATTATAATTTTATACTTCAAAATTCCGATCATTTTTTGTACTATGCGTTCAATAAATAATCGTCTATTTTATAGATAAATTTCTAATACCACTCTATGATCTAACACACTTAATGAGGAAATATTTTAAGTATATGTATAATTTTTACAACTTTAATCAGTAATTTATGTTTTTGTTTATTTAATCGTTAAAGGTCGTAATTTCAGGTTTTTATATAGATTTGAGGCTACTTATCAAATATATTATTTATAGTAATTAAAAAATTCGATGTTAATCAATTATGTTAAAAATATTAAAGAAAATGTAACTTAATATGTTAATAGATACTTGAATATTTTATGAATAAAAATTATTGTAATCCTTCATTATAATGCTTGAGTTTAGATGTTATATACTTCACCAATCAGAAAATTTTATTTTAAAACCAATCAAAAACCACTCTTAAATTTTAGACCAAACATATTACATTTTTTTTATTATTTATCACTCTCATCCTATTTTAATAATCATGATTAGTTGAAAATTCTAATTTAAATCCAGTAATTACTTGATTTAAAATATCCATGTATTACATATTTGTTTTAGTCACAAAAAAATATTTGTTAATAAATCACTTTTTATTTAAAATTATTCACAATTATATTATCATATTTAAATTAAAGTTTCATAAATATTTATTAATCAAACAATTTGATTACTATTTTACATTAAATACGATATTAATAATTCAATTTCAAGTATAAAATTTATAATACACAATTTTAAAAACTATTTGTTATTTATTTACATGCATATTACATTAACTGTATAGATTAATAGTTACATTATTGTATGCTTTAAATAAATGTTAAAATTTTAAAAGTGAAAAAACTATTTTAATACAATATCTGCCTCAATTTATCAATATATAACTATTTTAAATTTGTCTCATTTGATTGGTAACTAAGCCGTGTTTTAAGCTGATTTAAAATAATAAACTATATAGATTTAATTAAATTTAAAATTTTGAATTATTTTAATTCATTTGTAATAAAGTCATACTTAAATGAACACATCATCTTCATAAGTATAATTATTTTGAATTTTAAAAAAATTAAAATTTAAAAGTTAAAGAAATTAATTTTAGTACAAAATATGTTGATGAAGTATTAAAAATTCAATTTAATGATGTAAAAATAATTTAAAGTTATCTTACACAAATTACATGTGGGGTCAACTAAATTGTTTTTCAGACCGTTTTAAAATAATATTAGCAATATAAATTCGATTAATAACATAAAATTTTAAATTATTTTAATTCATAAGTAACTTTTAACATTGTACGTGAACGAATACATCATCTTTTTAAGTACTTTTAATTTATTAATAAGACATATCTTCACATTAGCTTGGTAATATATTATGTATAAGCATATTATGGATCTCTGAAGTTCAAATAGTAAACCAGTACGTTAATTCTTCTTTATTTACTTCTTCTTCGAAAATATTTTCTTTTTATCCTCTTTACCATAATTATATATAATTATATTACGTTTAGGGTACCCATATATATTATTAATTGAAGTAAAATAGTTCAAAGATTGTGAAGTGGTGCGGTCAATATCATCAAATGTTGACGAAAACCATTGTGGTCAAAGGTAATGACGTACCATATACAAAATCCTACAAGTATAGCATATTAAATGTAATTTTAAAATTTATTCTAATAAATTTAAAACCTTCATCATAAGAAGAAAATAAAAAACTGTATCCTGGAAAATTGAAAATTATTACAGGAAAAATTCAGACATTCGTTATATCTTCGAATGATTGAACTTTAGTACATATCAATACAGTATACTTCGCCTTGAATGTGATAAAATTAGTTCAAATTCTAGAGTTTCAACGCCCTCACAAGAATTTAAAATGACCTCATACAATATTAATTTTGATGTGGTGAACATAAAATTTTCAATTCAAATAATTAATTATGATATTTGTCCAACATTAAATTTGTTTTTCTCATTCTTAATAAGTACTCAACCATTTTTGCCTCAATTTATTAATATATAACTATTTTAAATTTGTCTCATTTGATTGGTAAATAAGCCGTCTTTTACGCTGATTTAAAATAATAAACTATATAGATTTAATTAAATTTAAAATTTTGAATTATTTTAATTTATTTGTAATAAAGTCATACTTAAACGAACACATCATCTTCGTAAGTATAATTATTTTGAATTTAAACAAAATTAAAGTTTAAAAGTAAAAGAAATTAATTTTAGTACAAAATATGTTGACGAATTATTAAAAATTCAGTTTAACTATGTAAAAATAATTTAAAGCTATCTTACATAAATTACATGTGGGGTCAATTAAATTGTTTTCCAGACCGTTTTAAAATAATATTATTAATATAAATTCGATCAAACATAACTTATTTTTACATGCGTGCGTATATTTAGTAAACATATATGAAAAAAAAATTAATATGAGTTCTATTATATAATATATTTTCAATTATTTTAAAATTTTAAAATTCAAAAATTTTAAGAGTGTGTTTTCGGTGCGTAGCACGGGTAAAACGCTAGTAAAAATAAAAATGAGATTAATACTTCTACATTTTGGTGAAAATAAGAGTTTTTGATTAAAAATAAGATGAACATCAATACTATTATATAAAGGAGAAGACGAGGGTGGTGAGGTGGCGCTCTCAGATCGCTTTGTTCTATTTTTTTTATTTTCTCAATTTTTTGAATTAATAATATTAAAAATTCAAAGACAAATCTCAATTACCTTTTAAATACTTAATAATAAAGGAAACATATAATATTTTTGCATTTAAAATTCCTACTAATGGAGAAAGTAAATATACAATAGATCTTTACTAATGGAGGAAACTAAATATCACTAATGAAAGAAACTAAATATTCAATTATAATATTCTTGCTTTCAAAATATCTAAATTAGAAAAAAGTGTATTACCTTACATTATTTTTAACTTTTCTCTATTAATATCTAAATATTCTCATAGTATTTCTTTTCAAATGAAATTAACATCTTAATATTCTCTTCTCCTAAACTTTTTTTTTTTTTTTTTCATGTGATATAATAGAAAATACAGGTACGTTTTGGTAAATAAGAAGTTAAGAAATTAAGTAATTAATACCAAAGATTAGAAAAAATTAGATTTTACATAAGAAATTAGATCGGCCTTGCATAAGAAATTAAGTAATTAATACCAAAGATTAGAAAAAATCTCAATTGTCTTTTAAATATTTACTAATGGAGGAAACTAAATGTACAATTTTAATATTCTTGCATTTAAAATCTCTATTAATGGAGAAAATTAAATATAATATTCTTGCATTTTAAATTTCTACTAATGGAGAAAGTAAATATACAATAGATTTTTACTTATAGAGGAAACTAAATATTACAAATGGAGGAAACTAAATATTCAATTATAATATTCTTGCCTTCAAATATCTAAATTAAAAAAAAAGTGTATTACTTTACATTATTTTGAACTTCCATTTATTATTATCTAGATATTCTCATAATATTTCTTTTCAAATGAAATTACCATCTTAACATTCTGTTCTCCTAAACTTTCTTTTTTAATGTAATATAATAGAAAATACAAGAACATATTGGTAAATAAGAAGTTAAGAAATTAGATCGGTCTTGCATAAGAAATTAAGTAATTACTTGGTAAATAATTAATTACATTTAATACTTTCATACAAACAACTAATTAATAGTATAAATATACACCTAAACTCTGTTAATTGTCTACCATATTTTTTGTTGTCAACATTGTTCTTCTTTACTTTTTTGTTTGTTCATGTTAAAAGTGTGTATATGAGTACATGAGTGTGAGACTTTTTCTTTTATGTTATTTTTCTTATTACGTTTGTTTGTATCCTAATGCAGGATCATATTAAAATTTTTGACAAGACAAGTTATTTGCTATTAGTGTTTGTTAGGAATATGTTGTTCTTGATGATAATTATAAAAACACTTAGTAGATTTTGTATTAAGTCATTTTGTAACTGTCAACGAAATGGCATGCTTTGCAGCATTCCGTTGACAGGTAGCTCATCAACGAAATGAGTGATGTAGCAATTGCACTGTACAATACTTCACAGTTTGATATGCATTTTGATGTATGTATTAGATAGGTTTTCTAAGTCATGTTGACTAAGTACTAGATAGGAAAAATAGGTTGTTTAATTGTAAATATGTTATGCCTTGTAATTTTGCCTAAGTGAAGACATGTCAACGGTATGAGGATTACTCTATCAACGAAACAAGGATACACCATCAACGGTATGGAGTTTACTCATCAACGAAACGAGAGAAACACCATCAACGGAATGAAGAATAAAGCTATCAACGAAACACATCTCCCTGCTATCAACGAATCATTATTGCTTTTCTGAATAGTTGACAAAGTGATAGTGACAGTTTACTGAACAGATCTAAAGGTGATGTGGAAGTGTACTTTGCATTGGAAACCATTAAAATGGACATGGGGAATAAGGAAACATCCCAGTTTCCAATTGGGCTCTTGGGAGTGATCATAATAAGCATGAAGACAAAAGCAAGGATCTCCAAGGACCACTGGACAAAGGGATGAAAAGCAAACTATTGGCGGTTACCTTTAGTGTACTTTAGTGTAGCCAAAAATAGGATTGTAAACTTGGGGAATATATAACCAAGTGTAGCAGTTAAGATAGAGTAAGAGAAGAAAAACAAATAGTTTGTATTAGCTATCCTTGAGAGCATTCTTCTCTACAACTCTGTAACTGAGCAGCTGTGTACTTGTGTATCACAGATTATTTCCGCAATAAAAACACTTCAGTTGGATCATCAAACAATCCAACCGAATTATTTATATCTTGTGTTTTTATTTATTCAGTTCAGTTTTATTTTATAAAGTGTTTTAAGTTTAAGAAAATATCAAGAATTGTATTCAACCCCCCCTTCTACAATTCTGTTAGGTCATTTGGGATTAACAATTGGTATCAGAGCAAGCTTCTAACACACAAGAAGTTTAAAGATCAAGACCAAAAACAGAAGCCATGGTGAAGAAGGATGCAGGTGTAAAGATACCAGTTCTTGATAAGGACAATTACTTTCACTGGAAAGTAAAGATGCATTTACATCTCATGTCTATGGATGAGAGATATATAGACTGCATTGAGAAAGGTCCACACGTTCCCATGAAGTTTGCATCTAGAATTGGAGTGCCAGATGATGCTCCTGATGTAGAAATTCCAAAACTTGTCTCAGAATGGACTATTGAAGATCTTGCAGAAATCCATAAAGATAAGAGAACCATGAACATTCTGTTTAATGGTTTGGAGCAAGAGATGTTTGACAATGTCATAAACTGTACAACCTCCAAAGAAGTATGGGACACTGTCAGAACACTATGTGAAGGAACTGAGCAAGTAAGGGAGAATAAAATGCAACTCCTTATACAACAATATGAGCACTTTCACTTTAAAGCTGGTGAAACCCTAAATGACACGTTTAGTAGGTTTCAAAAGCTTCTGAATGGATTAAAGTTGTATGGGAGAATCTACCAAACTAAGGATTCAAACCTTAAATTTCTAAGAGCTCTTCCAAAAGAATGGAAGCCTATGACTGTTTCTCTAAGAAACACTCAAGAGTACAAAGACTACACTCTTGAAAGGCTTTATGGAACCTTGAAGACTTATGAGCTGGAAATGGAGTGTTATTCCCAAATTGCCTAACAGAATTGTAGAAGGGGGGGGGTTGAATACAATTCTTGATATTTTCTTAAAACTAAAACACTTTATAAAATAAAACTGAACTGAATAAATAAAAACACAAGATATAAATAATTCAGTTGGATTGTTTGATGATCCAACTGAAGTGTTTTTATTGCGGAAATAATCTGTGATACAAAAGTACACAGCTGCTCAGTTACAAGGTTGTAGAGAAGAAAAATGCTCTCAAAGATAGCTAATACAAACTCTTTGTTTTTCTTCACTCAAAATAAAGTAACTGCTACACTTGGTTATATAAACCCAAGTTTACAACCCTATTTTTGGCTACACTAATAGTACAATGAGTAACCGCCAATAGTTTGCTTTTCATCCCTTTGTCCAGTGGTCCTTGGAGATCCTTGCTTTTGACTTCATGCTTATTATGATCACTCCCAAGAGCCCAATTGGAAACTGGGATGTTTCCTTATTCCCCATGTCCATTTTAATGGTTTCCAATGCAAAGTACACTTCCACATCTTCTTTTTGATCTGTCAGGAACCTGTCACTATCACTTTGTCAATTGTATAGAAAAGCAATAATGATTCGTTGATGGCATAGAGATGTGTTTCGTTGATAGCTTTATTCTTTGTTTCGTTGATGAGCTTCCTTGTTTCGTTGATAGAGTAATCTTCATTCCGTTGACATGTCTTCACTTAGGCAAAATTACAAGGCACTAAATATTTACAATTAACCAACCTATTTTGCCTATCTAACCATTTAGTCAACATGACTTAGAAAACCTATCTAGTACTCAACAAACTGCATATCAAACTATGAAGTAATGTACAGTGCAATTGCTACATCACTCATTTCGTTGATGAGCTTCCTGTCAACGAAACACTGCAAAGCATGCTATTCCGTTGACAGTTACAAAATAACTTAATACAAAATCTACTAAGTGTTTTTATAATTATCATCAAGAACAACATATTCCTAACAATCTCCCCCAATTTATGACTGATAGAATAACAGCCATAAATCAAGAGCCTTGATGATAACAAAAACACTCAGGCATATTACACATGATAAAAGTAAAAGTTGTATTGAGCTTCATAAAGTTTTTAGAAATAATGCAAGACTTACAAAACTAATGCCCAAATGTGCTCCTCCAGACTGAGCAAATAATTCATCTTTGTCTTCTTTGGGGCATAGTCTTCTTCCCTCTCCTAGAGTTGTTCTCCTCAATCTGGACCTGTAGCCTTCTGTAAAAGATCTTCTCTTCTTCATCTTGATCACCAAGCTTGGATTGCATAAACCTTAGAGTTTGATTAGATGCCTTGTCCAGCTGGTCTTCCATCCTGAAGAACCTTCTGCAGTTGTCCTTGTCCTTGAATTCCATCATCCAGAAAGGTTGAAGATGGATCTTCTTTCCTGTTGAGGGCACTCTTAGCATCCTGGGAAGAGCCTCAGGCTTGTTCCAGCTAGCCTTTATTTGACATATTCTGGAGACCACCTCAGACTTGGCTGTTTTGGTGAAGCCAAAGTCTTTCTTCAAGCATCTAAACACTGTGAGTAGTGTTTGGTAGTCTTCTCCTAGAATTCTGTAGAGAGGCCAAATTTGTTCTCTACCACCCTTGTATGTGAAAACCAATCTTTCAGGTAGCTTCTGAGAAGCTGCAATGCCCCTTACTTCCACCAGGTTGTCTAACTCAAGATGCAAGCTGGATTCTTCCCTGATGTCAGCAATGTACATGCAGTCCTCTGGATTTGAAGGGGGTTTTTGAGGTTGTGGCTTTCTCACAAATACTGGCTTTGTCTTGACAGCCCTTTGCTTCAATTTCTTCTTTGGATCCATCTCAAAAAGGAATTTAGGAAAGTTAGCCTCATCAAACTCAATTGGCTCTTCCTTTGGCTCAATTGGCTGATCATGATAATTAACAAGATGTTTGGGATCACAGGCTAACTTTAAAGATGGATCAGGAATTGTTGGAGGTACAGAAGAGTCTGATGCAATACTCTGAGAGTCATCATTTTCAAAGGTTATGTTTCTTCTAGCCCTTGCCTTTGGTTGCCTTGTACTCTTCTTTTCACTCCTTTCCTTTTGGGCTTTTTCTTCTTGCTGTCTTTCTTCTTCATCTAGAGCTTGAGCTACTGCAAGAGCTTGCATAGCTGCTCTTTCTGATTCCTCAGCCTTGGCTTCAGCAAAGTTTGGATGACCAGCCCAAACACAGATTTGTTGTCCATTCCTGTAGACAATTGCCCTTTGCTTCCTTATCTCATGATTATTACTTTCCTTGCTTTTTGTGATGAGAAGTCCAAGTAGTTTGAGCTCATCTGGATAAGGTGCAGGATAGAAAGTCCTTGCTATGTTTTTGCCTTTTGGTTTAGCAGGAGACTTGGGAGATAAGCTTCTTTGTAATGTAGCTTCTTCCACATCCCTAATGCATGAAGTTTGTCCTTTCTCCTTTCTTGGTCCTTGAATGACTCCATGTAGAAGGGGCTCTATAGCATAAGAGCTCTTGAACTGTGGCTCCACTTGTGCAGTCACCATTGCATTTGTTGATGGCTGATCTGTCTTTGAAGATTCAGTAATTTTCTTGAACCTTGCTTCTATGTTGGACCAATGATCTTTGATCTGTGCTGCAAGTTGTATCCTCATAGAAGCTTCCTGGATCAAGTCAATGCTATCCTTATTCTTCTTTCCAAACTCCCCCATTGCTAGTGGCTCCTGTGGTAATGTGATGGTTGGGACCAGCACCTTTGTGATTTGAATGGTTAGCTCCTGAGATTTCTCCCCCTTTTTGTTATCATCAAGAGAGACAACTGGGAGTCCTTGAGCTGCCACTAGCTGGGCCAAAAGTTGAGTCTGCTTCTCCTGTTCCTTTTGCATTTGAGATAAAGTAGCTTCCACCTTGTCCACTCTAGAAGAGAGAGTCTTCAAGGAGGTAGCCACTTCAGGTTCCTTAGAGAGAAACCTGTTCATTTTGGACATAGTGAGAAGAGGGAGCTTTTCATCCATCATCCTGTAGTTAGCATCCCTGAAATTGCTAATAGAGTCCTTGATTTCTGTAGCCTCAATCCTTGTCTGCATCATTTGTAGCCTTTGAATTTCCAGAGAATCCATGATGGCCTTGTAGAATTTCTTGTCTCTTGCATTTGCAGACTCATGAGCTAAGTAGGCTTCATTGTACTGCCTGGAGATAGCAGCATCTAGAGTGGCTCTACCATGCATACCTTGAGAAAGCCAGCCTGGTGTAGGAGGCACCACAGAAGTCCCAGTCTGTGAAGTGGTGGCCACCTGTAGATTATCACCATAGCTGTCCTCAGCATCAGAAAACTCAAATTCTCCACTTGCTGCAGCTCCTGAAGGTAGATTGGTCAGGGCATCCTTTGCTCTTTGCATTGATGCAGTTGTATGAATTAGATTTAGTGACCTTTCTGCCTCCACATTGCCCTGCTGAGCCATAATTTGATAGGCTGGCACAGGATGAGTAAAGGTCTCAGGATCCAGGGAAATACTATCCAGAGTTTGTTGATAAACCTCTTGGAAAGTAGGTTCCCTTTCTCCCTCACTGACCTCCATTAACTCATTAGCAATGGCTGCTTCCATCCTTATTTCGTCTGTAGTCCCTTCTCTCTCTCCACTCTGTTCTTGCATCATGGGCTCCCCATGGCTCACACCTCTCACACCCTCACCTTCACCTTCTAAGGTGGAACTCTCAATCTCTCCTTTTGCCTGGCTGGAAGAAATAGCCAGCCTCTCACTCACATTCTCTCCTTTTGCCTGGCTGCAAGCCAGCCTCTCAGTTTCACTCCCTCTCAGTCCTAGAAGTGTCTCAACTACCACTAGATCATCTGCACTAGTTGTGGGAACAACTTGATTTTCAATTAAAGGTGCAGAGTGAACTATCAACGGAATGGTAGTTTGAACTGTCAACGGTATGGATACCGTTGATGGAGAAACACTTGTCAACGAAATAGACTGTTTCGTTGATGAAGTCAAGAAAGCACTTTGAGAATGAGAAATTACAGTAGAGTCTGTGGTGATTGATTTTAAAGATTGGTCCACAGATCCCCTTGCAACTTCAGGAAAAATTGGTTGATGGCCCAACAAATCACTTAACAAGTGATGGCCACCAGCTTCAGAGTGGGGCTTCTCCAAGATTAGAGTTGGAGAATCAGGAATAGATGTATGGATCATGTCCACATCTAAAGATTGAGTTGGTGAATTTGATGGAGATAATTCAAGATTGATGTTTAGAGAATGGGACTGTAACCCCAGAGAAATGATAGGGGTTACATCAAACTGAATTTGAGAAACTGGAAGTGTTGCTTCCAGTGTGTGTGCACCCTGTGTACCCTTGGACTTTTGCTTCACTCTCCTTTGGTATTGGGAAAATGTAGACTTTGGGCTTGAAGTGTCCCTTACCCTCTTGGACTGTGCTCTTGGTGGAGAGCTTGTTTCAATAATCACATCCTTTTGGGAGGATGCAATTAGACTTGTGGTTAAATCCATTTTACTCATTGTGCCTTGTTGGGAAGACACAATGGGGCTTGGCTGGTACACACTAACCTGTCCTTCCTTATCCTTGGGGTTTCTTTGATGTTCACCCCTACCCTCACCTCTTACAACTCCAGACTCACTCCCCTTAGGTTGTGTGGTAGTTTTTACAACAGGTGCCTTTTGAGAAGCACCTGAGGTTGGCTTGGAGGATTTCTTTGATTTAGGTTTTGTTGCTAGGGTAGGAGCCTGTTGGGTCACAGCTACAGACTCCATAGCAACATTGGAAGGTAAAACAGTAGAGGAGTTAGCTACACTAACAGGGATAGTAGTAGTTACCTCAATGATTGGCAGATACACCACTGGAACATCACCATTGTGGTTCAGCCTCAGTATGTCTGTCAATACTCTCTTTTCTTGCACAAAGCACTCGAACCTGGCATTAGGGTTAGAGATAACTAATGGTGCTGGACTAACATGGTTAGCCAACATCATCAGAAACCTAGCATAATAGATATTTTTCTTCCTATTTGCTTTGTCACCCAACTTAGCACCAATTTCATACATAAGTTGGGTGCTAAAGTTGTGATATCTATCATTTAGAAGCATGGTTAGGAGAATTAACATAGAGTTAGTTAATGCATCAAAATTACTAATCTTTCCAGAAAAGACCTTAATGAATGCATCAGCTAAATAACTGTATTCCCTAACCAAACCTCTCCTAATTATTCTACCCAGATTATCAGTAGGCAAAGAGTAGTTTATAGAATTTAGCATGGTAGTTATTTCAGTGTTAGTAGGCAAAGCATCACAGTTATTATCAGGAATATGTAAACATGCTTGCAAAACATCAGAATTAACTATGTACTCATTACCTTGAAGGGTGAATTGTAGTGTGCAGTTTGTTCCACTATACTCACATGAGGTCCAAATTTCCTCGATTATCTCATTGTAGAGTGGTGTAGAGTGAAACATTGCATAGCTCAACTTGCAATTCTTCATGAAATCCATCATTTTGAAGAACAGGCTGTTCGGGTTTTCCTTGACAACAAAAGGGATGGAGTTGTTCTTCTCATAGATGAACCCTCCAGCAGACATAAGCTTGACTATAGGTGCCATTGTTGATTAAAGGAAAGCTTCGAACTGAATTGCTTGTTAGAGAGAAGAAGAGAGAAAAAGCCTTTGGAATTTTTGAGAACAGGTAAAAAGAAATAATGAAAATAAAATTTCTTAAATACTCCCCCAAAAATTCTCAGAAAATGAATCCAATAATAAATGTAAATTACTTGATTGGCTTAAAAATATAACCGTTACTCTTAAAGTATTACCATGATTTATACTTACAGGGGTGTATGCATAGATCGTGGTAAAAGACGTGTCAAATTACAACGGTTCAGATTAAAAGCGCTAAATCAACGAATCAGGATTGGGCGGTTAAAGTCCCGTCTTATTTCGTTGATAAAGCTGCGTTTCGTTGATATAAAAGATCTATCAACGAAACACCCAGAAAACTGCTAAGACTGTCAACGAAATGGTTCGTTTCGTTGACATAGTAATTTTGACTTAGACAAAATTTCACTTTTTCTTAAGAAAATTAATTCACAGAAAAACATAGCAAGTTTCTGGCTGCATTTTAACTTGCAAATATCTCAAAAATAATTAAGAGAAATTTAGCATACCTAGCTCACTTACTAATCTTGAGAATGTTGATTCATCAAGTGGCTTGGTAAAGATGTCTGCAAGTTGTTGTTCACTTGGAACAAAATGTAACTCCACAGTACCATTCATAACATGTTCTCTAATGAAATGGTACTTGATGTCAATGTGCTTGGTCCTTGAATGCTGCACTGGATTCTCAGTAATGGCAATGGCACTAGTGTTGTCACAGAAAATAGGAATTTTCTCAACTCTTAATCCATAATCAAGTAGTTGGTTTTTCATCCATAAAATCTGTGCACAACAACTTCCAGCTGCAATATACTCAGCCTCAGCTGTGGAGGTAGAAACTGAGTTTTGTTTCTTGCTGAACCATGACACAAGCTTGTTTCCTAGGAATTGACAGGTTCCAGTTGTACTTTTCCTGTCAATTTTACATCCTGCAAAGTCTGCATCTGAATAACCAATTAGTTCAAAACCAGATTCTCTAGGATACCAAATGCCAAGGTTTGGTGTTCCTTTGAGATACCTAAAAATTCTTTTAATAGCAACTAAATGGGATTCTCTAGGGTCAGCCTGAAATCTAGCACATAGACATGTAGCAAACATAATATCAGGTCTACTAGCTGTTAAATATAAAAGTGAGCCTACCATGCCTCTGTAACTTGAAATGTCCACAGATTTTTCCTTAGTATTCAATTCAAGTTTGGTGGCAGTAGGCATGGGAGTTTTGGCAGGAGAGCATTCCATTAGGTTAAACTTCTTTAATAAATCATGAATGTATTTTGTTTGACTAATGAAAATGCCTTCATTAACTTGCTTTACTTGGAGACCAAGAAAGTAAGTTAATTCTCCCATCATGCTCATTTCATATTTACTTTGCATAAGCTTGGCAAACTTTTGACAAAGTTTCACATCTGTAGACCCAAAGATTATATCATCTACATAAATTTGAACAAGTAAAGTAGAGCCATTTACAACCCTGTGAAAAAGAGTTTTATCTACAGTACCTCTAGTGAAATGATTCTCAAGGAGGAACTGTGAGAGAGTGTCATACCAGGCTCTAGGTGCTTGTTTCAAACCATAGAGTGCTTTGAGAAGGAAGTACACATAGTCTGGAAAATCATCGTCTTCAAAACCAGGAGGTTGACTTACATACACCTCCTCTTCCAATTCCCCATTCAGAAAAGCACTCTTCACATCCATTTGATAGACTTTGAAATTGGCATGGGCTGCATAGGCTAGGAAAATCCTTATTGCTTCTAGTCTTGCAACAGGAGCAAAGGTTTCATCAAAATCAATTCCCTCTTCCTGTGAGTAGCCTTTTGCAACCAGTCTAGCTTTGTTCCTTGTGACTATGCCATTTTCATCCATCTTGTTTCTGAACACCCACTTTGTGCCTATAACACTCCTGTCATTAGGCCTGGGCACCAGCTTCCAAACGTTGTTTCTCTCAAATTGGTTTAGCTCTTCTTGCATGGCTAAAACCCAATCTGGATCTAGAAGTGCATCCTCAACTTTCTTTGGCTCATCTTGAGACAGAAAGCTACTATATAGACATTCTTCTTGAGTTGCTCTTCTAGTTTGGACTTTTGAAGAAACATCACCTATAATAAGTTCAAAGGGATGATCTTTAGTCCATTTCCTTGAGGGAGGTAGATTTGCTCTTGAAGACGTAGCTTCATGATCATGATTGCCTTGATTGGATATTTGTCCTTGAGAAACTCCCCCTGAGTTTGTTGTCCCTAATTGATCACTTCTAGAAGCATTCCTATGACTATCAACGGTATGACCGCTTTGGCTGTCAACGAAACGCTCATTCTGACTGTCAACGAATCCACCATCATGACTGTCAACAAAATGACCAGTTGGTCTGCTAGCAGCTATCCTTTTTAATCTCAATGCAGCAATTTCATCCTCACTGCTGCTTTCATCTGTGCTAGATACAACAACTTTAGGCTGTTTCTCAGTAGCCTTATCATGATTCACTTGATCTCCTTCCTCATTTTCAAAAGAAAGACTTTCATGGAAACCTTCATCACAGAGACCTTGGATTTTGAGATCATCAAAAACAACATGTACAGATTCCATAACAATGTTGATTCTGAGATTATAGACTCTGTAAGCTTTCCCTGCTGCATATCCCACAAATATTGCTTCATCTGCCTTTGCTTCAAATTTCCCCAAATGCTCAGCTTGATTTCTCAGAACAAAGCACTTGCATCCAAAGACATGAAGAAAATCTAATAGTGGCTTCTTTCTTTTGAGTAACTGATAAGGGGTCATTCCTTTGGCCTGATTAATCAAAGAAATATTTTGAGTAAAGCAAGCTGTGTTAACTGCCTCAGCCCAAAAATATGTAGGTAACTTTGATTCATCTAGCATTGTCCTTGCAGCTTCAATAAGTGTTCTGTTTTTCCTTTCAACTACACCATTTTGCTGTGGTGTTCTTGCTGCTGAAAACTCATGCAAAATACCATTTTCTTCACAGAACACCTTCATGCTTGAATTCTTGAATTCTGTCCCATTGTCACTCCTAATCCTTCTTACTTTGAAATCAGGATGATTGCTTACCATCTTGATGTGATTGATAATGATTTCACTTGCCTCATCTTTAGAGTGCAAAAAGAAAGTCCATGTAAATCTAGAAAAATCATCAACAATCACAAGACAGTATTTCTTCTTTGAGATTGACATAACATTTACAGGGCCAAATAGGTCCATATGAAGCAATTCAAGCTGCTGGACAATTGATGACTCTGTCTTGCTTTTGAATGATGCCTTCTTCTGTTTTCCCTTTTGACAGGCATCACACAAACCATCCTTGGAGAACTCCACCTGTGGAATTCCTCTAGCAAGATCTTTCCTCACCAAATCATTCATAACTTTGAAATTCAGATGGGATAACTTCTTGTGCCATAACCAACTTTCATCCTTGCTTGCCTTGCTGAAGAGACAAGTGATGGTGTCTGAACTTGTGCTACTAAAGTCAGCAATGTACACATTCCCCCTTCTGAATCCAGTCATTACCACATTGTTGTTTCCTCCTTTAGAAACAACACAGGCTTCTCTTGAAAAAGTAACTAAAAATCCTTTGTCACAAAGTTGGCTGATACTAAGCAAGTTGTGCTTAAGACCATCCACCAGTGCAACCTCATCTATGATGACATTCTCTTTTGAAATCAAGCCATATCCCTTTGTGTAGCCTTTGCTGTCATCTCCAAAAGCAATACAAGGGCCAGCTCTTTCCTGAAACTCTGTGAGCAGGGTAGAATCACCAGTCATGTGTCTTGAACAACCACTATCCAAGTACCAAAGATTCCTTTTGTCTCCCTGCACACAATAAAACCAAATCAAGTCGATTTTGGTACCCAAGTTTCCTTGGGTCCTGTCTTGTTAGCCTTTGTATTCCCTTTTGTACCATTTTTCACTTTGGGTTCAGATTGATTCAAATCAATCTTTACCCTTGGTGTTGATTTCTGAGGGTTGCTCATATTTTCATTCATAGCATGCATAGTTGGAGGAACAATCATGTTATTCATGTTCCATGGCATTTGTGGCATGTTAAACATATTCATGTAAGGATTAGGCACAAATGGCATGCTAGCATATGGATTCTGAAATTGTGCATATGGAGCAAACATGTTAGGCATAACAGGCATTTTAGGCATGGAACTGTTCATTGCAGGCTTGGGCATTTTCACATTAACAGATTTCTTAACAGATTTGCAGTTAGTAGATAAATGATTAACACTTCCACAATTGACACATGTCTTTCTAGGTGCATATTTATCAGGTGTGTAATTGTTGTGTTTGTTAATTCCTACCTTGCCATTTCTGTTATTCTTTTTATTTCCCTTAGCCTCAACCTGAACTTTCTCTAACTTGTCTTTCAATTGCTTGTTAGACAAGTTACCTACATTAGCTCTCTCAACAGGCTTCTCAACTTTCTTTGATTTACTAGACTCACCTTGAACAAAGTTCTTGGTGACCGGACCATACTTGTCATTAAGTCTAGTGAGTTTATCTTTTCTTTTCTCTGTCAACGAAACAGCCTGATCGGTTGATGGTTCATCTGTCAACGAAACATTGCATTCCGTTGACATATCAACCTTCAACAAATGATCCTTGTTGTTTGTTGACTCAGTTTCTGATTCTAAGGTTTCACCAACATACCCTAGCTTCTCTTTGTTCCTTTTCCATGATTGCTCACAGAAGGATTCCACGCCTTGAACATTAATTATGTTGGCAGCAACATTCCTGGCATCCTTCCATTTTGCAATCACACCTTGTTCTATCTCAAGTTGTGTTTTAAGAATTTCTTCCCTTTGTAACACGTTCTCAAGTTCCTTCTTAGCATCCCTACTAACACATCTCATTTTCTCAAATTCAATGAGCTGTGCTTCTAACATTGCATTCCTATCACTTAAGAGCAGATTGGTCTCTTTTATTCTAGAATTCTCTTTAGTAAGTGATTTAAGAGTAACACGCAAATTATATAATACAGTAGACATTTCATTTACTGCACTGTCGCATTCCTCTTTAGAAAGCTCAGAAAGATTAGTAATTGTTACCTGGTTGCTTGAGGAACTTGCTTCCTGCTCATGATTGTCAGCCATAAGAGCCAAGTTGACATACTCAACATCATCATCAGAATCTTCACCATTACCAGCCCAATCATACTCCTGAGACATGAAAGCCTTTTCTTTTTGTTTGAGAAGTTCAAAGTATTTCTTTTTATAATCAACAGGCTCAAATTTCCTGTTGCCCTTCTCAACCTTGGGCTTTCTGCAGTCTCCAGCAAAGTGACCAATCATTCCACAATTGAAACATTTTGACTTAGACTTTTCAATCCAGTTTGTTTTGCTAGGTTGAAAGTCTCTTCTTGGTGGCCTTGCTTCTGAGTTTCTTTTGAACTTGAACTTAGAGAATTTTCTAGACAGAAAAGCAATGTGTTCATCAATCTCATCTAAGTCCTCCAAGTTGGCTGGTTCTGATTCTTCTTCTTCTGTCATCTTGTCTTTACCCTTGCTAACATCACTCCTACAACTAGATCGACTAGTTGTGGCCTTTGCAGTTTCTTTATTGTCATCTTCAAGTTGGTTCACAGATGCAATCAATGCAATAGATCCACCCTTCTTTTGTACCTTTTCAATTTCCTCATCTTGCTCCATTTCCAGCTCATAAGTCTTCAAGGTTCCATAAAGCCTTTCAAGAGTGTAGTCTTTGTACTCTTGAGTGTTTCTGAGAGAAACAGTCATAGGCTTCCATTCTTTTGGAAGAGCTCTAAGAAATTTAAGGTTTGAATCCTTGGTTTGATAGATCCTCCCATACAACTTTAATCCATTCAAAAGCTTTTGAAACCTACTAAACGTGTCATTTAGGGTTTCACCAGCTTTAAAATGAAAATGCTCATATTGTTGTATAAGGAGTTGCATTTTATTTTCCCTGACTTGCTCAGTTCCTTCACAGAGAGTTCTAACAGTATCCCATACTTCCTTAGAGGTTGTACAGTTGATAACATTGTCAAACATCTCTTGCTCCAAACCATTAAACAGAATGTTCATGGTCCTTTTGTCTTTATGGACTTCTGCAATATCTTCAACAGTCCATTCTGAGACAGTTTTTGGAATCTCTACATCAGGTGCATCATCTGGCAGTCCAACCCTAGAATCAAGCTTCATGGGAACGTGTGGACCTTTCTCAATACAGTCTACATACCTCTCATCCATAGACATGAGATGTAAATGCATCTTTACTTTCCAGTGAAAGTAATTGTCTTTATCAAGAACTGGTATCTTCACACCTGCATCCTTCTTCACCATGGTTTCTGTTTTTGGTCTTGATCTTTAAACTTCTTGTATGTTAGAAGCTTGCTCTGATACCAATTGTTATTCCCAAATTGCCTAACAGAATTGTAGAAGGGGGGGGGTTGAATACAATTCTTGATATTTTCTTAAAACTAAAACACTTTATAAAATAAAACTGAACTGAATAAATAAAAACACAAGATATAAATAATTCAGTTGGATTGTTTGATGATCCAACTGAAGTGTTTTTATTGCGGAAATAATCTGTGATACAAAAGTACACAGCTGCTCAGTTACAAGGTTGTAGAGAAGAAAAATGCTCTCAAAGATAGCTAATACAAACTCTTTGTTTTTCTTCACTCAAAATAAAGTAACTGCTACACTTGGTTATATAAACCCAAGTTTACAACCCTATTTTTGGCTACACTAATAGTACAATGAGTAACCGCCAATAGTTTGCTTTTCATCCCTTTGTCCAGTGGTCCTTGGAGATCCTTGCTTTTGACTTCATGCTTATTATGATCACTCCCAAGAGCCCAATTGGAAACTGGGATGTTTCCTTATTCCCCATGTCCATTTTAATGGTTTCCAATGCAAAGTACACTTCCACATCTTCTTTTTGATCTGTCAGGAACCTGTCACTATCACTTTGTCAATTGTATAGAAAAGCAATAATGATTCGTTGATGGCATAGAGATGTGTTTCGTTGATAGCTTTATTCTTTGTTTCGTTGATGAGCTTCCTTGTTTCGTTGATAGAGTAATCTTCATTCCGTTGACATGTCTTCACTTAGGCAAAATTACAAGGCACTAAATATTTACAATTAACCAACCTATTTTGCCTATCTAACCATTTAGTCAACATGACTTAGAAAACCTATCTAGTACTCAACAAACTGCATATCAAACTATGAAGTAATGTACAGTGCAATTGCTACATCACTCATTTCGTTGATGAGCTTCCTGTCAACGAAACACTGCAAAGCATGCTATTCCGTTGACAGTTACAAAATAACTTAATACAAAATCTACTAAGTGTTTTTATAATTATCATCAAGAACAACATATTCCTAACATGGAGCAAGATGAGGAAATTGAAAAGGTACAGAAGAAGGGTGGATCTATTGCATTGATTGCATCTGTGAACCAACTGGAAGATGACACTGAAGAAGCTGCAAAGGCCACAACTAGTCGAGCTAGTTGTAGAAGTGATGTTAGCAAGGGTAAAGGTAAGATGACAGAAGAAGAAGAACCAGAATCAGCCAACTTGGATGACTTAGATGAGATTGATGAACACATTGCTTTTCTGTCAAGAAAATTCTCTAAGTTCAAGTTCAAGAGAAACTCAGAAGCAAGGCCACCAAGGAGAGACTTTCAACCTAACAAAAGTAACTGGATTGAAAAGTCTAAATCTAAATGTTTCAATTGTGGAATGCTTGGTCACTTTGCTGGAGACTGCAGAAAGCCCAAGATTGAGAAGAGCAACAGAAAATTTGAGCCTGTTGATTATAAAAAGAAATACTTTGAACTTCTCAAGCAAAAAGAAAAGGCTTTCATGTCTCAGGAGTATGATTGGGCTGGTAATGGTGAAGATTCTGATGATGATGTTGAATATGTCAACTTGGCTCTTATGGCTAACAATCATGAGCAGGAAGCAAGCTCCTCAAGCAACCAGGTAACAATTACTAATCTTTCTGAGCTTTCTAAAGAGGAATGCGATAGTGCAGTAAATGAAATGTCTACTGTATTGTATAATTTGCGTGTTACTCTTAAATCACTTACCAAAGAGAATTCAAGAATAAAAGAGACTAATTTGCTCTTAAGTGATAGGAATGCAATGTTAGAAGCACAGCTCATTGAATTTGAGAAAATGAGATGTGTTAGTAGGGATGCTAAGAAGGAACTTGAGAACGTGTTACAAAGGGAAGAAATTCTTAAGACACAACTTGAAATAGAACAAAGTGTGATTGCTAAATGGAAAGATGCCAGGAATGTTGCTACCAACATCATTAATGTTCAAGGTATGGAATCTTTCTGTGAACAATTATGGAAAAAGAACAAAGAGAAACTAGGGTATATTTGTGAAACCTTAGAATCAGAAACAGAGTCAACAAACAACAATGATCATTTGTTGAAGGTTGATATGTCAACGGAATGCAATGTTCCGTTGACAGATGAACCATCAACCGATCAGGGTGTTTCGTTGACAGAGAAAAGAAAAGATGAACTCACTAGACTTAATAATAAGTATGGTCATGTCACCAAGAACTTTGTTCAAGGTGAGTCTAGTAAATCAAAGAAAGTTGAGAAGCCTGTTGAGAGAGCTAATGTAGGTCACTTGTCCAACAAGCAATTGAAAGATAAGTTAGAGAATGTTCAAGTTGAGGCTAAGGGAAATAAAAAGAATAACAGGAATGGCAAAGTAGGAATTAACAAGCACAACAATTACACACCTGATAAATATGCTCCTAGAAAGACATGTGTTAATTGTGGAAGTGTTAGTCATTTATCTACTAACTGCAAATCTGTTAAGAAGACTGTTAAAGTGAAAATCCCCAAGCATGCAATGAATAGTTCTATGCCTACAATGCCTGTTATGCCTAACATGTTTGCTCCATATGCACAATTTCAAAATCCATATGCCAGCATGCCATTTGTGTCTAATCCATACATGAATATGTTTAATGTGCCACAAATGCCATGGAATATGAATAACATGTTTGTTCCTCCAATTATGCATGCTAAGAATGAAAATGTGAGCAATCCTCAGAAATCAACACCAAGGATAAAGATTGATTTAAATCAATCTAAGCCCAAGGTGAAAAATGATATAAAAGGAAAAGCAAAGGCTAACAAAACAGGACCCAAGGAAACTTGGGTACCAAAATCGACTTGATTTGGTTCTATTGTGTGCAGGGAGACAAAAGGAATCTTTGGTACTTGGATAGTGGTTGTTCAAGACACATGACTGGTGATTCTACCCTGCTCACAGAGTTTCAGGAAAGAGCTGGCCCTTGTATTGCTTTTGGAGATGACAGCAAAGGCTACACAAAGGGATATGGCTTGATTTCAAAAGAGAATGTCATCATAGATGAGGTTGCATTGGTGGATGGTCTTAAGCACAACTTGCTTAGTATCAGCCAACTTTGTGACAAAGGATTTTTAGTTACTTTTTCTAAAGAAGCCTGTGTTGTTTCTAAAGGAGGAAACAACAATATGGTAATGACTGGATTCAGAAGAGGGAATGTGTACATTGCTGACTTTAGTAGCACAAGTTCAGAAACCATCACTTGTCTTTTCAGCAAGGCAAGCAAGGATGAAAGTTGGCTATGGCACAAGAAATTATCTCATCTGAACTTTAAAGTTATGAATGATTTGGTGAGGAAAGATCTTGCTAGAGGAATTCCACAAGTGGAGTTTTCCAAGGATGGTTTGTGTGATGCCTTTCAAAAGGGGAAACAAAAGAAGGCATCATTCAAAAGCAAGACAGAGTCATCAATTGTCCATCAGCTTGAGTTGCTTCATATGGATTTGTTTGGCCCTGTAAATGTCATGTCTATTTCAAAGAAGAAATATTGTCTTGTGATTGTTGATGATTTTTCTAGATTTACATGGACTTTCTTTTTGCTCTCCAAGGATGAGGCAAGTGAAATCATTATCAATCACATCAAGATGGTAAAGAATCATCCTGACTTGACAGTAAGAAGGATTAGGAGTGACAATGGGACAGAATTCAAGAATTCAAGCATGAAGGTGTTCTGTGAAGAAAATGGTATTTTGCATGAGTTTTCAGCAGCAAGGACACCACAGCAAAATGGTGTAGTTGAAAGGAAAAACAGAACACTTATTGAAGCTGCAAGGACAATGCTAGATGAATCAAAGTTACCAACTTATTTTTGGGTTGAGGCAGTTAATACAGCTTGCTTCACTCAGAATATTTCTTTGATTAATCAGGCCAAAGGAATGACCCCTTATCAGCTACTCAAAAGAAAGAAGCCACTATTGGATTTTCTTCATGTCTTTGGATGCAAGTGCTTTGTTCTGAGAAATCAAGCTGAGCATTTGGGGAAATTTGAAGCAAAGGCAGATGAAGCAATATTTGTGGGTTATGCAGCAGGGAAAGCCTACAGAGTCTACAATCTCAGAACCAACATTGTTATGGAATCTGTACATGTTGTTTTTGATGATCTCAAAATTCAGGGTCTCTGTGATGAAGGTTTCCATGAAAGTCTCTCTTTTGAGAATGAGGAAGGAGAACAAATGGATCATGATAAGACTATTGAGAAACAGTCCAAAGTTGTTGTATCTAGCACAGATGAAAGCAGCAGTGAAGATGAAATTGCTGCATTAAGATTGAAAAGAATAGCTGCTAGTAGACCAAATGGTCATTCCGTTGACAGTCAGAATGAGCGTTTCGTTGACAGTCAAAATGGTCATTCCGTTGACATTCACAGAAATGCTTCCAGGAGTGATCAATTAGGGACAACAAACTCAGGGGGAGTTTCTCAAGGACAAATATCTAATCTAGGCAATCATGATCATGAAGCTACTTCTTCAAGAGCAAATCTACCTCCATCAAGGAAATGGACTAAAGATCATCCCTTTGAACTTATTATAGGTGATGTGTCTTCAAAAGTCCAAACTAGAAGAGCAACTCAAGAAGAATGTCTATATAGCAGCTTTCTGTCTCAAGATGAGCCAAAGAAAGTTGAGGATGCACTTCTAGATCCAGATTGGGTCTTGGCTATGCAAGAAGAGCTAAACCAATTTGAAAGGAACAATGTTTGGAAGCTGGTGCCCAAGCCTAAGGACAGGAGTGTCATAGGCACAAAATGGGTGTTCAGAAATAAGATGGATGAAAATGGCATAGTCACAAGGAACAAAGCTAGATTGGTTGCAAAAGGCTACTCACAGGAAGAAGGAATTGATTTTGATGAAACCTTTGCTCCTGTTGCAAGACTAGAAGCAATAAGGATTTTACTAGCCTATGCAGCCCATGCCAATTTCAAAGTCTATCAAATGGATGTGAAGAGTGCTTTTCTGAATGGGGAATTGGAAGAGGAGGTGTATGTAAGTCAACCTCCTGGTTTTGAAGATGATGATTTTCCAGAATATGTATACTTCCTCCTCAAAGCACTCTATGGTTTGAAACAAGCACCTAGAGCCTGGTATGACACACTTTCACAGTTCCTCCTTGAGAATCACTTCACTAGAGGTACTGTAGATAAAACTCTTTTTCACAGGGTTGTGAATGGTTCTACTATACTTGTTCAAATTTATGTAGATGACATAATCTTTGGGTCTACAGATGTGAAACTTTGTCAAAAGTTTGCCAAGCTTATGCAAAGTAAGTATGAAATGAGCATGATGGGAGAGTTAACTTATTTTCTTGGTCTTCAAGTAAAGCAAGTTAATGAAGGCATTTTCATTAGTCAAACCAAGTACATTAATGATTTGTTAAAGAGGTTTAACTTAATGGAATGCTCTCCTGCCAAAACACCCATGCCTACTGCCACCAAACTTGAATTGAATACTAAGGAAAAATCTGTGGACATTTCAAGTTACAGAGGCATGGTTGGCTCACTTTTATATTTAACAGCTAGTAGACCTGATATTATGTTTGCTACATGTCTATGTGCTAGATTTCAGGCTGATCCTAGGGAATCCCATTTAGTTGCTATTAAAAGAATTTTCAGATATCTCAAAGGAACACCAAACCTTGGCATTTGGTATCCTAGAGAATCTGGTTTTGAACTAATTGGTTATTCAGATGCAGATTTTGCAGGATGTAAAATTGACAGGAAAAGCACAACAGGCACCTGTCAATTCCTAGGAAACAAGCTTGTCTCATGGTTCAGCAAGAAACAAAACTCAGTTTCTACCTCCACAGCTGAGGCTGAGTATATTGCAGCTGGAAGTTGTTGTGCACAGATTTTGTGGATGAAAAATCAACTACTTGATTATGGAATAAGAGTTGAGAAAATTCCTATTTTCTGTGACAACACTAGTGCCATTGCCATTACTGAGAATCCAGTGCAGCATTCAAGGACCAAGCACATTGACATCAAGTACCACTTTATTAGAGAACATGTTATGAATGGTACTGTGGAGTTACATTTTGTTCCAAGTGAACAACAACTTGCCGACATCTTTACCAAGCCACTTGATGAATCCACATTCTCAAGATTAGTAAGTGAGCTAGGTATGCTAAATTTCTCTTAATTATTTTGAGATTTTTGCAAGTTAAAATGCAGCCAGGAACTTGCTATAATTTTTCTGTGAATTGATTTTCTCAGGAAAAGGTGAAATTTTGTCTAAGTCAAAATTACTATGTCAACGAAACGCACCATTTCGTTGACAGTCTTAGCATTTTTCTGGGTGTTTCGTTGATAGCTCTTTTATATCAACGAAACGCAGCTTTATCAACGAAATAAGACTGGACTTTAACCGCCCAATCCTGATTCGTTGATGTAGCGCTTTTTAATCTGAACCGTTGAAATTTCACGTTCTTTATCACGATCTATGCATACACCCCTGTAAGTATAAATCGTGGTAATATTTAATTCTAACGGTTACTTTTTAAGCCAATCAGGTAATTTAGATTAATTATTGGACTTAATTTCTGAGAATTTTTGGGGGAGTATTTAAGAAATTTCAATTTCTTTATTTCATTTCTACCTGTTCTCAAAAATTCCAAAAGTTTTTCTATCTTCTTCTCTCTAACAAGCAATACAGCTCGAAGCTTTTCCTCACTCAACAATGGCACCCATAGTCAAGTTTATGTCTGCTGGTGGGTTCATCTATGAGAAGAACAATTTCATTCCATTTGTCGTTAAGGAGAGTCCGAACAGCATCTTTTTCAAGATGATGGACTTCATGAGGAACTGTAAGTTGGGCTATGCGATTTTTCACTCTACACCACTCTACAATGAAATAATCGAGGAGATTTGGACCTCATGTGAGTATAGTGGAACAAACGGCACACTGCAATTCACTCTTCAAGGTAATGAGTACATAGTTAATTCTGATGTTTTGCAAGCATGTTTACATATTCCTGATAATAACTGTGATGCTTTGCCTACTAACACTGAAATAACTACCATGCTAAATTCTATAAACTACTCTTTGCCTACTGATAACTTAGGTAAGATTATTAGGAGAGGTTTGGTTAGGGAATACAGTTATTTAGCTGATGCATTCATTAAGGTCTTTTCTGGAAAGATTAGTAATTTTGATGCATTAACTAACTCTATGTTAATTCTCCTAACCATGCTTCTAAATGATAGATATTACAACTTTAGCACCCAACTTATGTATGAAATTGGTGCTAAGTTGGGTGATAAGGCAAATAGGAAGAAAAATATCTATTATGCAAGGTTTCTGATGATGCTGGCTAATCATGTTAGTCCAGCACCATTAGTTATCTCTAACCCTACTGCCAGGTTTGAGTGCTTTGTGCAAGAAAAGAGAGTATTGACAGACATACTGAGGCTGAACCACAATGGTGATGTTCCAGTGGTGTATCTGCCAATCATTGAGGTAACTACTGCTATCCCTGTTAGTATAGCTGTTACTTCCATTGTTTCATCCAATCCAGCTGCTATGGAGTCTGTAGCTGTGACCCAACATGCTCCTGCCCCAGCAACAAAACCAAAATCTAAGAAATCCTCCAAGCCAACCTCAGGTGCTTCTCAAAAGGCACCTGTTGTAAGAACTACCACACAAACTAAGGGGAGTGAGTCTGGAGTTGTGAGAGGTGAGGGAAGGGGTGAAAGTCAAAGAAACCCCAAGGATAAGGAAGGTGAGGTACGTGTTTCCCAGCCTAGCCCCATTGTGTCTTCCCAACAAGGCACAATGAGTAAAATGGATTTAAGCACAAGTCTAATTGCATCCTCCCAAAAGGATGTAATTATTGAAACAAGCTCTCAACCTAGAGCACAGTCCAAAAGGGTAAGGGACACTTCAAGCCCACAGTCTACATTTTCCCAATACCAAAGGAGAGTGAAGCAAAAATCCCAGGTTTCACAGGGTGCACACACACTGGAAGCAACACTTCCAGTTTCTCAAATTCAGTTTGATGTAACCCCTATCATTACTCTGGGGTTACAGTCCCATTCTCTAAACATCAATCTTGAATTATCTCCATCAAATTCACCAACTCAATCTTTAGATGTGGACATGATCCATACATCTATTCCTGATTCTCCAACTCTAATCTTGGAGAAGCCCCACTCTGAAGCTGGTGGCCATCACTTGTTAAGTGATTTGTTGGGCCATCAACCAATTTTTCCTGAAGTTGCAAGGGGATCTGTGGACCAAACTCTCAAATCAATCACCACAGACTCTACTGTAACTTCTCATTCTCAAAGTGCTTTCTTGACTTCATCAACGAAACAGTCTATTTCGTTGACAAGTGTTTCTCCATCAACGGTATCCATACCGTTGACAGTTCAAACTACCATTCCGTTGATAGGTCATTCTACACCCCTTATTGAAAATCTAGTTATTTCCACAACTAGTGTAGATGACCTGGTGGTAGTTGAGACACTTTTAGGATTGAGAGGGAGTGAAACTGAGAGACTGGCTTGCAGCCAGGCAAAAGGAGAGAATGAGAGTGAGAGGCTGGCTATTTCTTCCAGCCAGGCAAAAGGAGAGATTGAGAGTTCCACCTTAGTAGGTGAAGGTGAGGGTGTGAGAGGTGTGAGCCATGGGGAGCCCATGATGCAAGAAAATAGAGGAGAGAGAGAAGGGACTACAGGAGTCATAAGGGAGGAAGCAGCCATTGCTAGTGAGTTAATGGAGGTCAATGAGGGAGAAAGGGAACTTACCTTCCAAGAGCATTATCAACAAACTCTGGATAGTATTTCCCTGGATCCTGAGACCTTTACTCATCCTGTGTCAGCCTATCAAGTTTTGGCTCAACAGGGCAATGTGGAGGCAGAGAGGTCACTACAACTAATACATACAACTGCATCAATGCAAAGAGCAAAGGATGCCTTGACCAATCTATCTCCAGGAGCTGCAGTAAGTGGTGAGTTTGATTTCTCTGATGATGAGGACAGCTTTGGTGACAATCAGGTGGCCACTACTTCACAGACTGGGACTTCTGTGGTGCCTCCTACACCAAACTGGCTTTCTCCAGATTTACAAGGAAGGATCTCCCTGGATGCTGCAATCACAAGGCAGTACAATAAGGCCTATCTGGCTCATGAGTCTGCAAATGCCAATGACAAGAAATTCTACAAGGCTATTATGGATTCACTGGAAATCCAAAGGCTACAGATGATGCAGACAAGGATTGAGGCTAGAGAAATCAAGGACTCAATTAGCAATCTCAAGGATGCTAATGACAGGAGGCTAGATGAAAAGCTTCCTCTTCTCACTGTGTCCAAGATGAACAGGTTTTTCACTAAGGAACCTGAGGTGGCTACCTCCTTGAAGACTCTCTCTTCTAGAGTGGACAAGGTGGAAGCTACTCTATCTCAGATGCAAAAGGAACAGGAGAAGCAGACACAACTGTTGGCCCAGCTAGTGGCAGCTCAAGGACTCCCAGTCATCTCTCTTGATGATAACAAAAAGGGGGAGAAATCTAAGGAGCTAGACATTCAAATCACAAAGGTTATGGTCCCAGCCATTTCCCTGCCAAAGGAGCCACTAGCTATGGGGGAGTCAGGTAAAGCTAAACTGGACAGCATTGACCTGATTCAGCAAGCATCTATGAAGCTACAGCTTGCTGAACAAATTAAAGACCACTGGTCCAGGATAGATGAAAGAGTCAAGAAGTTAGCTGGTACTGCAAAGAGTTCAAATCCATCAACGTATCAAGCTTCTTCTACAGAGCCATCAACGAATGTCATGGTCTTAGCATCAACGGAATGGGAGCCACAGACCAATTCTTCATATAAGGTAGAGCCCCTTCTACATGGAGTCACTCAAGGATCAAGGAAGGAGAAAGGACAAACTTCATGCATTAGGGATGTGGAAAAAGCTACATTGCAAAGAAGCCTATCTCCCAAGTCTCCTGCTAAACCAAAGGGCAAAAATACAGAAAGGACTTTCTATCTTGCACCTTATCCAGATGAGCACAAGCTTCTTGGTCTTCTCATCACAAAAAGCAAGGAAAGCAATGACTATGAGATAAGGAAGCAAAGGGCAATTGTCTACAGGAATGGACAACAAATCTGTGTTTGGGCTGGTCACCCAAACTTTGCTGAAGCTAAAGCTGAAGAGTCAGAAAGAGCAGCAATGCAAGCTCTTGCAGTTGCTCAATCTCTTGATGAAGAAGAAAGACAGCAAGAAGAAAAAGCCAGAGAGGAAAGGAGTGCAAAGAAGAGCACAAGGCAACCAAAGGCAAGAGCTAGGAGAAATATAGCCTTTGAGAATGATGACTCTCAGAGTATTGCATCAGACTCTTCTGTACCAACTGCACCTCCAACAATTCCTGATCCAGCTCTAGGGGAAAAGTTAGCCTGTGATCCTAAACATCCTGTTAATTTCCATGATCAGCCAATTGAGCCAAAGGAAGAGCCAATTGAGTTTGATGAGGCCAACTTTCCAAAATTCCTCTTTGAGATGGATCCAAAGAAGAAATCTAAGCAAAGGGCTACCAAGGCTAAGCCAATTCTAGTAAGGAGACCACAAGCTGAAAAACCTCCTAACAACCCAGAAGACTTCATCTACATTGTTGATATCAGGGAGGAGTCTGACCTACACATCAATCTTGATGACCTAGTTGAAGTGAGAGGAATTGCAGCTTCTTACAAACTACCAGAGAGATTGGTGTTTGTCTACAAGGGTGGGAGAGAACAGGTTTGGCCTCTACATAGAATTCTGGGAGAAGACTATCAGACACTGCTTTCTGTGTTCAAATGCCTGAAGAAAGATTTTGGTTTTACCAAAACAGCTAAGTCTGAAGTTGTTTCCAAAATCTGTCAAATCAAAGCTAGCTGGAACAAGCCTGGTGCACTTCCCAGAGTATTGAAGGTCCCTCAAACAGGAAAGAAGATTCATCTCCAACCTTTTTGGATGATGGAATTCAAAGACAAGGACAACTGTAGAAGATTCTTCAGAATAGAAGACCAACTGGAGAAGGCATCCAATGAAACTCTAAGAATAATGCAATCCAAGTTGGGGAATGAAGATGAAGAAGAGAAGATTTTCTACAGAAGACTTCAAGCTCAGATTGAGGAGAACAATGCAAGGAAAGGGAAGAAAACAAGACCACAGAGGCAAAGATGAAAAATCTGCTCAGTCTAGAGGAGCAACTCTGTGCACTTGTTTAGTAAGATTTTCTACTTTGTATTTTAATTAAATTCAATGAAGCTCAATGCAATTTCTACTTTTATCATGTGTAATTTGACTGAGTGTTTTTGTTATCATCAAGGCTCTTGATTTATGGCTGTTATTCTATCAGTCATAAATTGGGGGAGATTGTTAGGAATATGTTGTTCTTGATGATAATTATAAAAACACTTAGTAGATTTTGTATTAAGTCATTTTGTAACTGTCAACGAAATGGCATGCTTTGCAGCATTCCGTTGACAGGTAGCTCATCAACGAAATGAGTGATGTAGCAATTGCACTGTACAATACTTCACAGTTTGATATGCATTTTGATGTATGTATTAGATAGGTTTTCTAAGTCATGTTGACTAAGTACTAGATAGGCAAAATAGGTTGGTTAATTGTAAATATGTTATGCCTTGTAATTTTGCCTAAGTGAAGACATGTCAACGGTATGAGGATTACTCTATCAACGAAACAAGGATACACCATCAACGGTATGGAGTTTACTCATCAACGAAACGAGAGAAACACCATCAACGGAATGAAGAATAAAGCTATCAACGAAACACATCTCCCTGCTATCAACGAATCATTATTGCTTTTCTGAATAGTTGACAAAGTGATAGTGACAGTTTACTGAACAGATCTAAAGGTGATGTGGAAGTGTACTTTGCATTGGAAACCATTAAAATGGACATGGGGAATAAGGAAACATCCCAGTTTCCAATTGGGCTCTTGGGAGTGATCATAATAAGCATGAAGACAAAAGCAAGGATCTCCAAGGACCACTGGACAAAGGGATGAAAAGCAAACTATTGGCGGTTACCTTTAGTGTACTTTAGTGTAACCAAAAATAGTATTGTAAACTTAGGGAATATATAACCAAGTGTAGCAGTTAAGATAGAGTAAGAGAAGAAAAACAAATAGTTTGTATTAGCTATCCTTGAGAGCATTCTTCTCTACAACTCTGTAACTGAGCAGCTGTGTACTTGTGTATCACAGATTATTTCCGCAATAAAAACACTTCAGTTGGATCATCAAACAATCCAACTGAATTATTTATATCTTGTGTTTTTATTTATTCAGTTCAGTTTTATTTTATAAAGTGTTTTAAGTTTAAGAAAATATCAAGAATTGTATTCAACCCCCCTTCTACAATTCTGTTAGGTCATTTGGGATTAACAGTGTTGATTGAGTTAAGTCGTGAATTAATAAGGATGGAGATTCATCAGTTAATCAGTTAAAATAACAGGTCGAGCAAAGTGATTTTCATGTACATTTAGTTGTGAATTGATTTATATGTTTATGTGTGTACGTTATTAGTTTTGAATTTATAGTTAAAAGTTGATACACCTGTAGGTAACTCGAAAGTGGAGAATTCATCATGTCTTCAAAAACAAATTTTATCATTGTTTTTTAATAGTTATTGCTCTAATTTTTCTGAGAAAAGATTATATCATTTAGTAAAATATTTTCTGTAATTCATACATGAAAATTCAAAGATAAAAATTGTATATTAAGAAATTTATAGTGTATGTATTTCGAAAATATCATGTTAAGATTTATTCGACTGAAGAATTTATTTAGTGTGTGCATTTTTAACAAAATTCAATAAGTCGGTGCATCTATAACAAAAGTCATACAAGAATAAGAAACATTGAGAAACATTGAGAAGAGGTCATTAATTTATTTATTTTTAAATGAAGAGATTGTTGTTTTTGTTCTTATTTGTTTTGACAAAAATAGATCATTATTAATAAAAAATTCTCCCAACAACAAAAAGGATGTTTGTTCATATTTTTTTATTTTTTTTCTTACTAAGAGTAGATTTGGAGGTAGTGAAGATTTTAATAGCTCTGAAGGTATAATTGTAGGTGGCACATCTCAAATCGCTTCGATCTACTTTTCTAATTTTCTCAAATATTTGAATTATTAATATTAAAGATTTGAAAATATCTCAATTGTCTTTAAAAAATTTACTAATAGAGAAAACTAAATATAAAATTTTAATATCATTGCCTCTAAAATCATTACTAATGTAGAAAACTAAATATATTTGATTAGAAAATATCTCAAACTAATTGAGGAAACTAAATATATAATTTTAAATATTAGATAAATTTTCAATTTTTTAACGAAGTAACTAAATATACTATGTTACTATTATTTTCCTAAATGTTTTCTACTAATCTAATTTATTTACTGATTTCTTTTTTACTATCTTTCGAGTAAGAAAACTAAATATGCTATGTTAATATTTCCCTAAACTTTTTCTTGAAGTTCAATTTATTTACTATTTTCTTCCTACTATCTTATAACAGAGGAAACTAAGTATATTACATTAATGTTCTCCTAAAATTACTCTATGAGTCCAATTAATTTACTAATTTCTTTTTTACTATCTATTAATTGAGGAAAATAATAAAAGAGACGATTTGAGTGTCGTCTCTCAAATTGCATTGATCTATTTTCTAATTTTCTCAAAATTTTGAAATAAAAATAATAAAGGTAGAACAATATCTCAATTACCTTTTAAGTCTTTAGTAACAAAAATCTTTATTGCCTTTTATTCTCCATGGCCTTTTTTTTAGTCAAATTATTATCTTAATATTCTTCTAAAATTTATGTTGAAGTCAAATTACCATGTTGATAATATCTTAAACTTTCTTTTGAACTCAAATTTACAGTCTTAATATTCTCATATATATTTTTATATTTTTCTAAAATTTATCATGAAACCAGATTATCATCTTAATATTTCATACATAAATTATTATAAATTATGTTCTGATAATGTTTTTTGTTAAAAAACCCACGTTTTTTTAAAAGTTTTACCTTCTAATTTATATAGAATATATTACTTACAGAAAATGCAAGTTTCTATAAAATATAATATAATATAATATAAAATCTTATTTTTCTTCAATTATTTTCTCGAGTACCAATATTTTACTCAATAAAAATTAGAAATTTTAAAAATATTTAAATTAAATTTAATGATATAATAAAATTGATTAATGGATGATTTAATTTATTTAGTAAATTAGTTTGTTATCTATTTAGATTTGGTAACAACGAGAAAACGAGTCATGGGAAGAAAAAAGTTTAACGAGATAGTGATTCATTAGGAGGAGCATATTATATGCTACAATTTAATATTGATGTTCTTTTATGTATTTTAAAACAGAAGTTAGAATATGAATTTTCAGAAAAATGAAATAGGTGATAAATATACTAATATTTGATATAATATTAAAATAATGAAAAATATTTAATGATTACGTTTTTCTACATTCATTCAAAATTTCAATAAATGACCAAGCCGAAACAGATAGTTCAAAAGAAACCTTAATTTTATGTTAGAAATATTATTTTATCTAGAAACAAATTTTATAGAAATTTTTTAAAAACAATTTAGAGAAATTATTATAAAACCGCTGCGAAACGCGGCTTAGTAAACTAGTTTTCTATAATTATAAATTTACGACTATATTATTCATATGTATTTTATACATAAGTAAGTAATCTCACCACGTATGTAACAACATTTTTTAATATGTAATAGGTGGTTATAAAATTATATTATATATCTTAAATCATAATAAAAGCGGGGTGTCAGTGGTTCTTTAAAAAATTCAATTTTTTTCTTGGTGACAAGAAATGACGCATGACAAATTTTAATTTATAATATGTTCTAACCAATTATTTACATTTATAAACTTTTCAAAAGTAGTAACTTTTATAATATAAAAATCAACCAGTTCCACTGCTTTATTCCACTATACTCACTTTTTACATTAAATATTGATTGATCTCTAGCATTTTATATATAATAAACATAAGTAGGATAATATAAAGTATTATACAAATTCATGATTCGGTATTAATTAACAACGACATTTAATATAATAATTCTCGCATACTAAAAAGGTTCAAATTTTGATTTACGACCGGCGAGACAATACATAATAAAATGTATTATATGTATCTGTAACTCCAAACATTTACAAAGATTAAATTTTGTTTCGAAAAACTGAAAATGAAATTTTCAAAATGTATCAACTTACAAATTTGCATACAATAACTGAAATTTGAACGTGTTAAAATCTATAATAATTGAATAATGATGGGTCTATTTTCACATAGAACTACTTAAAATTAAAATTATTAGAACTAATTTACATATTCTTCTACATAACAAGAAACCTTTTTTATAAAATAAATCAAAGTTAAAATTATTTTTGCATAATAATTATTTTATACGTTTTATAAAAGTTAAAAAGTAAACTATATTATGTATAAAAATAATTTTCTTTTAAAATTTTATGCAACTTTTTAAGAAAAAAATGTTATGTATTACAGAAGTACATCTCATATTTATAATTCACAAATAAAATATTATATTTTGCATCACAACTATATTATGTGAACAGTTGATTAAATAGAACATATACAATTTATGAACCTAACCAATGATTAACAATATGTATATGATCTTTTTATTTATAAAACTCAAGTCTTGAACCGGCTGTCTAACTGACAAAGAAAATGAAAATGAAAGCATTTCATAAAGCTTGTTTTCTTTTAGACAGCGAACGGCTACACTGTTTGAAACTTTTAAAACAGGAACTGGTTTAAAAATTTGACAATATTGTTTGAATACAGCATTTAGTCATGGATCGTGCAAAGAATACGGGCGCACCACTAAAAAATAGCTAGACACAGGCAACTAATGTGTTTAAATAAAGGAAGTGCAGAAATTATACGCAATAAAAGTTAGCTTCACATTTATTATGACTTTGTTTGGATGGGGTTGACAGAGATTGGGTCGGTAAGTGTTGGGAAAAATTATGTTTGACAAAGTAATTTGAGGTTTGGGGTTAGAGGGGTTGAAGATGATAGTTAATTTTGGAGGACTTTCCAACATCCAAATTGGGGTGTTAATAAAGTTTGAAAATTTTGTTTCATCACGTACTTAGTTTTTAATATATTTTAATTATGTATTTAATTTTATATTAATATTATAAATAGAAAAAATAATTTGAGAAATATTTTTCTAAAACTTTTTTATCTAAAAAAATTTCCAATAACTTTTTCTCATAAATTTTATCCTAATTTTTTTTAAAACTTTTATCGAGAATTATTTCCAAAAAATATTTTTTCTAAAAATATATTATAATATTTGCTTATCCAATCTTTGGTCCCAATCCCTCATAACACTTCATCCATATATAGTAAGGGTTCAACCCTTCTTTACCAAACTCCTGCATCCAAACAAGCTAAGGGTTCAACTCAACCCATTCTAACATAATCCAATCCAACCCTTCCCTCCTCAACCCACCATCAAAACAGGCAATAAATGTGCGTGTAGAGGTAGATGCTAGAGGCCGGCGGTGGATTTTCTACTCAGCCAGCCGGATTAGACAACGATATAAGGTTCGATTAGATTCGGAGAAAATTTAGTAAACTCAAACATCAATCTTTGTCAAACTGCCCCGTGATGACTCATGCTCTCTTCTGCTCCCCCCCCCCTCAATTCTTTATATTGGGGGTTGGAGGCTCGTCACGTATTTTAAGACTCATTTAATATATATTTCGATAAATTATTTTAATTTTTTTTTCTTCTGAAAAAAAAATATAATGTTTAAAATTTTATTTAAAAAAAGAAAATTTTAAAAATAAGTTGTAGAGTTATACTTTATATGAGCCTTAAAATGCGTGCCAAACAGTATAAAAAAGGCTTTTTTCATAAATATCCCATTCCAGAAATATTTTTGCAAAAATACCTTTTCAAAAAAAAATATTTTGCGAAAATACCATCATATTTGAAAAAATACCTTCTGCAAACTGCAACCAAAATCAACCACATATGCAACTTGTTAATAATGGTGTTTTTCCGGCATCCTGATTTTAGGGTTGTAAACAACCCTAAAATCAGGGTAGATTAGGGTTTAGAGTCTAGGGTTTAGAGTCGAGGGTAAACCAAGACCACAATTTTACCCCTTTTATTAATAATTTTTTTTGAATTCTTAGCTGTTTTTTCAATTATTTTTTAAAAAGTTGCATCTGGTTGCATCTAGTTTCAACCACATATGCAACTGGATGCAAACTACGTAGGTTGTATTTGGAAAGTTGCATCCAGTTGCATCTAGTTGCAATCACACATGCAACCGGATGCAACCTACGTGTAGGTTGTATTTAGTTGCAGAACGTATTTTTGCAAAAATCTTTTTTAAAAGATGGTATTTTCGCATATTATTTTTAAAAAGAAGGTATTTTTGTAAATATTTTGAGAAGATTGTAAAATCGCAAAAAAACTTTAAAAAAGTGGTATTTTTGATAAATATCCTAAAAAAAACTGTAAAGAAATGAGAGGGACGAAAGGAGTATCGTTTTATTCTGCCATTTTCTTGTCCTAATTGATTAGTGATATGGGCTGAAAATAAACTCCAGAGACATAATTAATAGTCCGTTAATTAAATCTAGTGGGTTATTAAGTCAGGTATGATGAATGAAGGCCCAAAACCTAAATTAATTATTAATTTCGTAATTAATTAAAAGGCTGCTAATAGTGTCCATTAAATGTGTCCAAATTGAGACCTACTTCTAATAGAAGTAGTCCTGAAAGACACCAAACCTAAAACGAGTCAGCCTCATACAAACTAGGACTCACAATTCTGATCTAAAAGGATGACTTGACCCCCAAATCACCTAGTTCTACCCTAAAGAATGCCTATATATGCGTAGGTGTATATGCGCATTCCTGTTATGCGTGTTCAAAGAATATTTTGGGCACTAAACTCGACCAATGTCATTATGGGCAAAAAACGATGAAAAAGTGTTAAAGAAGGCTTTTACCCTATTTATAATGGCACAGAGGTAGTATTTAGTTTGTCTGGATATTATTACCCTTCTACGAAATGGTAACAATTTACATTTTCCGGACTATTACTATAAATAAAAACTAAAAAAATACAATTACTTAATCCAAAAATATATTACAAAAACAATTATTATAAAAGCGCAATTAACGATGATTCAAAAGTCAATCTACTATGAGTTTAAGCAAGTTCATCGAACTCCAATGTTATTTAACTCGATCTTACACTAAACCTAAAAATTGTAAGTAATAAGTTATACAGCCCAACAAATAACCAATTGATCTAACATGTATATACATATAAGATAATTCAATACTCGACTGATACAATAATGATAACGATATACGAAATATTAATTTCGGTATACTTTCATATTCTTATTCGATACAACACAACATAACATCACATAAATAACATTAATCTGAAATCCATAATTAATTTAATGAACACTACAACTCGGTGATAACGATCCTAAATAGGTATGACTATTTAGAATCGGACTTATAACAAATCAGTAATTGAATAAAAAGTTCGTCGATTAAATTTTTGATACAGAAAAATGGGATATGATTGTGTTTTGTGATTTTGAGAATAGTTCGAGAGTCGTAATATGAGAAAAACCAAGAACGAAACTTGTAGAATATTAAAAGAGTTTTTGGCAAAGTTCAGAATCATCAAATTACGAATTACGATGAATTCTCTACGAATTTTACAAGATGCTTGATTTATGTAAATTTAAACCCTTCGAATTTTGAAAACAAAACGAAAAAGGAGAATATGATGTTTCTATAGTGACACAAAATCCTAACTCTTAGCTCACAAATTATTTGTATTTTAATATGATTTATATTTTATGTTCATTAATTTAATTTAATTTTTAAATCATAATATATATCAAATTTTAATCTTTTTATTATTATTAATCTATTAATATTATTCTAAAAATAAATACTCTTCAACTGGTTGCAATATTATTTTGGTTTATCTTATTACTCAATTAAACTATAATTTTAGAGGTTACACTAAATTCGTAGAATAGTCCTTCCTAATTGAAAAGGAATTCGTGTTTATAATTGAAAAATGATAAAGAAAGAATAGCAGCACAAAATTTGTAAAAAGAATCGAGGAAGCTGATAATGGACCATTTTTATATACACATATGCTTAAAAGAATAAGTTTCTATGTAGCACGAAAAATAGAACTTGAAGGAGTATTTTTTAAAATACGAATTCTTTAGTAGATGAGGAGGAAGATAATATTCGTTTCCTACACAATGGGGGTAGGCTTTCTTTTCTTCTGCATATTTACAAAGGAGCAACATTACATATGCAAATCTAATTATAGTAAAAGTTGTAAACAAAATTCATAAAGAATGATATTTTTATAATAAAACACTTTCTATAAGATGTTATTAGAGCATTTTCAACGAGAGAAATTTTATTTATAAAAAAAGGCAAATAATGTATAGTACCAAAACACAGGTTCTAAAATTTTTAAGATTTTATTTTTAATAATATAGTATAGATAGAAAAATTTCAACCAGTAATTTTAATAATACGTTACAGATGCTCTTACGATATTCCCCTAGGGCTTAATAATAAGAAAGAGAATAGTGCTAGAGAATCTAATTTCTTTTTCCAGAATTTATCACAAATAATATGGAAACATACATCCCGACAAAAGAAAAATAAAAAAAAATACATGATAAATTTTAATTTGTGAATGCATATACATATCTACCAGGCTCATCATTTCATTACTAAAACAACTGAGTGCATATATATAAGAGAAAAAGGACCCTAAGGTAGACCTTAGGGGGAATTTTCTAAGATAGTGATTATCTTAGTGTATTATATTGACTATCTAATTACTTACATACCTAATTTATATATAAGTGAAATATATGATAAGTGAATTTTTAATAATAAATGATTATATGTGTTCATTTACATGTATTTTATGTGATCTTAGAAAAAATATCATAAAGTTAACCTTAGGATCCTCGTTATATAAACTATAATTATTTGTGACAAATTTTGAGGCATATTCGGCTCCTTTAGCATTTCTGTGAGAAAAAGGAAATAAGATAAGGGGTATACATAGACCAACGCATCGGATCCTTTGAGATAAAAGTAGGGATAATAAATTAGATAAACTGAAAAGAAAACAGGGGACCAAATGGCATATGGCGATGGGGATATTTGGTAGTCCCCCCAATCAGTTTTGGTTTTGCCAATTTACCAAAGGAAACTTCCTTATCCAGCCCCATGCTTTTTCCAACTTCTCATCTTGTTTCCATTTATTTGCTCCTTTTGCCGGGTTGCACAATTTTCTACGTCTTTTCCTACTTAACCTACTCCCAATTGAATTGTCATTAGTGATTTAAACTTTTAGCCGAATTTTGACAACCGAGTCCGAGTAAAGGATATTAATTTATTTGATAAGATCGATAATAACAAATTAAGATATTCGCGTAGACATGCGTGTTTACACTAGATCTCGTATTTTTGAATTTTTGTTAGAATAATGTTAGAGTTACAAAATTAAGTACTCCCTCCGTCCCAAAATAAGCGTCGCTTTGACTTTCTGCACGTATTTTAAGGTGCAAAATAGAACGACTTTCACATATTATTTTTTAAAAAAAAAATTCTGAATAAAAATATGGCATTTAAACTTTTATTCAGAAAAAGAAAATCTAAAAAATAATTAGTGGAAGTCACTTTTTTCGCACCTTAAAATACATGCAGAAAGTCAAAACGATACTTATTTTGGGACGGAGGGAGTATAAAATAACAAAATGATGTGGTAAGTGTGATATGACAATATAGGATGATTTTATCGATGACATTGATCTGAATGCAGAGGGTCTATTATTATATAACCAATCATAGCATAACATATCTCATTTTGTAAAAAACAATTGTGCCCAATTTGGGGCCTCTAACATTTTTTTTGTTAAGAGGAGGTATGTGTTATTTTACATTTATGTTTATATTTTTCTAAAAAGAATAATTGAAGTTGATTGTGGTTACATTTGGGTTAATTTAATTGTATTTGAGATTACATTTGATTTAACCGACACGACTTGTTAAACAATCCTATTATGCAATTAAATATGATTTTAATTACTAAATTTTTAAAATTGCATTTGTGGTTGGTTTTATTTGATGTTAGTTGCACATATAATTGTAGAGTTGCAAATCGTATTTTTGCAAATATTTTTTCAAAAATTGGTATTTTTGCAAAAGATTTTTTTTAAAAAGATAATATTTTTGCAAAAATGTGTATGGCCTTAGATATTTATGAAAAAACCTCGACACATAGTTTTGTAACCTAGAGAAGAAGAACCGAGTGAAGAAACAAGAGATCACTTAGAGAAGACACAAGTAAAGGAGATTGAATATTAAAGCCATAATTTCAATGAGTGTTATCTTTCTTTCAACTTCTATATTCCTTTGTATTTTTCTTTAAGATGTGAAACTAATTGTATTCTATGGCTTTAATTGTAACACCACAGTCCCACATCGAGTAGATTGGAACACTTTGTTCAGTATAAAAGCAAAAGTAATACTACTAAGTGCACCAACAAATCATGATCTTTTGGGGGCTTGTCGTTATCAAAGTTGGCTGCATTTGAGCTAATGTGCTTCGGCTTATTCAGACTCGGAATCGGGACTTGACCCAATTTTCGAAAAAAGTCTTGGAATTTGACCCGGGTTGTCAAACATGGTAGTGGTATTATCCCACAATGGACAGAGGTTCGGAGGTGGGGACACGAAGCCAATCAGTATTATCTCACAATGGCTAGAGAGGAACAATCTTGGAACTATGAGATATCCGTTCAGGCCTGACGAGGACGTCAGAAATATAAGTGGGGGAGTTTGTAACACCCCAGTCCCATGTGGTGGACTTATCGTTACCCAAGTTGGCTGCATTTGGGCCAATGTGCTTCGGCTTATTCGGACTCGGAATCAGAATTTGACCCAATTTTTGAAAAAAAGTTTGAAATTTGACCCGGGTTGTCACATTAATGGATTGTGGTGTTAATACGTAAGTGTTCTTTTTGATCATTTGTTTTGTGTTCATTATAATTGATTATATTGATTTGGGTGTAATGTTTTTCAAAAAATAATTAATTTTGAGATTGATTTATTAATTTGGATAATGCTTGGAAGAGACAACCCGAGTTTAGAACCCTTCAATAAAATTTGAGATTAACATGTGTTAATTTATGTTTATGATATAAATATATCTAATTGTCTCGAGTAGTTGAACTAAGGCTATATGTTAATGCTTCTCACAAATTTAAATTTTGCATGAAAATATATATGAGAGTTAATCTTGTGAGTTGGATTCATTTGAAAATCGGAAGTTCCTTCTAAATTATAGGTATCCTACAACATACACTAACAATTAGAACATGAAAAAGAGACGAAGATAATAACTTATTGATGAACAAGATTTGAAGTTAAAATTTTAGTATTGTTAATCTTGGGATATTAATTGTGTTAGTTTAGAATTTAGTGATAATCATTTTATTTTTTTATCGACTTGAATTAAAAGAATAATGATGTTTGGTACTCCTACTTAACACCTTAGATTTAGTATTTGTGAAAACAAATTATTATACTACTTGTTATTATATGTTCACTTGCATGTGAGTTGTAAAATTGCTAACAATTTCGCTTGATATATTGGACTTAGTCCCTTTTGTAGCGTAAATTGTAAGTTAATGATTGAACTTTACCCGACTTAAAATTTTTGGTAATTGAAATTTGAAATTTACAATATATTAATATGTTGTCACTTTTATTATTCGAAAAGATGGTTAGAATCCACTTTTTTGAGAAAAAATTGTGAGTTTTCTTTTGTAAAAGAGAGCGCCTTCTCCCCTTTTTGAAATATAAGCCGAACCGCCGTATCGTAAATTTGAAACCGGCCATCGAAATGATTAAATCGGTTTAATTTCGGTTACATTATGTACTTTACTAAATTTTGTATTTAGAAAAAAAGAAGGTTAATGTCTTCCTATCTATTTGAGTATATATTATATCCGTGGGAATGAAGAGTTAGGTGGTGGTGTAGGTAGTATTCGGTCGTAGTCACAAATGTAATATGATTCACGCCATTCTTTTACTTTTATTAGACATTATGAATTTTAATATCCTCTTACATTTCCTAAGTTTTTTAATAAGCGTGCAAAATATAGTAGCTATGAGTCAACATCAATTCCATAAGAATCATTAATTTAATATCAAACCATGAAAATTTTAAAAGATGATTACACAATAACGCAAGTTCGACCAAATAACCAACTATTAATTCTTTTTTAAATAGAAAAAGAAGAGAAAAATTCAAAAGGAATATAATTAAGCATATTTGATAAACATGCCACGAGGCATGATACCATCAATTGAACAGAAAGGTAGAACAGCACGTATATAGCTATATACATATTGTTTTGGTAGGTAAACAAAAAAGAGGTATAGTTGCAACTTGCAATTTTTGCATGAGCAGTTGAAAATCTCAAATATGTTTCCGAATAATGTGTATTATATTTTTATTTATAATATATATATATATGTGTTTGGAATTTATTTTATTATAAAATAATATTCAATAACATGATGACCTCTCATTATTTGTGAACTATTTTTAAAATGATTTTATGAAATATAGCATTTTTTAAATTTATTTTAGTGGCTATTTTCAAATCTCAAAAGAATAAAATTTGAAATCAATATATATACTTATATAAAGTAGAAAACGAGTGCGGTGAGGTGTCGCCTCTCAAATCGATTCAATTTATTTTTTTAATTTTCTCAACATTTTGAATTATTAATATTAAAGATTCGAAAATATCTCAATTGCCTTTAAAATTTAAACTAGTAGTGGAAACTAAATATACAATTTTAATATTCTTGTCTTTAAAATTTTTACGAATGCAAGAAACTAAATATACAATTTTAATATTCTCCTAAATTTTTTATTAGAAAATATCTCAATTGTCTTTTAAATCTTTACTCATGGAGGAAACTAAATATACAATTTTAACATTCTTGCCTTTAGAATTTTTACAAATGAAAGAAACTAATTATACAATTTTAATATTCTCCTAAATTTTTTATTTATGATTCTACTTAGAAAACTAAATATATTATCTTAATATTCACCTGAATTTTCTATTTAAATCAATGCTTAAAAAACTGAAAAATATTATGGCAAAGAAAAATATATAGATCAAATGTCACGTTCAGTAAAGATTTATGATACATGTATATGGTGCGCTCAATGTGTCCGAGCCTGCCCCAGCACCGACGTATTAGAAATGATACCTTGGGACAGATGTAAAGCTAAACAAATTGCTTTCCGAGAACAGAAGATTGTGTTGGTTGTAAGAGATCCACTTGTCCAACCGATTTATTGAGCGTTTGGATTTCTTTATGGAATGAAACAACTCGTAGCGGTTATGTGGGGCTCTCAAATCGTCTTAATCTATATTTTTTAATTTTTTCAATTTTTTGAATTATTAATATTAAATATTAGATAAATTCTCAATATCATTCTTACTATTTTCTAATGAAGGAAACTAAATATACAATGTTAATATTCTCATAAACGTTATCTACTAATCCAATTTATTTACTATTTTTTTTTGACAACGTTTAAAGAAGGAAGCTAAATATGCTATGTTAATATTCACCTAAACTTTCTCTTTAAATCTAATTTATTTACTAATTTCTTTTTACTATCTTCTAATACAGAAAACGAAGTATACTATATTAATATTCTCTTAAACTTAATACACAAGTCTCATTTATATCCTAATTTCTTTTTTACTATCTTTAATCGAGGAAAATAATAAAGGAGTTGGAAATCTTAATTATCCAATATTCTCCTAAATGTTTTTCTTAAATCAAATTACTATCTTAATATTTTTCTAAAATTTATCTTGAAGTCAAAATCACTATGTTAATAATTTTTTTAAACTTTCTCTTGAACTCAAAGTTACCATCTTAATATTCTCATAGATTTTTTCTTGAAGTTATAAAATTTATCTTGAAATCAGATTATCATCATAATATTCTCCTAAAACATTTATTAAAAATCATGTTCTCATAATATTTTGTAAATAAATCCACGTTTAATTTATCTATATGTTTTACATATATATTAAAAATCATTTTTTAAGTTTTACCTTTTAATTTCTATAAAAGATAATACTTATATAAAATGAAAGTTTCTATAAAATAAAATATAGAAGTCTTATTGTTTTTTCTTTTATTTTCTCGAGTACCTATACTTTACACAATAAAAATTTAAAATTTTAAAAAAATTAATTAAATTTAATTTTTATGATATAATAAAATTGATTTATAGATGATGTAATTTATTTATTAAATTAATTTGTTATTTGTTTAGATTTGGTAACAATGAAAAAACGGATCAATTGTCGGAAACATGTTTAACGACAGAACGATTGATTAGGAGGAGCATATTATATGCCAGAATTTTATATTGATGTTATATTATGTATTTTAAAGTAGAAATTGGAATATGAATTTTGAGAAAACTAAAAATGGGGACAAATATACTAATATTTGATATAATATTAAAGTAATAAAAAATATTAAACAATTGTCTTTTTCTATATTTATCCAAAATTTTGGTAAATGGCCAAGACGAAACAGATAATTCAAACTAATTTAATTTTAAAAATATCATTTTATCTAAAAAAATATTTTGTAGAAATTTTTTAGAAAAATTCAGAGAAATATTTCAAAGCGACTGCTAGCACGGTTTAGTAAACAAACTATATGTTTTAAAGATTAATGTACATGATTGCTGTAAATAACTCCGCTGGATTACGGATTCGACGCCATTACCCCATTATGAGAAGATTTGTTCGTGATTCTATGTTTATTTTTGTGAAAATTATATGGACTTGTTTCATGTAAATATAATATAAAATTTAGGTTGACCGACTTTTGAAGTTATAAAATCTGAATTTAAACTTATTTTCTTAGAGCAGTGATTCATTAAAAAAAATGTACTAGTGATTCATTAAAAAAAATAGAATCGTTCTCTCATGTCTCATTTACAACTCCAACTGGTTAGTTAAATAGGATTCTAAACTAAAATTTAAGGAATGGTGAATAATTTAGATCTCGACTATTGTAGTGGTTCCTTAAAAGGTTAGAATTCTTCTTCCAGGTATATGATGTCCTCATCCAAAAATAAGTATAATAGTAAAAAATGACACTCCAACAATATCTTAATAGTTACTTAAATCATTAGGACAACCACCCCATTACCTATTTAATTGACGAATAGTCATTCCCTATTTCATTGTTATGAATACAGAATTCATTTTCCTCCTTTTCTATACTTGTTTTCACTCTCTTTTGCCACTTATTTTCTCTTTCTTTCCAAATTTATAATAATAATAATAATAATAATAACATAATAGTACATTGTTATTATATAATATTTATAAATAACATAATAGTACATTGTTGAACTTGCTCTAATAGCATCTCCAATAACTCAATAAGGGATGACAAGATAGTTGACAACTTTTACCACATCATTGCATAAATTAATTTTTTATTTTATCTTTCTTCCCTATCAACTTTGACAATATTTATTCAAAAAATATTTCAATATTTAGCAATCTTTTAAATGTTGTCTATGTGATCCCATAATTGTGTTGTAAATAAATCTTAAACAAAAATAAGTATCCAAGATATGTAACTTTTTTATGTGTTTTTAACTATTTTGGGAAGTTGTCAAAAGTTAGCAACATTGGTGGGCAACCTTTGATCAACCTGCAATAGATAGACAATCAAGAGTGTCATGCCAGGTCAGCGATGTTAATTCCTATCGGAGATGTTATAAGGCACCAAAAGACATTCATTTATCTTGTTTTTAATGATAAAATATTCATTTCTCTCTTTTTCCTCACTTTAAATTTAAAAACTAGAGTTTGAATATAATAATATTAGGATACAAATATAATTTTTTTTGTTGAAGTTGATATTCTCTAAAATATTCTAAATCACTGGATTCCATTATTTTAATAATATTTTTAAAGAATGAATTAAGACTTTGCTCCAAGGTATCAAAAATCATTCACTATCATATTTTTAATAATAAAATATTCATTTTTCTCTTCTTCCCTAATTCAAATATAAAAATAGAGTTTGAATATAATAATATAATAATACTAAGATACAATATAAAAAAATATTATTGAAATTGACATTCACTAAAATATTTTAAATCACTAGAATTTATTATCTTAATATTATTTTTAAAAAATGGACTAAGATTAGATTGGGTTGCTCTTACAGGTTGCGGTCGACTACCACGAAGGCAAGTCGACTTGCTTTGGAGTATCTGTTAGCTCTAGTTTCATAATTTTAATTATTTTTAGGAACTCGCGGCCATTAGTAGTTTGTTTGATTCGGCTTTTTCTCCTTTTTGAAAAACAATAATGAAAGCTACACACATAAGAGAGGGTCGGCAACGAAATATACAAAGTATTTTATTCCAAAATAAATGTCATTATTATTAAGATTTTTAGGGAGAGGAACCTTAATCATTAAAGCTGTCTCGAAGATATTTTTAGCAAACATTGACATAAACAATACTCGTCAAATGTTGAAGCAACAGCAATAATGATGGTTAAAATTTGACAGCATGTATGAAATAACTATTGAAAAAAGCATAATATAATTTATTGATATACTATTTCCTTTATTTCTAAGTAGATGTTTTATTAGACTTTTAAATTGAACAAAATTTGACCGAGGTTTATATTAATAAAATAATTGAAAATAATAATAATATTTATATTATTAAAAACTGATCAGCCTTGTAGTAAGCCTCGTATGACAATAAGTTGTCTAGCAAAATTCACCCTCTAACAAGAGGTTGTCCGACTCAGTATAATACTCCAATTCGGGACAACTTCATGTTTAAATTTTATCTTCGTAATATATTAATAGGAAGTTCAGGAATCCAAAGAATTTGGATAAATGAGAACAAACTGCTCCAAACTTGTTCAACTTTACTATGGCAGGATTAATATACACACAGTAAAAGAAATGGTTAACAATCAAAAGTTCATCTGAAATTAAGCATATATGAATCAATTAAATTAACAACAATTCTTACTTGTTGAAATAAATGAAGTAAACAACAAAAAAGTACAGTATAGAGAAATGGTCAGTAACTTGCCTGGGCTACCTCTTTGCTTTGTTACTACTTTCTCTTACTTTTAATACGCTTTATTTTTAACGGTTACTTTTTGCATCAATCAGGTATTTTTTTTAATTACTTGATTATTTTAGTGAGTTATTTGTGGGAAGTATAAAAGCCTTTTTAGTTCTAACTGTTCATTTTTATCCTTTCCCAAATTCTCTAAGGCAAAAATACTCTTTTTTCTTTCAAATTACAAAACTCTTTCTTTATAACCAAGCTTTTTCAACAATGGCACCAATAAACAAGACTTTGTCACTCATTGGGTTCACCTATGAGAAGAACAATTTCACTACCTTGGTTGATTTTGAGAACCATCCAGAAGCTTATCACAAAATGATAAAGTTTCTCAAGAACTGCAAGCTCTCTTATGCCATGTTTGAGGCTCCAACTCTATACTGTGAAGTAATAGAGAAAATTTGGAGTTCTGCGGTCTACGACTCTCAGAATGGTACAATTTATTTCTCTCTCAAGGGTAAGGAGCATATTATTAATGCTGATGTTGTGACTACATGCTTAAGACGGCCTGAGAATAACTGCCTAGAAAAACATACCGATAATGATGTAGTTAACATGCTTAATTAAATTAAGTATGTTAAAACTACCGAGAATCTAGGTAAAATTCAAAGAAATGACATGAGGAAAGAGTAGAGCTTTTTATGTGATATTTTAAGACTTTGCGATATACAAATAGCCTGTACATATTCATAACTCCATATCGTAGTGTCTCTATCATATAAATACTCTTTTCTAACCGTTCACAACTTTTCATCTTGTCTACTACTCTCAATTCTCTAACCTAAACTCAAATTCTCTACTCTCTTCTTCACTCTCAATTTCACAATGGCACCCAAATCCCAAACAGTATCATCCTCAAACCCTTTAACCATATCCAAAGAAACAAATCTTCTCACAATTCCCTCTGAGACGGAGGCAAACCCTAGGTACAAATGCTTTGTACGGTTCTTAAACACCTCCTACCTCCGCCAATCCTTAACCCAAAACCCCACTCTGTATGTTGATGTGTTTGAGGGGTTCTGGAGGACATCAATGGTTTCCACACTGGCGAAGGAAGATGGAACCTCGTTTCAAGAGGTTAATTGCACGATTGGGGACAAGCTTTTCCAGTTTGGAGAAAATGAGATAAACGAGGCCCTGGGGTTCAAGGTTGAGGGTCATGACACTGAAGCTAATGATGCTGAGATGGTAGCATTCTTGGATTTAATCAAGTATGCAGATGAAATTGACATGGCTAAGTTGAACAAGAAGCATGTCAGGAGGGAGTGGTCGTTTCTATTTGATGCACTCCAGAAGGTGTTCTTATGCAGGAAGACAGGATGGGACCAAATCAGTCACATTGTTGTGAAGTTAGCCTACTCCCTAGCCTACAATCAGGAGATAAATGTTGGAGCAATAATCCTCAGAGAATTGGCTCAAAGGCTAGGGAGGACAGTTCGTGGTAGAGGTAATGAAATCTTTTATCCTCGTTTCCTTCAATGTATTTTAAATTATCTTGATGCTAATATACATGAACTAGAGGGTATAGATCAAAATAAAATGGCTTATTCCAAGTCCATGTCCAAAGTTCTATTTGGGTCATTGGACACAAGGAATCAAGTGGATGTGATACTAAGTGTGACAAAACATATGCAGGACACATTTGCATCTTATCCACTTGATAAGCCAATATACCATGAACTTTCCTGGAAAGGGAAGGCTAAGACAGAAGGAGTATCCAAGTCTAACCCAAGCCTTCCTAACCCATCCAATGATCCCCCTGCAAACAGTACAATAGTCATTAGGGAGCCAACTGCACCAACTTCCCAAAAGGTTGGTGCTACAAAAAAGAAGACAAAGAAGAGAGCCCTGGCAGTGATCAATGAAACAGTAGAGTTAGGTAGTGAGAATCATGAGTCACCTCTCACCAGACACAGTAAGAAGTCCAAATCTATACCTACCACTGAATCCTCCCAACAGGATTCAGATGTGGAAAAATGGGTACACCTGTTACTGTCAATGGCCTCTCAACAGGGCATTGGCATTGAAAGGAGTAGTCTCCCCACTACATCTTGTAAAGAGTCAGCACAGGGTCAAGAACTCACTCTTGACCCAAGTGGAAAATAAGGGTGAATTTACACAGAGTGGAGAGCACATCACAATTGAAACTCCTCCTATTTCTCAGGGGGAGTTGCCAACATCCAATCTAAACCCCACTTCTCTCTCAGTTTCTCCATTAAAAATTTCTTCTGAACAAGAGAGTCATTCTCATGACAATCTTGCCATTGATCAATCACAATCTACTTCTGTGATTGAGCCACTTTCAAGTGACATGGTGCATGACACTGTGCTCACCACTCAAGAACCAAACTTAGTTGGTCAGGGAATGCATGCTGAGGCATATCCTAATGACACCAACAAAAACATAGAGGATTCACCAGTTCTTACTGGAGACTCTATGCCAGACTCTCCATTCCTTTTGGACATGGACTTGCCTTCACATGCACATGGAGATGATGTTGTCACTCATCCCATTTCAATGGAGACAACATCAGACTCCACAATCATTCCAAGACTGGAGGAAACTCATACAACTATCCCCCCTGAAGTTCCTAGCACTAGCTCTTACTTGGCCCAGGCTACCATGTAAGAATGGCTGAAACCTGTGCAACATGACAGGGCTTCAGGATCATCCTCTGTGCCACCACAATTGACGGAAGGAGAACTTCAAAATCTTCATGTGGCACAGATTGATAAGATCTCTAAAATTGCTCAACATCTCCTCACTTCAAATCTCCCAAACTCTGATTATGAGGCCATTCTTCTCTCTCATAAGGAGGATTTTGAAGCACAACAGGCAAAAATTGTGGATGAAGCCCAACAAGATGGGAATGTGGATGCCTGGGTAGATGGAAAAAGGACAGTGAAACTAAAGGAGGCTCTAGCTTTTCTCAGGGAGGACTATCTCACAGCTTTGGGATCTAATGCTAAAAGTCTCTCTCCTGCAGAAATCTATGATGCTGTTAATGAAGTCTACAAGAGCCAACTCAAAGCTATGCACTTCCTTGAGAAAGGTCTTCAGTCAGAAATCTCAACCATCAAGGAAGAAACTGAACATTCTCTGGTTCAACTAAGGAATACATATCTTTCTGATTTTCCCAAGGTGGATGGCATACTCAAGGAGCTCAGGAAGACTAATCAAACTGTCTCCTCTATGGATCTTTCTCTAGCTTTGGTGACTGATAATTTGAAGAGAATGTCCACCAAATTGGAAAACCAACTGCAGGCCACCATCAACTCCAATTCTATGCTCACAGTGCTGTGGAAGAATCAGTATGGGAACAAGCTTGTAGATGAAGTTCCTATATCTGACATCTCCAAGTTTGATTTCTCCAAAATAAAGGACCAATCCCTGAACTCTTTCAAATCTCAACAATTATTCTCAAAGGTAGATAGCTTGGAAAAGGAGGTGGCTGATCTTAAATCTGAAAACAAGGTGCTATCTCAATCCTTGGAACAACTCAATCACAATTTGGATGACCAAAGCAATGCCACATCAAATATATTGCTAGTCCAACAGCAAATGATGACAACCCTACTCAGAAGCATGAACCTTCCTGTTCCTGGAGAAGCTCAAGACATCCTGTATAATTCCAAGCCTAAAGGGGAGAAAGGAAAAGGAAATGGGGTTAATGTACAAAACAGAGGGGGAGTACCTGCCAAGCAACAGAAGTTTAAGGGCAAAATCACTGAAGAAACCATCAAGCCAATCACTCTTCCCTCTGTGGATGTCATCAATGCACAAGGTCAAAGAAGCACAGTCACTACCACCTACTATCCATCTACTATGTCAAAGGATATCTCAGCTCCTCAACAAACATCAAGTGCCAAACTTGTCAAAGCTACCATTATCACTGAGGCCAAGCTACAGGAAGTTGCCAACTCTCACATCTATCATGATGAGGCCTTCCTGGAGTTTCTGAAAGCCATCTACAACAATGCTCAAGAAGATTCTAGGATCTACAGAGAAAGGCTCAAGGAAAATATCAAGTACTTCACTGTAGCAGTCAGAAAAATCAAGGAAGTTCATCTAAGAGAAATAATCATGGTATCCAAGGATAATTGCTTATGGCATTTATCCTTTCAAACTCTAGATAAACTGAGGTTTACTGAGCTGACCACAATTCTGGAATTGATTGAGAAGCATGGGGAGAATAACATGAGGCTGCATGAAGACTTGAAGATAGACCAATTTCAAAGATTGCCTGAAGTTATCACTAACCCAAGGACAATAATCTTTCAAAGTCTAAACCAAGCCAATAACATTGATCAATTGGTGATTCCTGCAAACTTGACAATGAAGAACAATGCCAAAATCAATGAAGTGTTGCAGATGTTGAGAGCCAAGAGAGGAGTTAGAACAGCTGAAGAGCTTGAAATGATTTAAATTCTACAATCTTTCTTGATTCATGGAGCCATTCCTGAGTCACTCAAATAAAGAAGCAAGAAGAAAGATGATGAGGGGGATGATGAGGAGAAAACTTATAGAAGGAGAAGTGAACCAAGGAGCAATAAGGATGGAACAAGTGACAGCAGCAAGAGCAAATCCTCAAAGAGATCCAAAGATGCTGGCGAAGACAAGGATCCCAAGGGAAACAAAGAATCTGTCAAGAAGAAGAGTGGAAATCAGCAAGTCAAGGACATTGCTAGCAGTACCTTAACCACAACACAAGACTCTAAGTCTAGGGTGGGTACTGTTAGTAATGATCCTTCAAAATCTTTACCCAAAACTTCTGAACCTGATTTGCCACAGAAGAAAGTTGAAGCCACAAAGGAAAAATCAAGAAGACACTTCCACAAAGTCACAGCTAGTGGAGTGTTACAGTGGATGAAAGGGAAAGGGATGAAGCTACTTCCAAATGATGTGGCACTAAAGACTAAATCTCACTGCTCCAGAAAGCTACCTCAAGTGAAGCATTTGAAGATCAAGAGTGTAACCAGAAGGAAAAGGATAACAAAGAAGAATGGGGTAATCACTAATGTAGTAGGGATCAAAGTGCTTCCTCTGGATGAAGACTATGATGAAGATGCCCTAGCATTTTTGAGAGCTCAAAGAATCTTTGAAGTCAAGGTGAAGCTAGATCATCTAGAGATCAAATACACTGATGGAAGAGAAAGAGAAATGAAGCAAGGAGGCTGGCAATACTTTTCACAGTATGAACTTGAAAGAATAAATGCTCTACTGAATTTTAAAGAAAAGGAGGAGAGATTGTGGAAAATAGAGGTTGCCAGATTCATGAAGATGCACTCTGATTATGAAGAAAATCTAAGGAAGCTGAATGAAGAAAAGAGGTCCTTGAAAGAAAAGAAGATGGCTGAAATGGAGGAAAGAGCAAAGGAGCTGAGGGAGAAAGGGTTGTGCAGGGTAAAACAAAATCCTTATATTGTGGGGTAAAAAATCTTTATGGAGGAAAAAGCAAGATAAGGATGGAGTTTATTGATTCATATGTGGAAAGTGCTCTTAGAACAGCAGCTGAAGATTTAGAAGGCTCTCCTCTCATAGAAGAGTTGATTGCAAGAGATGAAATTCTAATGCCCATTTTTGAAATAAAGAAGAATGAAGAAATAAGGAAGAAGAAGATTTATGATGATTTCTTAGAGAAACAATTGGAAACTGAAGCTATGTAGCTCAAGGAGAAATTCTGTAAGCCCAAATTTCAAGTTATCAAATTCTGTTCATCTTTTTCTCTTATTTATATTTGTTTCTTTTTATGTAAGTTAGGCTTTTTATCAGACATGAAATTGTGCCTAAGGGTCTTACTCACAATTAGGGGGAGATTGTTAGGCTCAAGACATGTCTGAATACCACCATTAACAAGCCTACACTTTGTGACTATGTCACACTACATGACCTAGTGAACTCTATCACTGGGATATAGTATAGGTCTCTCTGTACTTGTCTTGTTCTCATGAACATTAGCTTGATCATATATGCTCAGAATTATAATGAGCCTAGTAAGTTTCTTGCATCTAGAATGTACATAGGCCATTGAATAATTGTCTTGGTAGAAGTTCAGAATTTGTTCATGCAGCAGGATGAAGATGAATAAGGCCCTGAAGAAATAAGTTGCAGAAATTTGTCTAAGGCATTATATAGCAAAGTCAGAATAAAGCTATGTCGTGAAGTCACCAATATCTATGTCGTGAAGTACTAACATCACATAGTCCTAATTGAACTATGTCGTGAAGTCTTCATTACTCATATCGTGAAGTGTTGATACCGCAAAGTCAAGATGTACTGGATCGTGAAGTCCCCAAAAGGCCTGGATCGCAAAGTCCCAAAATGGTCTAGATCGCGAAGTCTTCAAAAGGCCTAGATCGCAAAGTCCCAAAATGGTCTAGATCGCGAAGTATTCAAAAGGCCTAGATCGCGAAGTCCTCAAAAGGCCTAGATCGCGAAGTCCTCAAAAGGCTTAGATCGCGAAGTCTCTAAAGGATACATCGTGAAGTCAGGAATGAAGTGGAGTTAACGATATCAATACTTAGCCATCTACAACAAGACAAATGAAGGTACAAGATCAAAGTCAATGGAGACAAATACTGAAGCATATGTATTGGTCAGGTGGTCCAAAATACAGATGGAAAATCTACAGCTAAACTTGGAGAGGAAGAAGGAAGACAAGCAGCTACAGATAAGGGAGAGGACCACAGAAAGCAAGTGGGTCTCCCTGACACAGCCAACCGTTTATAGAACGACAAATTGGAGTTACAGGAAGGGTAGCTGTGTAATTAGATGTGTGCACTAGTTTTGTATAAGACAATATATATATTGTGCACACCCTACGGTTAGCTGGAAGTGAGCATATCATAGAATTATATTCAAGCACTTCTTTCTCTTTAAGAAAAACAAGATACAAACTGTTCTTGTTTAGAAGCCAGAAATTCAGTTGTGAAATTCTGGAAAACTGTAGTATTTAATTTGCTTAATTCAAAGTAGATTAAAGTGATTGTGTGTGTTGTTTATTTTCAATTCCGCATTTTCTTACTACACAATCTATTACAGCAATTAAGCTTCAAGAAAGTGATAAATATCTAAACTATCCATTCACCCCCCTCTGTCTAGTTTCTTGGTGTTATTCATTTCTAACACAGAGCAAGCTTCTAACATACAAGAAGTTTAAAGATCAAAAGCAACTGCAACCATAGAGAGAGGTGACAATGAAGAAGCTGGGAATGAGTTGTCAAACAAGAACTCAAAGTTGGTGTTTGCAAACTCTCTACCCATAAAATGGAAGCATATCTTTGTATCTATCAAAAATACCCCTGTATCTAAAGATCTAAATCTTAGCAGCCTGTTAAGTACTCTTGAATGCTCAAATCTTGAGGCTATGTAGGATGCAAAGATTATCAGTAAAGAAGGGGAGACAGAAATAAGAGATGTGGTCATCTCCAACCAAGATTTGAAAGAAGAGGAGAGAACAGAAGCAGCAAGCTCAACATTCAAACTGAAGATCTGTGAATGTATCAAAACCACAACAAACAAGGGCAATGAAGAACGACACTGGAAGATGAAGTCCTTTTTGAGCGAAGGGTTTCAACTGAAGAGGGTTGTTCAACATCAACAGAGGGATCTATCAACCTTGTACCTACAGACTATGACAATCAAGAAGCAAGTTCAACCAGAAATCATGTATTTTCTGTGAAGCCAACTAAGCATGTTAAACAAGTATGTTGCAGCACTGCAATGCATTTATTTGATGAATTACATGTTGTGCGTATTTCCTTTAACAATCTTATTGAAGAAAATGTCAGGCTCAAAGCAACCAATGTTATGCTTAGTGAGATAAATGCTATGTTGGAAACTCAAGTCTCTGAGTTTAAGGAAACACTTGTTGAATGCATGAATGCTAAACATGAACTTGAGGCTGTCTTAAAAAGAGAAGTGGGTTTGAAAGAACAGCTGAGAAAGGAACAAGAGGTTATTGCAAGATGGAATTATTCCAGTTGCATTGTGTCCAACATTATCAAATCTCAAGGAATGGACACATTTTGTAAAGAGACCTGGAATTGCAATAACAAGAAGCTAGAGGATGTGTAGACTGCTCCAAAGATGGTAAAACCATTTAGGAGTAATCAGACTCTAGAGAAACTGATCAATAAGGTTGGACCAGGTTTCAGAAACCATGTTCAATCACTAAGAAGTAAAACCATCAAGGAAGAAGAGTCAGATGAAGATGAAGAGGAAAGCTTGAATGAAACAACAATGATTAACTGTAGTAGCAGCTACCCATCAGAAGAAAGTACTTCCAGAAGGCCCTGCATTCGATGTGGTAGAGTTAATCACTTGTATACTTCTTGCAGATTTGTTCATACAAGATCTACTCAACTGCCTATGACTGATATGCCTGTCATGCATCACATTTTTGCTCACAATGCTCGAGATTCAACAAGATATGCTAACATGCCATTTGTTCCTCATCCATATTGGTATGAGTTCAATATGCCTCAAATGTCATGGAGCATGTCTGACTTGAATGATTTGTATGCTCAAACATTTCCTTGCCGAGCATCAAATTTTGATATTCTTGAGCAACATGTGATTTCTAATCTCTCAATGTCAGAACCAAGGGATGAGAATGGTTCGAATCCTTTGAAGCTCAAAGCTCAGAAAGAGAAGATGACAGTCATAAAAGCTAAAAAGCCAAAGCTCAAGGAAACTTGGGTACCTAAGCCTGCTTGATTCGGTTTTGAAAGTGTGCAGGAGGAAGATACAGGAGCTATAGTTTCCTACTAGAGTTTCTGTCCTGCTCACTAATTGCTCAGAGGAAAGTAGCCCCTCTACTGATAAGTGGAGATGATATTTGTAGTCATGATTAAGTAATGAAGCATGACTTTGGCAAACAATATCATCAGTTAGGGTTGAAGCACTAGTTGATGGATATAAGCATACCTTGCTCTGTATCTATCAAACATGTGACAAAGGAAACTTTGTATTTGTAGCCTGCATTTTCTATCAATAGAAAGATAATGAAGTGGTAAACACTGGACACTTGATAGAAAAGTGTATGTAGCTGATTTGTTTACTGCCTTGGAGGATTGCTTGTCTTGACCTCTTTATGACAAGGCAAAATCAGGATAATTGTAGCCAGTGAATAAGAAGCTGCCTGAGTCTTGATTAGAGGAATCCCAAGTTTTGCCAATGATGGGTTAAAGGATGCATGCCATTAAGGGAAGCAATAGAAGACCTCTATCAAGAATGGGACAAATCATACATTTGATAAACTCCTTCAGCCACTGCACATGAAATCTCACCAAAGAATTTAGCTCAAGAATTCAGTATGAAGAGATCTTATGAAACAAATGACAAAATCTGCAGAGACTTTGCTTGGAAAATCAGGATAACTATTTGAGCTCTGGAAAGTTGTGGCTGGTGCTACTTATTGCAGCCTGAATGTTTTCTTGATCATTCAAGCACCTGAAGGAGGAATCGTCAAATTGTGTGAATAAGTGTAGCCAACAGTTTTTCTCTTTTCACATTCCTTAGCCAAGGAAGTAATATAAGCTTAGCTAAAGGATATAAGGGAATCTGTGTGGGAAATTACTTGAAGAACATCAAGTCCATGATCGAATACTTAACATATCACAAGTGTTAAGTTTAACTGACATCTGGATAAATATTCTCAAGTAATTCATGAGTGGAAGAAAAGATCTTTGCTAAAAGGAAGTAGAGATGTAGCTGAGAATGGTGGTTTCTTCTACATGCTTTCTGACTGTCTTTCATAAGAGAGGACATTCAGGTGTAGAGGAAATTAAGCAGCCATCCATGGTATCTTATGTTCTTTCCTGAAGGGTTTTATGTATGGAACATCTGCTCAGGGGGAGCATTTCTCAGAAAGTGTTAATCTACTTCTGCAACTTCAAAAAGACATCATGTCAAAGATCGAATCTTTTATCTACTCAGAAACCCAGGTTGGGTATGCAACTCAAAAAGAGTGCATGTAGCTGGAGAAGCCTAAAGGGCTTTAAGTCACTGAATCAACACTGTTATGGAGTCTATACAGGTTGTTTCTGATCATGCCAGATAAATCAAGCTTATTGATGAGAAATTTTCTGGAGTTCTCAGATTTAAGTTTGAAATGGAAAGCGGTTTTTGGTATGAAGAAGATGATGATTATGTGGATGGATCAGTATCTCCATGAGTGTTCACCTAGACTATGAATGATTCAAGTCAAAATGAGTCATCCATGGAAAGCCAAAATGGAGCATCCGTAGAAAGCCATGTGGAGCATCCGTAGAGAGCCAAATGGAGCTTCCGTAGGAAGCAAAAGTGAAGCATCCGTAGGTGGATCACAACTCTGAGTTATCACCCCAATAAATTTAGGTGGAGTTTCTCTGAGTTAAAGATCAACCTCACATAATCATACTGATGAGAATATTCTTACATCTTCAAGACCTGCACCTACCATAAAGAGCTTATTCCAAAAATCCAGAAGAAAGTCCTCCTGAAGACAGTTATTGGATTGAAGGAATAATGTGTTCACTTGGATCAAGGCAAGATCTTCCAGTTCCTACAAATCTGCATGTCTACTTCCTGGACATCCAATCTTTCTCCTTGAATTAAAGTCATGGTTAAAGAAATGAGTGGAACATCTGCCTCACAAATCTCTAAATCTACTGTGCTAAGTCAGGTTCTTCAAAGATTTTCTTTAAAGGAATTTTGTGTTGGACAGTACAATGGAAATACCTTTTGATCCAAGTGTGACTCGGTGAAGAAGACATCAGTACCAAGCTGCTTATCAAACATCCTCTTCAGAATGGTAAGTAAGTGAGGTACGAATAAATTTCAATATTTTTCTTGATGTCTTATATGTAGCCAGTGTTTAAATGACTTTATTGAAAACTAAGTTTTCCAGAAAGAGTGAAAATTTTGTCTAAGTCAAAATTTACTTTATTGATGGATATCCTTATCCGTAGATAGTCATTCATAACACTGGATTTGTTTCTTTGCTTTGCTTATGTATACTGACTCTCCGTAGACAAATTTTCTACATCTATGGATACTACTTTTGCTCCTCTATGGATAGTGCAAAAAGACAGTGTCTATATCTGTAGAAAATTAAAATCTAAATCTCAGCCTTTGCAAGTCATATATCCTTAGCTGAGATACGTATAGTTTACGTAATATCTAGCATCACTGATCAATAGCTTCGTTGTTATGCTGAAAGGCTCATGCAAAGAAGTTTTGAGGAGATAAGTGAGTATTCTTCTAAGAATTCTCAGACCAATTATTGACATTACTGAATTGAATACCTTGGTAGGAAATTTGTGTTTTGAAAAGATAATTGGTGATCTCCCTCATGACTAAGTAACAAAATGCTATCAATTATGTTAACCACCTGTTTATGTACTAGTACCTTAACTTTTCTTGGAATCTTTGTGGTATCTCAAAAGATTATCAATCATTCAGTATTTGATAATCCAAGAGATACTTGCTATGCTCTAATTGGTTGTCTAGATGTTGATACTTGCAAGATAAACTCCTAATCAAGAAGACATATCACAATTCATGCCAATTTCAAGGAAATAAGTTCAGGTCATGGCTCAGAAGAAATGCTTAGCTTAAGGACAAATCAAAAAATGCAGCAGAAGCATTTAAGCATTTCTCAAAAGAGTCAAGTACATAAACCTCATGCACCATGCTATTGGAAGAAGTGATGTGCATGTTGTAGTGGAACTACACTGTGTTCCAAGGGAACAACATTTAACCAGATATCTTGCCAAAGCTCTTAATGCAACAACTCACTTGAGTTGACAAATGAGTTTGGTAGGTAATGGTTTCTTACTCTCTTACATATCTGTGTTAAATGCATGCAACCAGTGATTTCAATCTCTGGAATTATTTGTTTATTTTATGTGTTTTATTTGTTTGTTTTATTTTAATTATCATGACAAGTCAATACAATTGAATGATGTTATGCACTAAGTGAAGTTGTCTAGAAATGATCTTCTGAGTAATATTCAATGAGATAGCAAGCTACTTTTCTCACTGATATTAAATAGTTGATTATCTCTAGACATTAACAAGCTAAGTGCATTGCTATTCTTTGAATTTTCCATGGATAAATATTCAGGGATATCATTTGTCAAATGTCATACATTTAATGAATGATGTCAGCTGAATAAGTGTCTCAAAAATTCAATTAATCTGCATGTTACATTATTCAAAAGTATTGATATTCATAAATCTTAATGTCTAGAGATTTTAGTTTAATATTATTTAGTTGAACATATATATATGACCGACTATTTGGTTTTATTCTTATCTTTATTCATAATATTTGTGTCATGATAATTTTTGTAATCTGAGCTGAGACACATTTTTCACTCTAGGAACTCGAGTAGTCTCTTCATTTACACTAGAGTGATTTAATGCATGTCTTTTCAGCTTTCCTAACCCCCGTTTAACCCTAGTTAGACTCAAGGGTTATCTAGCAGCTCCCTGCCTATTTAAAGGCACAGGTTGATCTCTCATTTCTTCATCCTAATCTCCAAACACTTCTCTAAAAATGGCTTCAACAATTCTTGATATCAATCCCGAGGAGTTCAACGCTTTGTCCACCGTGGACAAAATCTTCATATTGCAAGAGAAGGTCCTGATGGAGGCTCTGAAGGAGCCTCCGGGGAGGCAGCAACAATAGCATAACTGCTGACTGTCTGTCTCTCCGGGGAGAGGGCATGGGACAAGGGGGGGGGGACTGGAATGTTATGTTCCAGCCTTTTTGTTTTAAGTTTTTGTTATTAAGTTTTTTTTAATGTAATTTAATTTATTTTTTAATGAATGTGGGGATTTCTCCCCAGTTTATTATATTGTTGTGTGTGATGAGCGTGTTTAATTTCTTTCTTTCTGCATTTGAATCCATTTAACTTGTTTATCCTCTAAAAATTGGCTTGCATGTTAACTGAACTCATTTCCTAAAATAAAAAGACAAACATCTCATATACACAAACAACTCCTCACCCCCTCTACAGTTTCTCAACAAACTGTAGTTGCAAAACTCTAGCAAATCTTAACCAGTGGGGAGTGATAAAGGAGTTAAGTGAGGGTGAGGGCAGTGGTGAATATCAAAAAACCACTAGAAGAAAGGTGAGGGTGAGATTACCAGCCAAACTGCCTTATGCCTTCTCAAAAAGGCATAATGGTAAAAAAGGATTAGCTCTTTTCTGGTTGTAGTCTCCCAAAAGACTATGATCATTGAAAAATGCTCTGACCCAGGAGCACTAATGAGGGATTGGGACACCGTGTGCATAATGTGGATTATTATCATTTCTGTCTCTTGAAGTAGAAAGAAAATATATGCACGGGCACATGGGGATCACACACTATTCTTAAATTCAGTTTGATGCATCTTCTTCAAATGTGAAGATGCAGTCCCCAGTCCATTTCATCTCATTAAGTGATAATTGCAGCATTCAACTCATCTGTACTTGATTCTCCATTTTCTGAACTCTTGGAGAAGCTCTACTCACCTAGTGATCATTCTCATTCAGAGAATTCGTTGGATCACTAGTCTCTTTTTGATGATCTTGATGTAAGCACTGTGCACTTAAATGTCACATTCAACATTCACAGAACTTACATCAATTTCTACTTCACAATCCCATTCTTCAAAATCCTCTACGGATATCATTCATCCGTAGAAAGGTGTCTTTCAATCTACGGATAAGCCTAACCAGCGACTATCCGTATACCAACAATATTGATTTCCATGATTCTTTCTTGAAAAATCATTCGGCTCATTCTGACTGAGTATCAAGGAATTCAATATAGTTGAGACATCTATAGGTTTGTGGGAAGGGAGTTAGTGGAGTGGCTGGCTTGAGACCAGGCAAAAGGAGAGGGAGAGAATGAGAGGCATGCTAATTCTTCCAGCATGGCAAAAGGAGAGATTTTTTTTTGAGTACCCCTTTAGTAAGGGAAGGTGAGTTGTGTGAAGTGAGCTAGGATGAGATCCTGATGCAAGAATAGAGAGATTCCTGAGAGAAATCTTTCGATCCTTGAAGTGTTGGAATCCTGTACCCAGATATCTTATTCAGTAACTACGATTATGCCTTTTCTATCCTCATTGCTGATAACAAAAAGGGGGAGAAGTTAGAGAGAAGATAGGTTGTTCTCAGGGGGAGTTAGAAGAAGGTATAGACTAAGTTACATGAAAGTATATGGAATCTGACAGCTTTAAGTTGTTATTTTTGTTTTTGCAGCATCATCAAATTCTGTCAAGTATTAATCTCTATCTGAGGATCACTTAGAACAGTGAAGGGTTTTGTTATCATCAACTTAAGGATTTATGCCAGTTCTAACAATCATAAATAGGGGGAGATTGTTAGGGTTGAACCATTTGAAATGATGATAACAAAATGCTCAAGACAAGAATTTGATCTTGACACTGAAGTTGATTGTCAGAAAGCTAGTTCACAGAAGCTGATAAATCAGGAAGCTAACTAGAAGGCATCTTATATATCCAAGGTCTAAAAGCCACATCAAATGATTGAAGGATATTCTGTCATCAAGTTAGGAAGCAATTCAGAAGCAAGCCAACGGACGTCTAATCAAGCACCAAGTGTTTCAGTGGTAAGTCTGCCTATTCAACTCAGTAATGGTGAATCAATAAAGATGACAAGGTGTTTTATCTAAAGATGAAGTTAAGAGGATCCGTTCTACGGATCATGCTATGGAATCTTATTTCATCTATGGATACAAGCTGAAAACATCATATGCCATCAACAGATAGAAACTGAGGACATCTCTTATCTCATCAACGGATAGAAGCTGAGGACATCTTATCTCATCTACGGATAAAAGCTGGGGACATCATATCTATGGATAAAAGCTAAAGGAAGTTGATCATCAGATACAGCTAAGGATGTCATGTTTTATCTATGGATGCAGTTAAGGAGGTCATGGTCTATCTATGGATGTAGTCAAGAATGTCATGTCTCATCTATGGATACAATTATGGAATATTACTTCTACGGATATTCTGAAATTACCTTTCTACGGATATTTGACGTAAAATGGTAGTCTACGGATATGGAATTAATACACCTACTGATTTTCATCTCATTCAACATGGAAAACAAATCTATGTAACGGAATCTTTTGAAGGTTTCCTTTATTTAGCAGGTTGAATGGAGGAAAGTCTCAGAGATCATCAGTACACACCCGTGACTAAAAGATGCTGGATAACGACGCAAAAGATGTATGGAATAGGGAGTCAAAATTGTAAATATTCGAAGGCTCAAATTCCTACAAGTGAAATGTGAAGTCATCTATTGTCTTTTATGTCTCGGTGGATAAATAAAAGTTAAGGCAGCTACCTAGAAGTTTAACTTCTAGATGGACACAAAGGAAAGGCTTGACAAGCATGAAGACCTATTTGCATACTACATGTTCACTTATCTCAGCTGATAGTGACTTGACAGTCGGGTAACCAAGGAGAGGTCTCTTTCATGCAGATGTCACATGGGCTTGGAAGCTAGGTCAATTGTATGGACTTAGTAATTTTTGAAGAGAGCATCACACTCAATCAGAAAGCACCAATTGGGATTATACAAGTTTATCTTTGATGCTAGCCAAGGCATTTCCCAAATAGGATAGTTTCTGAGATGAGCATGTGATCAAGCAGAACCAAAATGTAATATTTTATTATGTTGTAGGTTTTGTTGGTAACACACAATCAATTTATATAAGACTGTGTGGAGTAGCATAGAAATGTATGTGGAGAGAGCACAAAGCTGAAAGTAAAAACACTTAGGCTCTCTTCCATCATCTGTGTAAGCAGCTGGAGTTTGTTGAAAAACAAAACCAGAGAATTCTTCAATATACACCTCATGTGGGTTTTTTCCGAGAAACCCACCTGAAAATTTTAAAAAGTCTGCTTGTCTCCTGCATTACTTTTTAACTCGAAGAATTCATTTATGTTCATGGCTTGTCTCAATTCTTAGTTAATTTACCAACACATATATTCATACTGTAAAAAGTTTGAAAAAGTTTTGTAAAATTAACTAGATTGTATTCAACCCCCCCCCCCCCTCTACAATCTAGGTTGCATTGTTCTGGGAATAACACTATGCCATCTTCATCTAATTTGTTTCTGAATACCCACAGTGTACCAACTACTTTCCTGTTCTTTGGTCTAGGTACCAACTTCCAGACTTTCTGTTGTTCAAATTAATTGAGTTTATCTTGCATAACAATCACCCAATCAGGATCACCCCGTGCTTCCCCAGTCTTCATTGGTTCCATTTCAGAAAGAAACCCTGAATAATGACATTCATTCTGAGTAGCACTTCTAGTTCTAACTCCAACACTTGGATCACCAATAATCAGCTCAAAAGGATAAGCTCTATTTCAAACAGTTTGTCTTGGAAGATTTGATCTTGATGATTCACCTTGAAATTCATTATGGTGTTATGAATGACTACTTGACCTTTTATTTCCTCCCCCTGATTTGTTGCTAGATTATCTTGGTGATTATTCCTCAGTGTTAGTGGGATCTCCATTGTTATCAGTGTTTCCACTAGCACCACCATGATCATTCTCATCATTGTCATTGTTATCACCAACAACAATCTCAGGTGGAGTCTCATCATCTGATTCTGAATCTGGCAAGTTATCAAACTTTAGTTTCTCAGATGGATTTTCTGTTTGGATACTTGGGAGTTTAGTGTCATCAAAAGTAACATTTACATTTTCTTTCACCTGGTGACTGTCAATTATGTACACCCTATAAGATCTTCCGGAGTAACCAACAAAGATAGCTTCATATGCTTTGGCCTCGAACTTGCCACGTCGAACTTCTCCATCTTAAGCACAAAGCATTTAGCACCAAATACATGAAAGTATTTGAGGGTTGGTTTCTTGTTATTCATGATCTCATAAGGTGTCTTCATTAAGTCCATGTTGATTAAAGTTAGATTCTGAGTATAACAAGCAGTGTTCACAGCTTCAGCCCAGAAGTACATAGGAAGTTTTGATTCACTTAGCATTGTCCTTGCATCTTCAATCAAGGTACAATTCTTCCTTTCTACCACTCCATTTTGTTGAGGAGTTCTAAGGGATGAGTATTGTCTTGTTATTCCTTTGCGTGCACAGAAGTCATTCAGAACTGCATTCTTGAATTCAGTTCCATTGTCTGACCTTATAGCTTTGACTGGAAACTTAGAATCTAACTCAATCAACTTCACATGATCAATCACCATCTGTGGAGTTTCATCCTTGGAATGTAGGAATAAAACCCATGTGTATTTAGAATAGTCATCGACGATCACAAGAACATATTGCTTCTTTGACATAGACATCACATTAACTGGACCAAACAAATCCATGTGCAGTAACTGATGAGGTTCAGTTATTGAAGATGTGCCAGTGCCCTTGTGAGATGCTTTCTTTGACTTTCCTTTCTAACATGCCTCACACAGTCCTTCTTGTGTAAATTCCATTTGAGGCAGACCTCTCACCAATTCCCTCTTGACTAGGGAGTTCATTGTTTTGAAGTTGAGGTGAGACATCTTCTTGTGCCATAACCAACTTTCATCTGAAGAAGCTTTAGCATAAAAACAATTAACTTCATCTTTGCATCCAGAATACAAATTAGCTATGAAAAAGTTTCCTTCCCCTGCTCCTTGAAGAACAGGCTTTCCATTCTTTTTGTGAAGGATCTGGCACTTCTCCTTATCAAACGAAACAACATATCCTCTGTCACATAATTGACTGATGTTGAGAATATTGTGCTTAAGACCTTCCATAACAGATACATCCTCAATGATAACATTACCAGCTTCCAAACTGCCATATCCTTCAGTTATACCTTTGCTGTTATCTCCAAAGGTAACCACTGGGCCAGCTTTCTCAACCACATTTGATAGCAGGGCTCTATCTCCGGTCATATGCCTTGAACATCCACTGTCCAGAATCCACACAACTCGGTTCACCTGTTCCACACCCTACAATATCAAATTGATTAGACCTTCTTCGGAACCAAAACTTGATTGGGTCCGGCATACTTAAAGAACTGGCCTTTGTCAGGCAAAACAAATTTTTTTATTTTAACCACTTTAACCTCCTTAACGAAAGAGCATTTTCATTTATAACTAGCCTTAACCAATTTCTGAGTAGGCTTAGGTATAAATGTGTCCACTCTAACTTTAAGAGGACTAGCAGTCTTGGATCTAACATGCTTCTTGTTATTAACATGTTGACGGGGAGCAGTCTTATCATTTGATGCTTGCTTACTATTAAAATAAACATACATTACATTAAAAGCGCAAGACATGCAATTCGCAACACCACATGCTTTATGAGATAAATCTACACTAGGAATGTTATGTATGTTAGACATGCTTTGGATTGGACAATCCCATTGGCAATGTCCTCAGTACGCATCTCTTCTTGAATGATGATAAAAGATTCAATCAAAGGTTCTGCTATAGATTCTTTAAAGAGAGGGTCTTTAACACCCTTAAGCACATGTGGTATACCCCTTTCTTTAACACTAACTCTATTAGGGTATTAATGCCTAACATTCCAACAACCTCGTTATAGCCAAAACCTATACCAACAGTTTGACTAATAGCTTGCTTGTTGAAAATCTCTTTTGCTGTTTTGCAAGAATTATAGCACGCTCTAACTTTTGTCTCAAGTTCAGTGATCTTGTCTTTAAGAATGGTTTCTAACTGTTTATAACAATTAAACCTATTCTCAAGAAAAGCTACCTTCTTAGTAAGTTCATCTTGATTAACATGCACTAGTCTCAATTCTTTAACTTCCTTTTCAAGAGAAGTATTCTGAAGAATTATTCTATCATTTTTACTATGTGCACAAGATAATTTAAAACACGATTGTACATTATTGGATCTAGATAATCAACCAGAATTAACTATAAGCTTGCATCCAGAAAACATCTTCCTTTTCATCAGCTGTACAGTCTTTTGGGTCTTTGGGATACATCCTAGCAACTTGAGTAACAACATTATTCTCAATATGCTCTTCTTCAACAACCATAGGAATTTTTGGTCCGTTCTTCATTACACCAAGATACTTTGGATTTGACACTTAAAGAAATAAGAGCACCTTCTTCTTCCACATTGGATAGTGCTCTTTACTGAACATGGGAATTTTGACGGCTCCAACTTTTTGAGTAGTCATCTTGAATTTTTATAAGAATAAAAATTTGAATGTTCTTGATATATCACAAAAGTATGGATCTTGATTTGTGCATCAATTAATTAGCTCTGATACCAATTGTTAGGTCCTAATAAGTTTGTAGAAGGGGGGGGGGGGGGGTTGAATACAAACAGTACTGTTTTCTCGAATTTGTTTGGTTCGTGATATAACAATACAAGAACAAATTAGAGAAAAATAAAATGAAACAAGATTCAAGTTAAATATAACTTATATTAAACTTGAAAGGTTTTAAAAATACAGTACGAATTACAATGTTTGAATCTCAAACTAATTAAAACAAATCTAGAATAAATTCGACATGAACTTATCTATTTTTGTAATAAAAAGATCGAATACTAAAAGATAGTTCGAGATAAATTTTAGGGATAAAGATCCGCTAGATAGTCAAAGCAGTACAAGTAATTGATTTCTAGTGGTTTGAATATGACATTAACTGCTAGAAATTAGTTCACTTGAATTTGCAGATAGGCAAGTTGGTTCTTCAGTAAATGATATAACTTTGGAGGTTTCTATCTTGTTAAAGTGATATGTCTTCTGTCTTGAATATCTTCTCTTTTGTACTCCTCCTTTCTTGAATTACAATGACTATGCAAGACTTGGCATGAATGACATAAATGACTTGCAATGACTATCTAAAATACTTGCAATGACTATCAAAAAGACTTGGCATGACTATCAGGGTGACTATCACTAAATTACAATGACTATATTTGAACTGCAATGACTATCGGTATGACTACCTGAGATAGTCATTCTAGTTCATTTTCATAGTAATTAAGCTTAACATGACTATCAAAAATGTGACATGACATTCAGTATGACTATCCTTGATAGTCATGCCAGTACATTTTCCATAGTCATTCCAGTACATTTTACCTAGTCATTCCAGTACATTACTAATTCTAATTTAATTAATTTATTGAATAAATTAATTATTGATGAATTAATTTATTGAATAAATTAATTAATTGAATTAATTAATTAAAAGAGAATTAATATACTTCCTTGATAGCAGAAACAATTCTTGAACCACTGAGATTAATGATGAACTTTGTTATTCCCAGACAATGAATCAAGATTGTAGAAGGGGGGGGGGGGGGGTTGAATACAATCTTTAAAATTTCTTTGGTTCTAAACAGTAAAGATAAGAAAGTAAAATCAAGAACAGAAAAAAAACAATTTAAAATCACAAGAATTAAAAATTCAGGTGGATTGATTTGTCCACCTGAGAGATTTTTATTTGAAGAAATATCTGTGATGCTTATGAATAAACACACAACAACAAATACACAATTCTAGATTCAGCAATTTACAAAGGATATTGGATTTTGCTCTCTAAATTGCCGAACTGATTTCTTACCCTAGAATTATGCTTCACTTGGTTATATATCCCAAGTTTACAAAATATTTTGAACAGTCAATAATACAAAAAGTAAATCTGTCCAAGATCCTTGTTTCTCCATTCTGAGTAGTGGTCCATGTGATGGTAGCTTGCCCTTCTTGACTGATTGCCTTTTATAGAAATGCTACTTTTTGACCATACAAACAGAATGCTACTTTCTTCCCGTGAGTTTCCAGAAATACTGGTTTCCATGCTTTATGTAGTCTGTCAACCCATGTGCACTGTCTGACTTGTCCCTTTCATAAGGTGTGTATCCGTAGAAGCTATTTGGGTTGTATTCGTTGAGAGTATCTTGATCACATCCGTAGACAGCTAGTACTGCTATCCGTAGATAGTACATTTGTCCACATCCGTTGAAGGCTAATGTTGCAATCTGTTGACAGTCAATTTCACTTATGTAAAATTACAAGGCATAAACTATTTACAATTAGCCTCCATATTCTACATATCTATTAAGAGTAATGCTAGAGGTACCGAATTGGGTACCGAATTTTGATACCAAATGATGTGGCATTGGTGATGTGGAAGTTTGGGATAATTTTATTGGGAGAATTAATGTGAATGTAGGGGGTCCACTATTATTAATTAAGTTGTAGCCAATAAGAACATGACATGTGGCATTTGGGATCCATTTTGGGATCCAATTTGGTACCCCTGGCATTATTCATCTATTAATAGTCAACATGACTTATTCAGCCTAAAAATAAATACTTCAACTTCAACATCAGGATTACAAATCAGGAATACACATCAGGACTGCACATCAGGATTGTACATCAAGATTGCATATCAGGATTGCATGTCAGGAATGTTCATCAGGATTGTTCCTTAGGATTGCATATCAGGATTGCATCTCAGAATTGTACATCAGGATTACAAAAACATGTTACATTGAGTGTTATCCGTAGATAATCTTCCCATCTACGGATACTGCAAAAAGCATGCTATCCGTTGATGGCTACATTTTACTTGTACAATTTTTACTAAGTTAATTTAGTTATCATCAAGAAACAACATAGTTCCTAACAAACATCCAATGTATGGTGTTGACACTCGATGTACTGTCTGGTTCATGAGTGACTAACTACAATGACGGTTCTTCATCTTTTGACTTTAGGCGGTGGTTCTTTTTCTTTTCCCTTTTCAAACACTGTAACATGTACACTTGTTATCACACTGTATAAATCTCTGTCAATTTAATAGATCCACTTTCTTGAATACTTCATTGAGACTTGATCAAATAAATGAACTTCTTTCAATGTAGAATTACTTCAAGTCTATAGATTGACTTTAATCTTCATTCTTTTGACTGATATTACCTTCTGAGATTCCTGTGACAATTGAATTATTATTTACTTATTACATTCTTATTAAAGTTGAGTCGAATCCTTGATGTTTACAAAATATGCCTATACATATGCCTTTCACGTTGAAAGTCTCATTTACACTTAGAAATTTATCAACTCCAATTCCAACAACAAGTGTAGAAGAGTTAGTAGTTGTTGAAGCACTTCTAGGTATGAGGGCAGGGAGTGATACAATTGAGAGTGAGAGGTTGGCTTGGAGCCAAGCAAAAGGAGAGTGTAGGAATGAGGGGCAAGCTATTTCTTCCAGCTTAGAAAAAGGAGGGAGTGAGAGTTCCACTTTAGTAGGTGAAGGTGAGGGTGTTCGTGGTGTGAGCTAGGGGGAGCCCCTGATGCAATAAAAGAGAGATGAGAGAATACCAAGTATAGGAGAGATAAGGATTGAAGCTACTAGAACCATTGATAGTGAGTTAATGGATGTCAATGAGGCTGAAAGGGAAATATTGGCTCAGTTAGACTACCAAAATGCACTGAGTCAAATCAACCTGGATGCTGAGACATTTACTCATCCTGAGCCAGACTATCAAGTTTTGGCTGGACAGGGCAATGTGGAGGCAGAACAAATGTTGCACTTAGTCCATACTATTGAGTCAATGTTAAGAGCCAAAGATGTAATGTCCAATCTACCTTCAGGAGCTGGTGAAGATTTTGAATATGACAGTGCATTTGAAGGAGAAGACAGTGGTGAAGATATGGGTTCAGATGGTGGTGAAGGAGTAGATGCAGGTCCTTCTACCTTAGAAAGCACACCTGATTGGTTATTCTCAAACCAAGTTACTCCAGAGGATATCAATATAGTGCTTCTCAAGCAACATCAATAAGCTTTCACTGAATACCAGACAACGAATTCTACAAAGAAAATCACACTGTCCAAATTTATGACCTCTCTACAACTTCAAAAGATGCAGTTCATGAGGCACAAAGTTCTAACAGAGGAGGTCAAAACTAAGATAGATGAAATCAAAGATGCTGTAGATAGAAGAATTGACACTATCTTCCCTGTCAACACTGTCAATTCTATCAAACGGAAGCTTCAAAAGGATGATCTTCTCTCTCAATCTGTGGAGACTCTTACTAAGAGGGTTGATCAAATGGAACAAAAGATGGACACCTTTCTAGCTAATCAAACATTGCAGACTCAACTCCTACAACAATTGCTGCAGACTACTGGACTGTTCAAACCCTTGATGATAACAAAAAGGGGGAGAATATGCTAGTGGTCTCTGAACCAACAATCAAAATAAATCTACCAATGTCACAAGTTGAGGGGGAGCCTGCCAGCTTAAGTGTGCCATCTACTGTGGGGGAGCAATCTTTACCAACACCTCAGATAATTGAAAATCCAATTCAGTTTGAACTTAAAAAGGTGGTGGTGTCCTTTCCTCTAGTCAAGGCTAGTGATTTTAATTTCTCTGGATTGAGTGAAGAAGAGATGGTTGCAAGGCAAAAGTAGATTGAAAGGACAAATGAAGCAATCACTCGAAGGATTCTAAATACTAAAAGACTAATCAAAGAATCCATTTTCAAAGCTGTGACTACTTTTCAAATACCTTCATTGCCAGTATCCTCAAAACCAGCACCCATCCATACCACAAGGATGATTATATATACAAAGTTGATATTCAAGAATATTCAGACTTGGATCTATGTCTGGATGAACTTATTGAAGTGAAAGGCATTGACAAACACAAGAATCTGCCTGAAAGACTCATGTTTGTCTACAAAGGTGGAGTGGAGAGACCATGGCCCTTGCAAAGAATTCTAGAAGAAGGATACCCAACCTTGGTCAAGGGATTCTCAAGCTTTAAGAGTACAAGAGGATTCTCTCAAGTTGCAAGGGGGTTAGTGATGAAACATATTGAGAAAATCAGGGCTAGTTGGAACTCACCAGAGATTTTTCCTATGTAGTTAAAGATCCCATACAATGGACATAAAATTCATCTCCAACCCTTTTGGATGATGGAATTCAGGGATGAAGATGGTTGTAGAAGATTTTTCAGACTGGAGGACCAACTATCTAAGGCAAGCACCAAGTACCTTAGATGGTTGCAATCTAAGATAGACCCTAAAATTATTGAGGAAGACAACTTCTACAGACAACTTAAGCAACAAATTGAGGCCAACTATGCAAGACAAGGGAAGACAAAGATTCAGTCTCCCAGAGAGAAGAAAAGGAACTAAAAATGCTCAGACTAGAGAAGAACTCTCTCTGTAATGTACTTCACACTTCACGTTTTCACATTTTTATAATACCGTAGCTCAATACAAATTTTGCATCTTTCTGTATATTCTTAAGGAGTGTTTTGTTATCATCAAGCCCTGAATTTATGTCTGATTTTCAACCAGGCATAAATTGGGGGAGATTGTTAGGAATTATGTTGATTCTTGATGATAACTACATTAACTCAATAAAATTTGTACAAGTAAAAATGTAGGCTTTAACGGATAACATGTGTATACAGTATCCGTTGAAGGGTAGCTTATCAATTGATAAGACTCTTTGTAACATGTTCCTTTAGTTTTAATAGTAGTTGAAAGTATAAGTGTTAGGGTTGAATAAGTCACGTTGACTATCAATTGATATGTAGAATAGGAAGGCTAATTGTAAATATTTGATGCCTTGTAATTTTAAATAAGTGAAATGTACTTCAACAGATTCAATTCAGCCTTCAACGGATGCAAACAATACACCTTCAATGGATGCAACCAAGATACTTTCAACGGATGTTTGAGAAATCAGCCTCAACCGATACAAGGCCAATAATTAGCAGTTGAAAGTGTGATAGGGACAATTCTGACAAGTCACATGGGTTGATGGAACAAAAAGGAGCATGGAAACCAGCATTTTGGGAAACCCTGAAAAAAAGGAAGCATTCTATTTTCATCTTATCAATAGAGATGATTGAAGAAGGATATTCAGCTAAAAGGCAAATCATTTCAAGGAACACTGAACTTAGAGTGGAAAATCAAGCTTTTGGACTTTACCTACTGAATATTTTATGTAGTTCAATTAGGCTTGTAAACTTGGAGTATATAACCAAGTGTAGCAATATTTTTGTAAGTAAGAAATTTGTTTTTAGTTTTCTAGAGCTTAAGAAATATTCTCTTGAAAATTGCTGAAGCAAAAACATTGTAACTACATGTAATATCCCGTAATTTTTAGGAAAAAAAGGATTAAAATTTGATAAATAATAGGATTTAATAATTAAATTAGACTAATGGACCTAAAATATGGATCATATTTGGATACAGTTAAGTTGTAGGTCTGGAGTTAGGGTTTTGTATCGTTATATAAACATTATGTTCTCTTCTCCATCTTTGTAATCAAAATTCGTAGGGCTTGTATCTACACAAATCAGCAGTCATGTAAAATTCGTAGAATATTCATCGTAAGTCGGAATTTGATGATTCTGGACTTTTCGGAAAGATCTTTGAATTTTCTCCAACCTTTGTTTCACAAAGATTTTCCAGATTATGCTCTGATACCAACTATAACAGCCCGACTTTTCGGACTATTAAATCTAAATTCAAAACTTAAATAAAGTACATTACAGACGGAAGCGTGACAAAAGTTCTATTACAAAGCTAACAATTACAAAAGCACAGCTAATGATAATCCAAAAACCAATCTATTCCGAACCTAAGATCCTCAAACTCCAATGCTATCCAACTCGATCTTAACTCGAACCTGAAAATTGTAAGGAATGAGCTATAAAGCCCAGCAACTTAATTTATTTCTTAATTTTGAGAATTTGGGGACCAAATTCTTTTAAGGGTGGAAGAATGTAAAACCCCGTAATTTTTATTTTATTTTAGAATTAGATATTAGATATTAATGTAATTTTTATTAAGATAATTATTTTAGTTAGAAATTTTTAATTTTTTTTTTCGTACAAATTATTTATTTTAGGATAAGATTGTGTTATTAGTGGAAAGAAGTGTGAATATATTTAAGAATCAATATCTTTTATTTTTAATTTATTGTGTGTGTTAAATTTGGAAATTACTTGGAGAGGTCGTATAAATTTTATGACAAGTTTTAGAATTACCTAATATAATTTAGGGTTATGTGTATTTATAATAGAACACGCTAAAATAATGGAACAAGCCGCACAACCACTATCAACAGAGGTACGTTTTTTCCCCTTTTGCCTGAATAATTGTGTTTGCGTGCTTTTTATATGCCTTATTAAATTATTAATTCGTTTCTTCTTCTTGGTATTAGCTATGAATTATGTGATACTTGACTTTTAATTTTAGAGCCATCTATTAGAATTAGTTGAGTTTTGTTTTGGTGCAAATATTCGGTTAATAAGAAAATTATGCATGCTTCTGTCCACCTGTTCTTTAATGCTTTTGTGGGAGCTATGCCATGATAATGATTTGTTAATTGCACCTTAGCATATTTTAGATATTTAACAATTAACATGCTTTTAATGATTTAAACTGAAAATTGTTATTTATGTGATTAATGGTCCTGTATGTCAATATCATGCTAGGTAATATATTTGTTTTCCGAGAAGTATTGTAATTCTTAGCATTAGATTTAATTAATTAAGTACTATTTATTCTGATATTAGAATGTTGAATGACATGAGTTAGGAAGTAATGAATGTATGTAAGTTAATTAAGTTGCATTCTGACATTAGCTTAAGGCCCATTTATCTTATTCCTTTATAATTTGTTCGGCTATAATCCTGGTCAGTTTGTTTTTGTCTGCTTAATTTCTTTTAATTGAATACAACAAGCATATGTAGCCTCTAGGCTCTGTTAAATGTTTTAAACACTTGCTTAATTGTGTGCATATTTAAAAGTATTTGTTATTTAAATGGTTAATTAATTTGGGATTCATTAATTATTATTTTAGGATTTTTGCACGTTAATTTTCAATATTCAGTCGACTGTGAGGTAAGTACTTTTTGACTTACTTTTATTTTCGGAAAAGATATTTTGACTCTGCTTTAAATTTCGTATAAGATATAAGAATATTGTTTCGAACTGTATAAGATATAAGAAATAAGATACGAGAATCTTTGAATTCCTCAGTCTCTACGTTATCGAACCCGTTCGTAATTTACGTTATAGTTCCGGAACTAGCCTTAGATACCCTTAGTAGGCGCACAAGTGTGCAACTTTAGATACCTATTAAGGGGGCGTAATTATTGAACTTTAGATGCCGGTCACTGGCAAAGTGTGGCGTATAAGAATAAGAATAAGATCCGGACTACTGGGAAAGTGTGGTCGTAGAGCAAGACTGTGGTATTTATAAGAATTTTGTTTCTGTTTTAAATTATGTTTCTGTTCTAAATTCTGGATTTTTATAATATAAACTTTGGGTTGAATCATTTTTCGCAAAGACTTTTCAAATTATTATTGTTTTGAGAAATCTGTTTTACTAAAACGCTCACTGATTTTGAGAATATCTGTAAGTCAATCTGTTACTTGTTGAGCTGTGTAGCTCACCCATTTCCTAACATTTCAGGTTTCGATTTTGGAGGCTTATTGAGAATACGGATGTGAACTTGTGAATTTCGTGCTACTTGATTTGATGTAAATTATTGGTTAAGAATAATTGTGCTATTAGAATCAATTTTGTTAAATTGCAAGATATGTATTATTGAAATTGTGGAGCTGCGTCTCCGATTTTATATTTATGAATTATTGAGTTTGACCGCTGATTTGACTTTTGTGCAATTTTGTATTTATTGAATAAAGAAATGTATTTTATTTAAGTTTTGTATTTAGATTTAATAGTCCGAAAAGTCGGGCTGTTATGGATTATGTATACATGTTATTTGCCCGACTAGTTGGATCGATTGGTTTCTTGCTGGGCTGTATAGCTCATTCCTTACAATTTTCAGGTTCGAGTTAAGATCGAGTTGGATAGCATTGGAGTTTGAGGATCTTAGGTTCGGAATAGATTGGTTTTTGGATTATCATTAGCTGTGCTTTTGTAATTGTTAGCTTTGTAATAGAACTTTTGTCACGCTTCCGTCTGTAATGTATTTTATTTAAGTTTTGAATTTAGATTTAATAGTCCGAAAAGTCGGGCTGTTATAGTTGGTATCAGAGCATAATCTGGAAAAACTTTGTGAAACAAAGGTTGGAGAAAATTCAAAGAGCTTTCCGAAAAGTCCAGAATCATCAAATTCCGACTTACGATGAATATTCTACGAATTTTACATGACTGCTGATTTGTGTAGATACAAGCCCTACGAATTTTGATTACAAAGATGGAGAAGAGAACATAATGTTTATATAACGATACAAAACCCTAACTCCAGACCTACAACTTAACTGTATCCAAATATGATCCATATTTTAGGTCCATTAGTCTAATTTAATTATTAAATCCTATTATTTATCAAATTTTAATCCTTTTTTTCCTAAAAATTACGGGATATTACACTACAGCTGTGTGTTTGTTCCAAACTTCACAGAGATTTCTTCAAATAAAAATCTCTCAGGTGGAACAATCAATCCACCTGAATTTTTAATTCTTGTGTTTTTATTTATTTCAATTTTAATTTATGTTCTTAAGTATCTCTTGTCTGCAAAGAATTGGTAATTTTTAAAGCATTTGTATTCAACCCCCCTTCTACAATCCTGTGATCATATTGTTTGAGAATAACACTTTTCCTTCTAGTTCTATCAAATATGTAAGTACATTTCAGTTGCTTCATGTTGACTTGTGGGTCCTTATAAGACCAAATCTTTGACTGGAGGTTCTCAGTTTTTGACAATAGTAGATGACTATAATAGATTTACTTGGGTTCATCTCCTCAAGCATAAATATAATGTTTCTGGGGTATTAGAAAATTTCTTTCATTATGTGGAAAATCAGTTCAAGACTACTATTTTGTGTATTAGAAGTGATAATGCATTGGAATTATGTGAAGGTGCTACTGAGATGTTATATCAGTCTAAAGGAATTTTACATCAGACCAGTTGTGTTTACACTTCACAACAAAATGGTGTTGTGGAGAGAAAAAACAGACACTTATAAGAAATTGCTAGAGCTTTATTTCTTCAAGATAAATTGCTAGATAAATTTGGGGGTGATGTTATTCTGTGTGCAACCTATTTGATAAATAGGATGCCTCTTCATTCTATTCAGAATCAAACACCTTATTTCATATTATACCATTCCAATTATGATCTTATTCATTTGCAAAATTTTGGATGCTTGTGTTTTGTATCCACAATCAGTATAAACAGATCCAAATTTTCACCTAGAGCTACTGCTCATGTTTTCTTAGGATATTCTAATTCTCAGAAGGGATATAGGGTCTTTGATTTACAATCCAATTCTGTTACAGTTTCTAGAGATGTGATTTTTTTATGAAAAACTCTTTCCTTTCCACATTTTGTCATCTAAGTCAATCTCTTCTTTCCTTAATGAAGTATTTTTACTTGTTATGACTTCACCTTTTTCATCTACACACACTTCTCAATCTGATCCAGAGTTTTCACATCCTTCTAATATTCATGATACTTTTACATCTCATTCTGATGCTAATTCTGCTACTTTAGTAGATCTTAGTGACTCTGCCTCAAATATACAGTATGTTACTACTATTTCCATAAGACAATCTACTAGAACCAGCCATCCGCCTTCATACTTAACTGATTATCAATGTCATTTCTCTCATAATAATTCTCACGGGTGTAACATCATTCCTAGTTCCTCTATTCTTGTTTCTTGTTATAGCTTATTAGCCACTCATTTTGTCATTAATGAGCCATCATCTTATGAAGAAGCAGCTTCCCATCCTCTTTGGAGAGATGCTATGATTAAAGAGTTAAAAGCCCTAGAAACAAATCATACATATGGGATCTTGTTGACTTACCAAAAGGAAAGAAACCTATAGCCTATAAGTGGGTATTCAAAGTTAAACTTCATGCTGATGGATCATTAGAAAGATGCAAAGCAAGACTTGTGGCTAAGGGCTTCAATCAGAAGTATGGGATTGACTATATAGAAACTTTTTCTCCTATTGTAAAGATGAGTACAGTAAGATGTATTATTGCTTTAATAGCCTCTAGAAAATGGGATCTCCATCAACTTGATGTGAACAATGCATTCTTGCATGGTGATTTACAAGAAGAGGTATATATGAAACCACCTGAGGGTTATCCTAATCCTTTAGGTAAAGTTTGTTGGTTAAGGAAGTCTTTGTATGGGCTAAAACAGGCCTCTAGACAATGGTCAACAAAATTGGCAGTTGAACTAGTTGATCAAGGATTCTCTTAATCCAGAAATGATTACAGTCTGTTTATCTACAAAACAGGTCATGACATTAATATCATGACTACTTATGTAGATGATATTCTAATTACTTGTAGTGTTAGGTCCTGATAAGTTTGTAGAAGGGGTGTTGAATACAAACTATACCGTTTAATCGAATTTGTCCTTTGAAAGATTTAACAATTTCGAACAAATTAATGCGGAATAAAACTGAAACAATATTCAAGTTAAATATAACTTATATTAAACATGAGGAGTGTTACAATTTGATCACTGATTACAAAGGTTCTTGATAAAACAAATCTAGAATAAATTCGACATGAATTTATCTATATTTGTAATAAAAAGGATCGAATACTAAAAAGTAGTTCGATATAATATCTAGGGATTATGATCCGCTAGAAAGTCAAAGTAGTACAAGTGAATTGATTCTTAAGGATTAAATGTTACAAAAAAACAAGAATTTTATTCACTGGCAGAAGTTTAATTGCATTGCAGTTTGAAGAAGTAAAGACAGAAGAATGTAATGTTGAATGTGTTCTGTGTCTTTTCTTTTTCTGTTGTAATAATCTGTCTTCAAGTCTTCTGTCTTGTCTTTATACTAAACCTTTTCTTTTGTCAACCCACGTGCAAGCCACTTGACAGAATAGAATTGCCTTTGGAAGACTTGCAGGAAAACAATCAAATAAGCCTTGGAAGACAATCGGGAAGACAAGAAATGCAAAAGGGAAGACAATCGGGAAGACTAGAGTTTAATCTAAGAAGACAATCAGGAAGACTAACTTGTGAGTCTTCCTAGTTTAAAAAACAGAGTCTTCCTAGTTCAAACCTACGTCTTCCTAGTTCATTTTTATTCTATTTAAATAATCAACTAAATAAATTATGTATTAAATTAATTCTTTACAGAATTAATTTAATAAATAATTTACTTAATAGTATTAATTATTTATAAGAAAATAAATAGAATTAGTTGACTTCTCAATTAATTTCAGAATCACTTAAAACTTAGATAAAGAATAAACATAATAGTACGTTGACACTCAATATACTGTCTGGTTCATGAGTGACTAATGACAATGTTTGTTCTTTATCTGTTTGACTTTAAGCAGTGATTCACTTCCTTTTCATTCAAGAACTCTGTAACCGGTATCTTTTGCTGTCACCACTTGAAATCTCTGTCACTTTAATAAATCCACTGAGCTTGAATACTTCACTGAGGCTTAATCAACAAATTGATCTTCTTTCAATGTAGAATCACTTCAAGTCTGTAGATGACTTTAATCTTCATTCTTTGAAAGATATAATCTTCTGATATTCCTGTGACATTTGATTTTTATTATTTACTTATTACATCTTAATTAAAGTTGAGTAGAATCCTCGGTGTTTACAAATAGGCCTATACATATGCCTTTCAATCTCCCCCTATTTGTTTGTTAGATAATAACAACCAAATACCTCTAGAGGATAACTCAACTAAAACAAGAAAAGATAAGACTTTTAAGAGTCAAGCAAATAATAAAAAGTTCTGGATTAAATATAACTATTTCCATATTCAAACAATAAAGATAAATACAAGATAGATGTTCCTCTAGACTGAACAAATGATACATTTTCCTATTTTGATTTACCTAGCTCTAAACATATAACATTTACAAATTTGAGCTAACTCTATCATGTCTTAGTCTCTAATTTCACCTTCTGTAGCTTCTTGCAAGGTGACTAGAAGATCTTTGTCAAGGACACGATCACTTTCAGAAACCACACCACTTGGCATTACTGGTTGAGTGGTGATCTTCTTCAATCTGTTCTTCATCCGAGCATACCTTAGAACTTTCTCCGTGCAGTAGTCTGAAATCATATCAGCAACTTCAGACTTCTCTTCAGTGGTAAACCCAGAAGTTCTCAGAAGATTCTCCAACTTCACCAGTTGCATTGTAGTCTGTAGCTTCAAGGAATCAGGATCCAGCCTTACCGTCTCCAAAGTTGTACCTCTATAGATTTTGACTTCATACGGGAAGTGTACAACTTGAGGTTTGGCCTTCATTGTAGACTCTCTCAGCTGGTCATATAGAAGCTCATTCAAGTATGAAGATCTCTTTACCTTACTCATAAGAATCCATAATTCAGAGAGAGATCTTCTTTGTAGGAGGTCAAGAGAAATGATGAATGACCCTTCAAGAGCACTAGACACATAGATATACAGTTCTTGTCTCACTTGATCAAATGCAGATGTAATCCTCAGGATATCTTCCTTCAAAGCCTTCATGTATAATGAATTGTCCGGATTAACAGTTTTGATCTTCTCAAGTAACTTCAGAAAAGTAGCATCATTGTTTGTGCCTCTCTGAGGAATATCAAACATCTCCCTTGCCTTGTCCCACTTGCTTCCTTGCTTCCTTGCTTCATCCTAATATCCAATCTCCTTTCTTTGACATGAATACTATAAAGACGTTGTTTGTCTTCATGTTCAGCCTTTTGAATTTTTAGCTTCTGAGAAATGATGTCGGAGACCTTGGCATTTTCATCCTCCTTTATCCTTAACTCTGCCTACTGCTTCTTCAACTCCTTTTGAAACAAAGGGTCAGGTGTGTATAAATCAGCTTCATCTTCCCAATCATCAAAGTTGGCTACCTCTTCAACCTCCTCCTCACCAAAAGCTTCTTCAGGTATAGTCTTCTCCATATCACCAGATGTGTCAAATTGGAAGTCATCATGTTCACCATGGTAGTAGTAGGCATCATCAAAGACAGTATCCTCCAATGATTGTTTACCCTTCCCTTTATCTTTTCCAACTACAGAAGCTCCTCCAGATTCTCTTTCTCCTTTCTTCTCCTTCTCCCCCTTAGTTGAGGAATCCTCTACAGATTGAGCTTTGGAAGCCCTAGGATTCACCTCAGAAGTTCTCCTTATCTCTCCTTCTTCTCTCCTTTCTCCTCTATCTCCTCCTTCATTAGCATCATCAACCTCATCTTCATCATCTAACTCAAAGAATGTTCTTTGTTGTGATGTAGGTTGATGTGAGTTCTTTATCATATTGTACAAGTACTTCATGTTAGTAATGAATACCACTTAGAAACGAGACAGAGGGGGGGGGGTGAATGGATAGTTTGATATATTTTCGCTTTCTTGAAACTAAATTCCTGTAACAGATTGTGTAGTAAGAAAATGCGGAATGAAATAAACAGTACACACACAATCACTTTAATCTACTTTGTATTAAGCAAATTAAATACTACAGCTTCCAAAATCTCACAAGAGAAATTCTGGCTTCTAAACAAGAACAGTGTGTTCTTGCTTTTCTTACAGAGAAAGAAGTGCTTCAAGATAATTCTATGATATGCTCACTTACTGCTAACATTAGGGTGTGCACAATATATATATTGTCCTATACAAAACTAGTGCACATACCTAATTACACAGCTACCCTTCCTGCAACTCCATTTTGTCGTTCTATAAGAGGTTGGCTGTGTCAGGGAGGACCACTTGCTTTCTGTGGTCCTCTCTCTTATCTGTAGCTGCTTGTCTTCCTTCTTCCTCTCCAAGTTTAGCTATAGATTTTCCATCTGTATTTTGGACCACCTGACCAATACAGAAGCTTCAGTATTTGTCTCCATTGACTTTGATCTTGTACCTTCATTTGTCTTATTGTAAACGGCTAAGTGTTGATATCGTGAACTCCACTTCATTCCTGACTTCGCGATGTCCCTTGTGAAGACTACACAATATGGCCTTTGAGGACTTTGCGACATAAGCCATTTGAGGACTTCGCGATCTAGCCTTTTTGAGGACTTCGCAATATAGCCTTTTTGAGGACTATGCGACATAGACTATTTGAGGACTATGCGATATAGGCTATTTGAGGACTTCGCGGAATAGGCTATTTGAGGACTTCACGATCTAGTACATTTTGACTTTGCTGATTTCAACACTTCACGATATGAGTCTTGAGGACTTCATGACATAGCACAAATTGGACTATGCGATAAAGCACTTCTCGACATGGATATTGGTGACTTCACGACATAGCTTTATTCTGACTTTGCTATATAATGCCTTAGGCAAATTTCTGCAACTTATTTCTTCAGGGCCTTATTCATCTCCATCCTGCTGCATGAACAATTCTGAACTTCTACCAGGATAATTATTCAATGGCCTATGTACATTCTAGATGCAAGAAACTTACTAAGCTCATTATAATTCTGAGCATACATGATCAAGCTAATGTTCATGAGAACAAGACAAGTACAGAGAGTCCTATACTATATCCCAGTGATAGAATTCACTAGGTCATGTAGTGTGACATAGTCACATAGTGTAGGCTTGTTAATGGTGGTATTCAGACATTTCTTGAGCCTAACACTTCATTCCTTCATTTAGATGCTCCATTCCTCCTTCTATCCTTGAAATCCTTTCTTCATTAAATGTTTGATTTTCATCAGCTGTTTGCAGAATAAAGTCCACCTTGGAAGAAATGGCAGCAATCTCCTTGACACTTTCTGAAATCTGAGCATTTGACGTTGTTAAATCAGAAATGTCTGAAGCCACTAGTACTTGAGATTGTTGGATGGAATTCAGCTTCGGGAACAGAGTACTCTTCAATCCTTCCAGATCATCCTTGATAGTACCCAGCTGATTAGATACAGAGGTGGAAGATTGTGCAACCACTTGTGCTTTGAGAAGATTGTTTTCAGCCTGGGTTTCTAGTAATTGTTTATGTAGAGCAGCTAGCTGGTTCAACAACAAAGCAGTGTTTGTGTCAGTGTGTGCACTCACTTCAATTTCTCTCAGTGGTGTTTCACTCAACTCACGTGCTTGTGTATCACTCTGTGTTTGACTCTCATCTCTCACAACTAACTGTCTGTCCATGTTTTCAGAGGATGTACCTGCATAAGAAATCACCCTAGCCCCTTCAAGACAGGTCAGTGGTGGTGCAATGGGAGTTCGCAAATTTCAATCCCTGGTTGAGTCTGTCAAAATATTTGACCTGGTTGCCTTTCACTTTCTCCAGTATAAACTGCGAGTGAAAAATCCCTTAGGGGAGCCTGAGATGTTCCCTCTAGGAGGGGAGAAAATGATTCTATTATTGGTGGCGAAGAATCAGATTTTCCCTCTGAAGCCTGTGAAGGCACTTCTACCGTAACTATGGTAGGCACTGTTTCAAAATCAAAAGTAAAGTGCTCTCCTTGCATAGTGTCCTGAGTATAATCTATTTGGATATCTTCTTCCATTGTGAGTAATGGAAGAGTTCTTGACTCAGTACAAGATGCCATGGCCCGATGGCGAATTTCAATAGATTCATCCTGTTGAGAGGATGTCTCTAGAGACTGTTCAGTGGCCATATCAAAGTCCATATCCTTTTGAGAGGATATAGATGGGCTTACAGATGCCTCTCTATAGGTTTTTCTTTTCTTTAAGGGTGGAGACAGAGCTGTGGGAACACTCATTGTATTTACATCACTAAATCTTCTTGAACTAGATTGAACATTTGGCTCAGGTTGTTGGTCAGAAGTGTTTGACTCTCTGTTTGGCTCTATGACCTGGGTCAGAAATTGTGGTTCTACAATCTCTGGGTCAACCCTAACAACCACTTGGGTTTCAATTAATGTACCAGAAGAAGATCCAGGGTTAGGAATAACTACCTGTAGTGGAACTGGATGTGGCTGAGGAACTTGTTCACCAAAGATAGGAAGATTAATGAATTGACTCATCAATGGTGAAACAAAAACAGGTGTGTTGAGGAATTTGGATGAAACATCAAGCCTGGTGTAGAATTTAGTATCTGTGGTTGGAGAGGTTTCAAATCTGGTTTCCCTAAACAGTTCTACCTGCTCAGCAGTGAGAAGATGATTAATGATAAGAGTGAGAAAGCGAGGGTACCAACACTTCACTTTCACATGATTATCAGAATCTCTCCTAGAGTAAGCAAGCCTGTTAATCATTAAGTTCCACAGAATTTCAGCAAAATTTAATCTACGACCAAATACAATAGCATAAGAAATATATTGATTAAGACTGGTAATGCCATGAAAATTGGTTTCTATGTAATTACCAAATACTCTTGCTATTGTATCAAAGAACAGATCCCATTCCCTTACAAGAAAACTCTTGGACAATTTAACCATTTGTAAGGGACCCTGATAATGAATATTCACAAAGAACTGTGATAACTCATCATCAGTGGGTAAAGGATCAAACTTGTCCTTAGGAAACTGTAACACATCACAAAATAACTCTAAGGTGACCGTATATTGCTGGTTTAAAATATTGAACGTAAAAGATTTTGAATCCTCAGCAATAACAACACTTGAACATAAAAACCTTAAATGATCAATTTTTAGAAGTGCAGAGGCACAAATAGCATGACTGACACAAGTCTCACTATTTAAAAAGTGAATCCAAGGTTTAAATCGTTCCACCTTACATTTAGACGGATCAAAATACCCAACATAATTATTTAACACAAGTTCGAAATTAGGATCCATTTGTGATAAAACAACAAATTTTAATTAACTTAAAATAAAATTAGTGTTTTAGGGATTTTTAGAATTAATTAAAATTACTTAAAATCCACAAAATCACAATTCTATTAAAATTAATCAAAATTAAAATTTTAATCCTAAACTTTCGAACTTCAAATTTTGAAATGCAAAATGAAAGGGCAATTTATCAAAAACCACACACACAGTTCAGAAATCACAGCAACACAAAAGATCACTCAAAACACAAGAATCTCACTTAAAAATTTCAAAAACAATCAAGTCGAATGTTTTCTATTTTAAAAAAAATTGATAGCAATTCGACTTAAAAGCTTGATTTTAAGAACAAAGTGAGTTTTGCTAAGTAAGAACTTGAGCAAGTTTGATTGATCACAGATTTATGCAGAAATGATGAGAGAATTCGAAAGGGGTTTGAGAAAATTAGATAACTGCTAAGGAAATTGAATAGAAATGATGTGCATGTATATGTGTGTATATATATATATATATGAAAATAACTGTTAAAAGAAAAAGAAAAGTAATGAACCGTTTTTTTTTAAATTTGAATTGGGAAGACAATCGGGAAGACTTAGAATAGTCTTCCCGGTAGTCTTCCTAGTTCAAATTAGGAAGTCATCGGAAAAAGAATAAAAAAAACAGAAAATAAACTAATTATTTCTAAGTCTTCCCGATAGTCTTCCTAGTTCAAAAACTGGGAAGACTTAGGAAAAGATTTAAAATTAAATAGAAAAAAAAAAAAAAAAAAATTCTTTGTCTTCCCGGTAGTCTTCCTAGTATAAAACTGGGAAGACTTTGGAAAAACTTAGAATTAATTAAAATTTAATAGAAAAAATTGCAGAAAACTAATAAAAATGCATGAAAAATATATAAAAGTCTAGAAAAATTCACAGAAAATTCCATAAATCCTAGAAAAATATGCAGAAAAATATAGAAGTGCATTAAACTAATATGAACCTGGAGAAAAATTTAAACAACAATATTTACAATCTGAAAAACACCTAAATAATTCTAAATAATTACATTTTCAATAAAAATACATTTCTCCACTTAAAAAAATATGAGAAAAATATTTTTAGAGAAAATATATTATTCAGAAATATTTAAATTAACAAGCATGTAAAATTAAATGAGAATTGGCAATAAATATCATTTTAAATGACAAGAGAAAATGAATTTTTGAAAAGAAGAAACATGACAGAGATATTGTTAATCACTAAGACTGTTCAACATACCCAATTTACCAACTAACCTGGTAAATGTGGATTCATCGACAGATTTAGTGAATATATCTGCAGTCTGTTCTTCTGTGGGTACAAAGTGTAACTCCACAGTTCCATTCATGACATGCTCTCTGATAAAATGATACCTGATATCAATGTGCTTCGTTCTCGAGTGCTGAACAGGGTTGTTGGAGATTGCTATGACACTTGTATTATCACACAAAATGGGAATTTTGTCTAATGCAAAGCCATAGTCCTTCAATTGATTCCTTATCCATAAGATCTGAGTACAACAGCTTCCAGCAGCTAGCAATATATTCAGCTTCTGTTGTTGAATTGGAAACTGTTTGATGTTTCTTGCTATACCAGGAAATCAATCTACCTCCTAGGAATTGACAACTCCCAGAGGTACTCTTTCTATCCACAACACTACCTGCATAATCAGAATCTGTATATCCAACAAGATTAAAACCAGAATCTTTAGGGTACCAGATACCTAAATTAGGTGTACCCTTAAGATATCTCAAGATTCTTTTAACAGCAACAAGATGTAAATCTCTAGGGTCCGCTTGGAACCTTGCACACAAGCATGTAGCATACATAATATCTGGTCTACTTGCAGTAAGATAGAGTAAGGAGCCAATCATACCTCTGTAGCTTGTAACATCTACCTTGATAGAGTTATCACAAGCTCCAAGTTTGACTGCTGTTGAAGATGGAGTCCTTGCTGATGCTGAATCCTCCATGTGATACTTCTTGAGGAGTTCTTTGAGATACTTGGATTGACAAATAAATATACCATTTGACCTTTGACTTACTTGTAATCCAAGAAAGAACTTCAGCTCACCCATCATACTCATTTCAAACTTACTCTGCATTAGCTTAGTAAATCTCTTACAGAGATCATCATTAGTAAACCCAAATATGATGTCATCCACATAGACTTAGACTAATATCATATCACTTTTGTGTTTCTTTGAAAAAAGAGTTTTGTCTATGATACCTCTAACAAAACCATTTTCTAAAAGAAAACCAGAGAGAGTGTCATACCATTTTCTTGGGGCTTGTTTGAGACTATAGATAGCCTTGAAGAGAAAGTACACAAAGACCAGTAGCTCCTGATTTTCAAATCCAGGGGGATGTTCCACATACACTTCTTCATCCAGCTCACCATTCAGGAATGCACTCTTAACATCCATTTTATAGACTTTAAAATTGGAGTAAGCTACAAATGCTAAAAACATCATGATGGCCTCAAGTCTAGCCACTGGTGCATAGGTTTCATCATAATAAATGCCTTCAGCTTGTGAATACCCTTGAGCAACCAGTCTTGCCTTGTTCCTTGTAACAATGCCATCCTCATCCAGCTTGTTTCTGTATACCCATCTAGTACCAACTACTTTCTTGTTCTTTGGTCTGGGTACCAGCTTCCAGACTTGCTGTTGTTCAAATTGATTAAGTTCATCTTGCATAGAAATCACCCAATCTGGATCAGTCAGTGCTTCATCGGTCTTCTTTGGCTCCATTTCAGATAGAAACCCTGAATAATGACATTCATTCTGAGTAGCACTTCTAGTTCTAACTCCAACACCTGGATCACCAATGATCAGCTCAAAGGGATGAGCTCTATTCCATACAGTCTGTCTTGGAAGATTTGATCTTGATGATTCGCCTTGAAATTCATTGCGGTGTTGTGACTGACTAGTAGATCCTTCATTTCCTCCCCCTGAGTTGTTGCTTGATTGCCTTGATGATTCTTCTCCAGTATTGGTGGTATCTCCATTGTTACCAATGTTTCCACCACCACCACCAAGATTATTATCATCATTGTTATTGTCATTACCAGCAACATTCTCAGGTGGGGCTTCATCATCTGAATCTGAGTCTGGCAAGTTATCAAACTTCAGTTTCTCAGATGAGTTTTCTGTTTGGATACTAGGGAGTTTAGTGTCATCAAATATTACATTGACACTTTCTTTCACATGGTGACCATCAATCAAGTACACCCTGTAAGATCTTCTGTAATAACCAATAAAAATAGCTTCTTGTGCCTTAGCCTCAAACTTGACACATTTCACATTGTCATCCTTAAGCACAAAGCATTTTGCACCAAATACATGAAAATATTTGAGAGTTGGTTTATTGTTGTTCATGATCTCATAAGGAGTCTTCATTAAATCCTTGTTGATTAAAGTTCGATTCTGAGTATAACAAGCAGTGTTCACAGCTTCAGCCCAAAAGTACATTGGAAGTCTTGATTCACTTAACATAGTCCTAGCAGCTTCAATCAATGTACGATTCTTCCTTTCCACCACTCCATTCTGTTGAGGAGTTCTAGGGGCAGAATACTGTCTTGTTATTCCTTTATCTGCACAAAAGTCATTTAGTACTGCATTCTTGAATTCAGTTCCATTATCTGACCTTATAGCTCTAACAGGGAATCTCGAATTCAGCTCAATCAACTTTATATGATCAATCACCATCTGTGGAGTCTCATCCTTGGAATGTAGGAATAAAACCCAAGTATATTTGGAATAGTCATCAACAATCACAAGTGCATACTGTTTCTTTGACATGGACATCACACTAACTGGACCAAACAAATCCATATGAAGTAGCTGAAGTGGTTCAGTTATTGATGATGTGTCAATGCCCTTGTGAGAAGCTTTCTTTGACTTTCCTTTCTGACAAGCCTCACACGGTCCTTCCTGTGTAAATTCCATCTGAGGCAAACCTCTAACCAATTCCCTCTTGACTAAAGAGTTGATGGTTTTGAAGTTAAGGTGAGACATCTTCTTGTGCCATAGCCAACTTTCATCTGATGAAGCTTTAGCATAAAAACAAGTTACTTCATCTTTGGATCCAGAGTGCAGATCAGCTATGAACAAGTCACCTTTCCTTACTCCTTGAAGAGCAGGCTTTCCATTCTTCTTGTGAAGGATCTGACATCTGTCTTTCTCAAAGGAAACATCATATCCTCTGTCACGGAAATGACTGATGCTGAGAAGATTGAACTTCAGACCTTCCACAATAGATACATCTTGAATGATAACATTTCCAAACTTCAAACAACCATATCCTCTGGTAATACCCTTGCTGTTATCTCCAAAGGTAACTCCTGGGCCGGCTTTCTCAACCACATTTGATAGCAGGGCTCTATCTCCGGTCATATGCCTTGAACAACCACTGTCAAGAACCCGCATAACACGGTTTACCTATTCCACACCCTGCAGTATCAAATTGATTAGACCTTCTTCGAAACCCAAACTTGATTGGGTCCGACATACTTAATAAACTAGCCTTTGTCAGGCAAAACAACATCTTTAACCTTAACTACATAAACCTCTTTCACAAAAGAGCGTTTCCATTTATAGCCAGCCTTAACACATTTCTGAGTAGGCTTAGGGATAAATGGATCCACTCCAGTCTTTGGAGGACTAGTAATCTTAGATCTAACATGCTTCTTATTATTAACATGTTGACGTGGAACAGTCTTATTATCAGATACATACTTACTATTAAAATAAGCATACATAACATTGAAAGTACAAGACATGCAATTAACCACACCACATGCTTTATGAGAAAGATTAATAGCAGGCATGTCAGTTTTACAGTTGTTTTGATCCACTTTATGAATGTCTGACTTAGTCTTCGTTGCAGAAACAGCTTTGACTAGTTTGTCAGACTAACACATTTTGGACTGAGCAAGTTCAAAAGCACGATCCTCCATACGTATCTCCTCTTCAATGATGATAGAGTATTCATTCAGAGGTCCTGCTTGGGACTCTCTAAAGAAAGGTTTATCAATACCCTTAAGCACATCCGGTATACCCCTTTATTCAGCACTGACTCGATTAGGGGTATTTATGCTTAATTCACCAATAGACTCATTATAGTCATACCCTATTCCTACAGTATGACCAATACTTTATTTATTGATGATTTCTTTAGCAGTCTTACAAGAGTTATAGTAAGCATTAGCCTTGACCTTAAGTTCACTAATCTGATCCTTAAGAATGGTTTCCAGTTGAGTATAACATTTAACCCTATTCTCAAGAAATGCTATTTTCTCAGTTAGTTCATCCTGATTAACATGCATAAGTTTTAATTCTTTTATTTCCTTTTCAAGGGTTGTGTTCAAAATAATTATTCTATCATTTTCTCTACGTGCATAAGAAACAGTAGTACTAAGATGATAGATCATTTCAGTATCAGTAAACTTTACCTCTGACATGTATGTTGATGAAGTGCTTGCCTAATTAGCCATTAAAGCAAGGTTTCCAATTTCACCTGCTTCTTCATCACTATCAGTATCATCCCAACTCTTTCCTTCGGCAATATAAGCTTTCCCAATCTTATTCTTCTTGCTAGAATCAAATGAGTTCCTTCTCACTTGTTTTGGCTTTTTACATTCTGTAGCAAAGTGACCCAACTCATTACAATTGTAGCACCTGATTGTGCTTCTTTCCACAGTTCCAGTTTTATAGCCACCCTTTGTGCTATTAGTAGATGAGGAACCACCTCTCTGAAACCTGGGCTTGAACTTAAGATTGGGATTCCTTCTGAATCTGAACTTGCCAAATTTCCTCACTATCATTGCCAAATCACCATTCCCCAGCTGATCAAGTTCTTCCAAAGAATAAAAGTGACCACCAGATTGATCAATGGATGTTAAACCAAATTCAACATCAATAACATCCACTTTAGCACTGGAAGGTTGAACAACCTTTACTTCCAGTTTATGTGGGACTTCTGTTGTTAATGCAGTAGAAGTACCAACTATCTTTCCAGTTCCATATATCTCCTTCTGTTGAATCTGTTCCAGCTCATAGGTTTTCAGAACACCATAGAGTCTTTCCAGAGAAATCTCTCCAAGATCTCTTGCTTCTCTGATTGCAGATATTTTGTGCTCCAGATGAATTGGAAGTGTCAGGAGGAACTTCTTGTTAATCTCCTTGATAGTGTAGTGCTTCCCATTGAGGTTCAGATCATTGATTAATTTGTTGTATCTCTCAAAAACCTCAGAGATACCTTCACCAGGGTTTGATCTGAAATGCTCATATGAGGAGGTGAGAATTTCCAGCTTATTCTCTCTTACTTCCTCTGTCCCCTCATTGATTATATCTATAGTATCCCAAATGTGTTTGGCAGTAGCACAGTTTAGAACATGATTATGCATGATAGGATCAGACAATCAACCAGTATCAACTGTAGACAGGCATCCAGTGTAGCATCATCTTTCTCATCAGGAGTGAAGTCCTTGGGATCCTTAGGATACATCCTAGAAGCCCTAGTAACCACATCATTCTCTATCTGCTCTCCCTCAACAATCATAGGGATTTTAGGACCATTCTTCAGTACTCCTAGATATTTGACATTAGCAACTTGAAGAAATAGGAGTATTTTCTTCTTCCACATAGGATAATGCTCCTTGCTGAACATGTGGATTTTGAAAGTACCAACTTTCTGAGTTGTAGACATTTTTGAGATTTTTGAAGAATTAAAAATTTCAGAGTTTAAGAAAAAATCTCAAAACAATTGGATCTTTGATTTGTATATCAATCAAAAGGCTCTGATACCAATTGTTAGGTCCTGATAAGTTTGTAGAAGGGGGGTTGAATACAAACTATACCGTTTAATCGAATTTGTCCTTTGAAAGATTTAACAATTTAGAACAAATTAATGCGGAATAAAACTGAAATAATATTCAAGTTAAATATAACTTATATTAAACTTGAGGAGTGTTACAATTTGATCACTGATTACAAAGGTTCTTGATAAAACAAATCTAGAATAAATTCGACATGAATTTATCTATATTTGTAATAAAAAGGATCGAATGCTAAAAAGTAGTTCGATATAATATCTAGGGATTATGATCCGCTAGAAAGTCAAAGTAGTACAAGTAAATTGATTCTTAAGGATTAAATGTTACAAACAAACAAGAATTTAATTCACTAGCAGAAGTTTAATTACTTTGCAGTTTGAAGAAGTAAAGACAGAAGAATGTAATGTTGAATGTGTTCTGTGTCTTTTCTTTTTCTGTTGTAATAATCTGTCTTCAAGTCTTCTGTCTTGTCTTTATACTAAACCTTTTCTTTTGTCAACCCGCGTGCAAGCCACTTGACAGAAAAGAATTGCCTTTGGAAGACTTGCAGGAAAACAATCAAATAAGCCTTGGAAGACAATCGGGAAGACAAGAAATGCAAAGGGAAGACAATCGGGAAGACTAGAGTTTACTCTAGGAAGACAATCGGGAAGACTCACTTGTGAGTCTTCCTAGTTTAAAAAACAGAGTCTTCCTAGTTCATTTTTATTCTAATTTAAATAATCAACTAAATAAATTATGTATTAAATTAATTCTTTACAGAATTAATTTAATAAATAATTTACTTAATAATATTAATTATTTGTAAGAGAATAAATAGAATTAGTTGACTTCTCAATTACTTTCAGAATCACTTAAAACTTAGATAAAGAATAAACATAATAGTACGTTGACACTCAATGTACTGTCTGGTTCATGAGTGATAAACGACAATGTTTGTTCTTTATTCAAGAACTCTGTAACCATTATCTTTTGCTGTCACCACTTGAAATCTCTGTCACTTTAATAAATCCACTGAGCTTGAATACTTCACTGAGGCTTGATCAACAAATTGATCTTCTTTCAATGTAGAATCACTTCAAGTCTGTAGATGACTTTAATCTTCATTCTTTGATAGATATAATCTTCTGAGATTCCTGTGACATTTGATTTTTATTATTTACTTATTACATCTTAATTAAAGTTGAGTAGAATCCTCGGTGTTTACAAATAGGCCTATACATATTGCCTTTCATGTAGCAATTCTATTCATATTCAGCAAATCAAGGATCACTTGAATAATACCTTCAGTATCAAAGACCTTGGTAGATTACACTATTTTCTTGGAATTGTGATTTCTTATCTTCCCAATGGTATTGTACTTAGTCAGAGGAAGTTTACAAATGACTTACTGAGTTGTTGTCCTGATGATCTTAGTCATAAGGCTGTTACACCACTGCCACTTCATCTGAAACTCTCTACATGCAAACCCTTATCTGATCCTGAACTGTATAGGTCACTTCTTGGCAAACTTAACTTTCTTACCAACACTAGGCCTGACTTGAGCTATTATGTCCAGTTACTGAGCCAGTTTATGCATTCTCCTCATGATGTTCACTATGAAGCTTTATCGCACACTTTGAGATTTGTTAAACACACAACAGGACATGATATCTTATTGCAAGGCTCAGACAAGCTTACACTTCAAGCTTTTTCTGATTCTGACTGGGCATCTTGCCCTGATTCCAGAAGATCAGTTACTGGGTATGTACTTCTATTAGGTCAATCTCCCATAGTTTGGAAAAAAAAAAAACAACCAACTGTTTCTAAGTCTAGCTTTGAGGCTAAATATAGGGCCATGGCATCTGCTGCCTCAGAGGTCACTTGGGTTGTGAGGTTGTTACAAGAATTGGGAGTTCATGATTTATGTCTTGTTACACTTCACTGTGATAATCAATCAGCAATTCACGTAGCAAAAAACCCGGTCTTCTATGAACGCACCAAACATATCGAGGTTGATTGTCATTTTACACGAGATAAGGTTCTTGAAGACTTGATTCAACTTACTTATCTTCCCACACAACATCAACTAGCTGACATTCTTACAAAGACAGTGCCATCTCCTCAGTTGCAGCTTCTCTCTTCCAAGTTAGGTTCGGTTCAGTCATCACTACATACCACACCTAACTTGAAGGGGATATTAGTATATCACATATTCCAGCTCATCAAATACTTATGCAGCTAAGATGCCAACTCAGCCACCATAGTGTTTGATCAAACTAACTTTTCCATCAGTTTTGATAGATAAAAAATGTATTAGACTTGTATATATTAGTTTAGATAAAAACATATTGTATCTTCTACTTCTCAGTTAATGAAATACACAGTAAGGTTCACAAAAACTAACCGTTTCTGGAAAGCTCATGAAACCTCAATTTTTCTCTTCATAAATTATCTAAAGTCAAACTGTTAGTAAAATATTTATTTAATTATTAAACTCATGAATTTGAGCTATAAACTTAAATCATGTAGAGTCGAAACTGGTTGTGACGAATGAGGTACATGTGTATATATCAAATTCAACAAATCGCTTGATTGTTTCTCGATAAAGACTGTAATAAGCGATATGATCTGTTTTACGTTTGTTCGACTCGATTGTTTTTGTAGATGTCGTATGGCTTTTCATTAATGAATTAATTTCAGTTTAAAAAAAAAACAATCTAGTGGCTGCCGTGATCATAGAACCATTGGCGTCTCCTTTGTTGTATTGCCTTTTTCAAATACTATCTATTCAAACAAATATTTTCAGTTAAATATTAATGTTGTATTATATGTGAAATAATTTCTTTATTGATGCAAATTTACTTGCTTTATTCTCCTTCTCAAATTTTTGGCTGCCACGAGTGTATAAAGGACTAGCAATCTGCTAGTAATTGCTACCTCCAGGCTCCAGCGTTGTCTCCGGGACCGTGAAACTAAAAAATCAAAATGCAAGTAGGGATTTTTGATAAATAATCTCAATCTTTTTAAAATAATATCAAATTGAGAGAAATTTATGTATAATCATATTTTTTGTTAATTGACATAAGATTAAGGTGTCACTGTATGAAAAAAAATGATCAAAATCCACAAATTAAACATTGTATCATTTTTCTTTTTGTAGTTGGAACTTCAATTGGAGAGAAGACTGTCGATCAGTATAGCCAGTTTATTTAATACAAAAGCCTTTCATATTAGATCATGAGATTTGAACTTTGATAGATAAAAATGACACAATTTTGTTTTGCACGAAACACGAATGTAATGGAATCAGCTTTGTACTCTTCTAACCGATATTTGCATGCATTTTCCATATAATCAATCATGTACTAATAGTACATTGTTGCATTATTTTTTATTAGTATGGCAAATACATCTGCCTTCAATTATACCATTTGCAGTGTTGAGAACTAATCGAATTCCTATGTTACCAAGAAGAAAAACAAAAGGCTCATATTAAGCTTGTACACGTAACTTTGTATTTGCAGCATACTTTCCCCAAGTACATGTAGTCACTGGTATCCTACTAACCTTTATTATAGATAACCTCATATTTATACATCTCCTCTGCCATTAGGCTTCTTCACTACTTACTCCTCAATCATTTCCGCTGGCCACTGTTGAGGTTTAGTTCTCAGTTTCTCGTTTCTCTACTTGTTCTTGCATCAGCATTGCTGTGCAACGCTGCAGATTCGAGTACCAAGATTGGTAATGGCTACCGTCTGATCTCCATTCAAGACTCCCCTGATGGAGGCTTTGTAGGGTACCTGCAAGTCAAACAAAAGAACAACAACATATATGGCCCTGATATCCCACTCTTGCAACTCTACGTTAAGTAAGTCATTTGAACTCTGCGTTAAATTTGCAAAACCACTGCTCGAAAGTTTTAAAAGGCAAAGAAATAGTATAAATGATAACATCAAAATCTATTTGGACAATGATACTATGCTGTAAAAAATGTAAAACAACATGATTTGTAAATATTAAATGTAGAAGCACAGTATTATTCGGTAGGGCTTAACTGTCGTATCAAAATTATACTTTCAGGCATGAAACAGATGGGCGATTAAGGGTCCATATAACTGATGCAGAGAAGCAAAGATGGGAAGTACCATACAATCTTTTACCCAGAGCCAAACCACCAATGATCAAGTTCATTGCTAGGTCCAGAAAAAGGCCCACAGTAGCTACAGAATACTCAAACACTGAGCTTATCTTCAGCTACACTCTCGACCCATTTGAGTTTGCAGTACAGAGAAGATCCAACAGAGATACCCTTTTCAACTCATCAGGCCCATTTAACAGTTTGGTATTCAAGGATCAATATTTAGAAATATCAACCCAATTGCCTAAAGATGCTTCTTTATATGGCCTTGGAGAGAACACACAGCCCAGTGGGATTAAACTCAAACCAAACGAGCCTTACACTTTGTATGCAACAGATATATCTGCTTATAAACTTAATACAGATCTTTATGGTTCACATCCTGTGTACATGGATCTGAGAAATGTGGGTCAAGAGGCCAAAGCTCATGCAGTTTTGTTGCTGAATAGTAATGGGATGAATGTGGTTTATACAGGGACTTCTTTGACATATAAGGTCATTGGAGGTGTTTTGGACTTTTACTTCTTTTCTGGCCCAACTCCACTTGCTGTTGTGGATCAGTACACTGAGTTTGTGGGTCGACCTGCTGCAATGCCATACTGGTCACTAGGTAACTAAGTTGTAAACGTTTTTTTTCATCTCTGATGCTCTGCATGTTCTTTGTGCATAATTGCAAATGAATCAGTTGTCTGAAGTGTTCTGATAGATATACGATTTATTAATTAAACTTAAACAACTAATGGATTCATAACTGTGCATCAGTGCATGTGTAATGTGCTCACATCATAATTTTTTTTCTTCATCTATATTTTTGATGGGTTAGTGTGGCACTTTTGCGCCTAATTAGATTGACTTAGAGCCGGCTCGGATAAACTTAAGTCACAAAAATAGCTAAAATCCCTTGTAATAGAAATGACATAGAAAACAAATGACATGCTTGATTTTGCTTCTAAATATGTAATAGGCAGCATATAGAAAATGTTCACGAGTCCCTTGTGCACTGCAGGATTTCACCAAAGCAGGTGGGGATACCGCAACCTGTCTGTAGTTGAAGAGACTGTTGAGAACTACAAGAAGGCTCAAATCCCGCTTGATGTGATCTGGAATGATGATGACACCATGGATTCCTACAAAGACTTTTCACTTAATTGTGTTGCCTATCCTCGTAAAAAATTATTGGCATTTCTGAATAAGTTACATTCTCAAGGAATGAAGTATATTGTTCTCATTGATCCAGGTATTAATGTCAATTCTACTTATGATGTCTACCAGAGAGGCATGGCCAATGATGTCTTCATTAAATATCACGGCAAGCCTTATTTAGCCCAAGTGTGGCCTGGAGCTGTATACTTCCCAGACTTTCTAAACCCTAAAACTGTTTCATGGTGGGGCGATGAAATTAAGAAGTTTCATGAACTTATCCCCGTTGATGGTCTCTGGCTTGACATGAATGAAGCTTCTAACTTTTGTTCGGGGCTGTGCACGATTCCTGAGGGCAGAAAGTGTCCCTCCGAAGCCGGACCACGTTGGGAATGTTGCTTAGACTGCAGGAACATAACAAATACAAGATGGGATGAGCCACCTTACAAGATAAATGCTTCTGGAATGGTGGAAGCACCTGGATTTAAAACAATAGCAACCAGTGCCACCCACTATAATGGAGTTCTAGAGTATAATGCTCATAGTCTTTATGGATTTTCTCAAGCTATTGCAACTCACAAGGCACTTGAAGATATTCAAGGCAAGCGTCCATTCATATTAACACGCTCCACTTATGTTGGTTCTGGTCGTTATGCTTCTCATTGGACTGGTGATAACAAGGGTACATGGGAGGATCTACGCTATTCAATTTCCACCATTTTGAATTTTGGCATATTTGGTGTTCCGATGGTGGGATCAGATATATGTGGTTTCTACCCTGCACCTACCGAAGAGCTCTGCAATCGTTGGATTGAACTTGGTGCTTTCTATCCCTTTTCAAGAGATCATGCAAATTACTTTTCTCCTAAACAAGAGCTTTATCAATGGGAATCAGTTGCTAAATCTGCTCGAAATGCTCTAGGATTGAGGTACAAACTCCTCCCACATCTGTATACGTTGACATACGAGGCACATATCAGTGGAGCTCCAATTGCACGCCCCCTTTTCTTCTCATTTCCCCAGTGTACCATGTGTAATGGATTGAGCACACAATTCCTGATAGGAAGTAGTCTCATGGTCTCACCAGTGCTTGAGCCAAATGAAACAAAGGTTGATGCTTTTTTTCCTCCGGGTACTTGGTACAACATGTTTGATATGTCACGTTCCATTGTCTTAGAAGAAGGCCAATATGTATCACTGGACGCGCCTTTACATGTGATCAATGTCCATGTTTATCAGAATGCCATTATTCCCATGCAGCAAGGTGGATTGACATCTAAAGTAGCTAGAAAGACTCCATTTAGCCTTGTAGTGACCTTCCCTGCAGGTGCTACTGAAAGTGAAGCTGCGGGGAATTTGTTTGTGGATGAAGATGAGTTGCCAGATATGAAACTTGGAAACGGTTTTTCTACACATGTAGACTTCCATGCAACTATAAACAAAGGAAGGGTGAAGGTGTGGTCAGATGTTGAGGAGCCTAATTTTGCGTTAGACAGAGGATTGTTTATTGAGAAAGTTATTGTACTAGGATTAAATGGAGTCGAAGGTACATTTGGTGTTGAAGTTGATAACGTTGATGTTTCTGTTGATGCATCAAGTGTAGATATAACAACACCAGAAAACTATGATCTCAATGGTAATAGTGCTATGAGAAAGAGTATGATGGTGGAGATTAAAGGTTTAAAATTGGCAGTTGGGAAAAAGTTTACATTGTCATGGAAAATGGCGAATAAAAACTAAACCTTTTTGTTTTTGTCATACCGAAAGGAGAAAAACTTGTATAAAAAGACATTTAATAAAAATAAAGGGAACAATAGGACTGCGGATATTTGAAATGCTTAATAAAAATGATCAGTCAACAAATTTACATAATCAGGCTTTGCAGCAGAATGTAAAGCCATACACAATAAAACACTAACACTAAAATTTGAAAACGAGATGATGAGATATTGAAAAAAGGATGATTTTAAGGCTTTAAAAGTAGATGAATGGAGTTGTCGTGAGTGTGGGTTGTGGAGTCACTAGGAGGAGCAAATGGATTTTGGGGCACAGTAAGTTTAGAGAGGAGTCAGGAAGGTGAAAATGAAAACAATAATATGTTAAAAGATATAAGACCGGAAAACAAAATAATTGAGGGGCACCTGTTGCTATTTTGTGGGACTGGGTATTCTTCGTTTTGTCTTAAGTACCGGTATCGGACATTTTAGCCTAATATTAGGCAAAAAATATGTAAAATTCTAGTATGTTGCGGAATGAGTCCGATACTTGAACACGTATTCATGTCAAATGTTTATAGCGGATTCCAGTTATCAAAGCATATAGTCATATAAATGTACTTCTGCCAGCTCTGGAAAAATTTCTACTCGTACGCATTTACATGCATTTTCTGACGAAGAAGTGACCTAACTACTCTATGCAAAATTGCTGTCATTTTTTCATTCATATCACTACTTTCTCGTTTGTTGGCAGGACGGGGCCATGGAGCATTTCATTATCCAACTACAGTACTTAAGATTAATACCAGCATATAAAAATATTATCCTTTAACTTTGTTGGAAGTTAAAGGACTTGAAAGATTTAGAGTAGACTAGTCAATAGCCAATAGAAGTAGTTTGTTACTCCATGTTGGACTTTGTTCTTTCTAAAGATTCATGGTTCAATTATATGGGCAACCAGGCTCGTTATGAGCTTTTTTCAGGCATCAGATTCCTACTTTTCTTGTCTCCCATTTAGTTGGATTGATAGATTCGAAATAGTGGATAATTTTTAGTAAAATGGCAAATTGCGTTTTTTTTAATAAAGGAAACCGTAATTTGACTTTAGTCGAGTGCTGATGGAGTTTGAAAAACTTATAGTACACGTCTAATTCTTTGATTGAGCACTTGCATATTATCAAAATTAAGTTTACTTAGAGTCGAATTGAATATACTCACAAGCGAATAAATAAAATGCTACTCATGTTCAATTTTTTTAAAATAATTATTTCAAAAATATGTACATAATAGTCAATTTCGAACCAAACTCGAATTTTGATCTGACTTTGATATATAGGTAACTTAACTCCTAAAAAATAGAATTACAGGTTGAAGGACTTAATATGAATATAGTTATATGTATAAGTGTTTATTCTGTAACTGAGAAAAGCAAACTTGCATTACGTGATACTTCAAACTGAAACACTAGATACAAATAAAAGACTTGCACCTTAAACGTGGTAGCAAGAAACATGCAGCTATTTCCTAACCATCTCCCATTACTTATCCACTACTTATTTCACTCTCCTAATTTTACTCAACTTCTTAGACTAAGTATTACAATGACTCAGACTAAGTAAAACCAACTAAATTAAATTATTCAAATACATGTTTAGATTAGAACAAGCCCAAGCCCAATAAACTCCCCCTTAATCTAAACATCACTTGCCTCCATCTTCTTGACTCCCAGCAATTCCCGTAGCTTCTCAAATCGAACTGTTGGCAACGCCTTGGTAAGGATATCAGCTTTTTGTTCTTCTGATCGAACGTGCTTCACTACTATCTCTCCCCGTTCGACACATTCCCGTATGAAATGATAACGTATCCCTATATGCTTGCTCCGACCATGGAAAACGGGATTCCTTGCTAAGTCTATTGCTGACTTATTGTCAATGTAAATCACAACGGGTCCTATCTTTGCATCAGATATTTGAGTTAACAAATTTTTCAACCAAATCCCTTGGCATGCAGCAGCAGTTGCTGCCATGAACTCAGCCTCACAAGTCGAAAGAGCCACGCATCTTTGTTTTTGTGAAATCCATGTAACCAAACTCTCATTTAGATAGAATGCAACCCCTCATGTGCTTCTCCGATCATCCAGACTTCCAGCAAGATCGCTATCGGAATATCCTGCCAACAAGTAGTCACATGTTCCACGCTTATACACAACACCATATCCCAGTGTTCCCTTTACATACCTGAGAATACGTTTAACAGCTCCTTGGTGTATCACAGTGGGACGTTCCATGAAACGACTTACTATACCAACTGCATAGGAGATATCTGGTCTCGTATGCACCAGGTACCTCAGCCCTCCCACCATGCTTTTATACTTGGTAGAGTCAACCAATTTTCCGTGTTCATCCTTGTCAAGCTGCACCCTTGGTTCCATCGGACAGCTTTGAAAGGCATATGCTATAGCCTATTTGTAATTCGAGGATTCTACTCAACTTAAACTAGAATGTAATAAGTAAATATTAGATCAATTGTCACAGTCACAGGAATCTCAGAAGATCATATCTGTCAGAAGAATACAGATTAAAGTCATCCTACAGATTTGAAGATATACTACATTGAAAGAAGTTCAATTATTTGTTCAAGCCTCAGTGAAGTCTTCAAAGATGTGGATTTATTAAAGTGACAGAGGTTTAAGATTTGTGATAGTAAATGTACAGGTTACAAAGATTGATCAACAGTCAAAAGCAGACAATGGACCACAGCTTAAAGTCAAGATGAAGAACAGACATTGAAGTTAGTCATTTATGAACCAGACAGTGCATCAAATGACAACCTCAGACAATGGATATTCTTCAGCAGTTCAAGTGGTTCAAGGATTGGTTATGCTATCTTGTAAGAATTTAAATTCTCTTTTAAATTAGTTATTAATTTATTTATTAAATTAATTCTTCAGAATTAATTTAACAAATAAATTAAGTAATTAATTTATTGAATAAATTAATTCATCAGAATTAATTTATGAAATAAATTAATTAGTAGAATTAATTTAAAATAGAATTAGAATTTAAATTCTCTCTTAAATTAGTTATTAATTTATTTATTAAATTAATTCTTCAAGAATTAATTTAACATATAAATTAATTAAGTAATTAATTTATTGAATAAATTAATTCATCAGAATTAATTTATGAAATAAATTAATTATTAGAATTAATTTAAAGAAGAATTAGAATTTAATTTAGAATTCTTAATTAAAATGAACTGGAATGACTACCCCGGATAGTCATACCGGTAGTCATACCGGTAGTCATACCGGTAGTCATTCTAGCTTATTTTAGTTAATTCTAAGTTAATTCTCTTATATTCCCATAGTCATACAAGGCCATTTGATAGTCATCCCAGGCTTAAAAATAGTCTTTTTTAGACTATTTTCGTAGTCATTTCAGAAGAAAGAACGTGCAGATTGTCAAGTGGATTAGCTTTATCAAAAGAAAAGAAATCAAGACAGAACAGTACACAAAAACATAATATCCTGAAGAACTTTCTGTGAAGAACAAAAAACAACTGCCGGATCATTTCTTTTACAGTGAATTAATTCTAGAATTATTCTGTTAAATCCAAACCAATAGAATTCATTCACTTGTACTGCTTTGACTATCTAGCGGATTTTTATCCCTAGAACGTATCTCAAATTATCAAATATTGTTATATCTTTTTATTACAAAAATAGATAAATTCATGTCGAATTTATTCTAGATTTGTTTTAATTAGTTTGAGATCCAATCTTGTAATCAGTATCATATTTGTAACACCCTTCAAGTTTAATATAGTTTTATTTAACTTGAATTCTGTTTCATTTATTTCCGCCATTAATTTGTTCTTAAATTGTTTGATTCTAAACAGAACAAATTCGATAAAACGGTATAGTTTGTATTCAACCCCCCTTCTACAAACTTATCAGGACCTAACAATTGGCATCAGAGCCTTTTGATTGATATACAAATCAAAGATCCAATTGTTTTGAGATTTTTCTTTTAAACTCTGATTTTTTTATCTTATTCCTAAAAATCTCAAAAGATGTCTACTACACAGAAAGTGGGTACAGTGAAAATCCCATTGTTCAGCAAGGAGCATTATCCAATGTGGAAGAAGAAAATGCTCCTATTTCTTAAGGTTGCAAATCCTAAATACATTGATGTGATGAAGAATGGACCAAAACTTCCTATGATTATTGAGGAAGAATTAAAAGAGGGTAACATTGTTACTAGGGCTGCTAGGATGTACCCTAAAGATCCCAAGGATTTCACTCCTGGTGAAAAAGAGGATGTTACCTTGGATTCCTGTCTACAGCTGATCCTTATTGATTGTCTTGATCCTATCATGCATAATCATGTCCTAAACTGTGATACTGCCAAACACATTTGGGAAACCATAGAGATAATCAATGAGGGGACAGAGGAAGTTAGAGAGAATATGCTGGAAATTCTCACTTCACAATATGAGCATTTCAGATCAAACCCTGGTGAGGGTATCTCTCAGGTTTTTGAGAGATACAACAAATTAATCAATGATCTGAATCTCAATGGGAAGCACTACACCAACAAGGAGATTAACAAGAAGTTCCTTCTTACACTTCCACCTCATTTGGAGCACAAAATATCTGCAATTAGAGAAGCAAGAGATATGAATGAGATTGCTTTGGAGAGATTGTATGGTGTTCTGAAGACCTATGAGCTGGAGCAGATTCAACAGAGGGAGCTGTATGGAACTGGGAAGATTGTTGGTACCTCTACTGAATTGACTGCTGAAGTCCCACAGAAACTGGAAGTGAAGGCTGTTCAACCTTCCAGTTCTAACATGAATGTTATTGATGCTGAATATGGATTAACATCCATTGATCAATCTGGTGGTGACTTCTATTCTTTAGAAGAACTTGATCAGCTGGAGGATGGTGATTTGGCTTTGATAGTCAGGAAGTTTGGGAAGTTTAGATTCAAGAGGAATCCCAATCTTAAGTTCAGGCCCAGGTTTCAGAGAGGTGATTCCTCATCTTCAAGTGGCACAAGGGGTGGCTACAAAACTGGAACTGTGGAGAGGAGCTCAATCAGATGCTACAATTGCAATGAGTTGGGTCACTTTGCTACTGAATGTAAAAAGACAAGGCAAGTGACAAGGAACTCATTTAATTCTAGCAAGAAGAATAAGATTGAGAAGGCTTATGTTGCTGAAGGGAAGAGCTGGGATGATACAGACAGTGAAGATGAAGAAGTTGGAAATCTTGCACTTGTGGCAAAAGGAGGCAAACTCTTTGATTCCATGTTATCTTCACCAGACATGTCTAAGGTAAAACTTACTGACGCTGAAATGATTTATCATCTTGGTGGCACCATAAGTTGTGCACGCACTGAAAATGATAGAATAAATCTTTTAAACACAAATCTTGAAAAGGAATTAAAAGATTTGAAACTTGTGCATGTTAATCAGGATGAACTTACTGAGAAAATAGCTTTTCTTGAGAATAGGGTTAAATGTTATATTCAACTGGAAACCATTCTTAAGAAAGAGATTAGTGAGCTGAAGACTAAAGCTAATGCTTATTTCAGTTCTTGTAAGACTGCTAAAGAAATTCTCAATAAGCAAGCTGTTGGTAATCATGTCAGTATAGGTTATGATTATAATGAGGCTATTGGATTGCTTGGTATTAATACACCTTGTAGAGTCAGAGAAGAAGGAAAGGTTGTTCCTTATATTCTTAAGGGTATTAAAACACCCTTCTGTAAGGAGTCTGAGGCAGAGCCTCTGAATGAATCTTCTATCATTATTGCTGAGGAGATTCATGAAGAAGATGTTGCTTTAGAAGCTGAGCAATCCAAAAAATGTGTATCTGATATTCCAGTCAAAGTTGCTACAACTAAAAAGACTAAATCAGATATCCATAAGTTGGATCAAAACAACTGTAGAACTAACATGCCTGCTATTAATTCTTCTCATAAAGCATGTGGTGTGAGTAATTGCATGTCTTGTGCTTTTAATGTTATGTATGCTTTCTTTAATAAAAAGCATGTATCTAGTGATAAGACTGCTCCACGTCAACATGTTAATAATAAGAAGCATGTTAAAACAAAGACTACTAGTCCTCCTCAGACTAGAGTGGATTCATTTATCCCTAAGCCTACTCAGAAATGTGTTAAGGCTGGTTATAAATGGAAACGCTCTTATGTGAAAGAGGATGAAGTAGTTTTAGTTAGAAATGTTGTTTTGCCTGACAAAGGCCAATTCTTTAAGTATGCCGGACCCAATCAATTTTGGGCTCCGAAGAAGGTCTAATCAATCTGGTAGTGCAGGGAGTTAAACAGGTAAACCGTGTTATGTGGATTCTTGACAGTGGCTGTTCAAGGCATATGACCGGAGATAGAGCCCTGCTATCAGATGTGGTTGAGAAAGATGGCCCAGTGCTTACCTTTGGAGATAACAGCAAGGGTATAACTGAGGATATGGCCTGTTTGAAATCAAGAAATGTTATCAGTCAATAAGAACATCAATGTTACAATTGATGACACTAAACTCCCTAATATCCAAACAGAAAATCCATCTGAGAAACTGAAGTTTGATGAAATGTTAGATTCAGAATCAGATGATGAGAATCCACCTGAGTTTGTTGTTGGTGATAACAATGACAATGATGATAATGGTGATGGTGATGGTGGTGGAAACATTGTTAACAATGGAGATACCACTAACACTGGAGTAGAATCACCAAGACAATCAGCCAACAACTCAGGGGGAGGAAATGAAGGGTCATCTAGTCATTCACAACACCATAATGTAGAACAAGGCGAATCATCAAGATCAAATCTTCCAAGACAAACAGTTTGGAATAGAGCTCATCTTTTTGAGCTGATTATTGGTGATCCAGGTGTTGGAGTCAGAACTAGAAGTGCTACTCAAAATGAATATCATTATTCAGGGTTTCTTTCTGAAATGGAACCAAAGAAAATTGAGGAAGCACTGACTGATCCTGATTGGGTGATTGCTATGCAAGATGAACTCAATCAATTTGAATAACAGCAAGTCTGGAAGCTGGTACCCAGACCAAAGAACAAGAAAGTAGTTGGTACAAGATGGGTATACAGAAACAAGCTAGATGAAGATGGCATAATCACAAGAGATTAATCAAATTGACATCAGGTATCATTTTATCCGAGAGCATGTCATGAATGGAACTGTGGAGTTACACTTTGTACCCACAGAAGAACAGACTGCAGATATATTCACTAAATCTGTTGATGAATCCACATTTATCAAGTTAGTTGGTAAATTGGGTATGTTAAACAGTCTTAGTGATTAACAATATCTCTGTCATGTTTGTTCTTTCAAAAAGTCATTTTCTCTTGTCATTTTACTGATATTTACTGCCTATTCTCATTTAATATTACATGCTTGTAAATTTAAATAGCTCTGAATAATTTATTTTCTTTAAAAATATTTTTCTCATATTTTTTAAGTGGAGAAATGTATTTTTATTGAAAATATATTTATTTAGAATTATTTAGGTGTTTTTCAGATTGTAAATATAGTTGTTTAAATAGTTCTGCAAGTTTATATATTTTTATTGCATTTCTATAATATTCTGCAATTTTCTTATGTTTGTGCATAATTTTTCTGTAAATTTAATGCATTTTCTGTAAAAATATTGTTGCTTAATTTTTATTCTGCAAATTTATGATTGAACTGTGAATATTAGGTTGCAATGTTACTTTATTTGCATTTTCTTTTCTGAACAGTTTTGTTTTTCTGCTAGTAAATATTTTCTGTTATTTTGTTTGCTAACAGGTTTTTTTTTGTTTGTTTTTGGTTTATATTAATTCGACTGGTCTTCTATGACTTTATGCTTTTGTACTAGCATGACTATCGGAATGACTATCTTACATAGTCATTCCAGTAGTCATTGTAGTTTAGTTTAGTTTTAATCCTTTTTTATTAATTTTTTCTGCCGTTTATTTCAGTACTTTGATTTTTGTACTGGAATGACTATCGGTATGACTATCCCATAGTCATCCCGATAGTCATTCTAATAGTAGTTTATTTATTTATTTTATGCTGTAAACTGCTTAGCTTTTGTTTGAGTAAGTTAAAATGAATTATTTTCTCTAAAAATATTTTTCTCAAATTTTACCAGTTAAAATTGTAGAGAAATCTATTTTTATTGAAAATCTTTTATTTTGAAATATTCGTAGTCTCATGTAAATAGTTTCCTGTAAATATTTTTTTTTATTATTATTATTATCTTTTATTTTCTATTTGTCTTAGTTATTTTTGTAAATATATTGTATATTTATTATTGTTGATCTAGCTCTTGCTTAGCTGGAACTTCAGTGCCAAATCCAATTCAGGTATTACTTTCTATCTCTCAATCCACTTCTTCTACTGTTGCTGAACCCAAGTGGTTGTTAGGGCTGACCAAGGGATTGTAGATCCACAATCTCTATCCCAGGTCTTAGAGCCAAACAATGAGTCTACAACTTAATTACTTGACCTCTCAGCCTGAACAGAAATCAATGTTAAATAAAGAAGTATTTTGATTGAAACAGTGAGTGATCCCACAGCTCTGCCTCCTCTAAAGAAATTCAACATATACTGAGGCATCTGTCAGCCCATCTGTATCCTCTCAATAGGATATGGACTTTGAAATGGCCAATGAACTGTTTCTAGAGACATTCTCTCAACAGGATGAATCTATTGAACTTTGCCATAGGGCCATGGCACTTTGTACTGAGTCAAGCACACTCTCATTACTCACAATGGGAGAAAACAATTTCATTAGATGAAACTCAGGACACAGTGAAAGCAGAGCACCTGCAACTGGTTACAGTGCCTACCATTGTTACGGTAGAAGTGCCTTCATAGGCATCTGAGGGAAAATTTGATTCTTTGCCAAATCAAATAGAATCATTTTCTCCCCTCCCAGAGTGAACATCTCTGGCTCCCTAAGGGATTTTCCACTCGCAGATTTATCTGGAGAAAGTGGAAGGCAACTTGGTCAGTCTATCACTGAAGCAATTCAGATTTCAAATCCAAGTGATTTGATAGACATGATTGAGGATCGGGATTTGCGAACTCCCATTGCACCACCACTGACCTCTCTTGAAGAGGCTAGGGTGAGTTTCAATGCAGGTACTGATCAAAAAGGAGCAAACAGACAGCTAATGTTGAGTGATAAGAGTCAAACACTGAGTGAAACACATGCACGTGAGATGAGTGATACACTTACAAGAGAAATTCAAGTGAGTGCACACACAGACACATACACTGCAATGTAGTTAGCTCACATAGCTGATCTACAGGAACATCTATTCAAAACCCAGGCTGATAAAGAAATTTTGCAAGCACAAGTGGTTGAACGGTCTTCTTCTTCCACCTCTGTCAACAATCAGCTGGGACTACTCAATGAAATCTTGAAGACAAAGTTACTACCCAAGATCAACTCCATCAACTATCTCAACTCCTACTGGCTTCAGATACTCATAAAGTGAAATCTGTAGAGAATTCCTCAACTAAGGGGGAGAAGTTTCTCAGGGGGAGAAGTTCCTAGACAAGTTTCTACAGAAGTTTGGGGAGAAGTTTCTGTTTCTAAGGGGAAGAAGTTTCTAGAGACTTGTGAAGCTAGTAAAAGGGGAGCTGAAAAAGATATAAAATGAAAAGGAGGAGTTTCAGGGGAGTAAAGGTAATTAGCTCTGTTTTGTAAATGTTATATGTATAGAGCTTAGGTAAATCAAGACAGGTTAAATGTTATCATATGTTCAGTCTAGAGGAACACCTGTCTTGTATTTATCTTTACTGGTGAAATCTGGAAATGTCATATTTGATCCAGAACTTTCTAGTATTTACTTAGGCTTAAGAGTCTTATCTTTTTCTTGGTTTTAGTTGAGTGATCCTCTAGGTATTTGGTTGTTATTCTCTAACAAACAAATAGGGGGAGATTGAAAGGCATATGCTATAGCCTATTTGTAATTCGAGGATTCTACTCAACTTAAACTAGAATGTAATAAGTAAATATTAGATCAATTGTCACAGTCACAGGAATCTCAGAAGATCATATCTGTCAGAAGAATACAGATTAAAGTCATCCTACAGATTTGAAGATATACTACATTGAAAGAAGTTCAATTATTTGTTCAAGCCTCAGTGAAGTCTTCAAAGATGTGGATTTATTAAAGTGACAGAGGTTTAAGATTTGTGATAGTAAATGTACAGGTTACAAAGATTGATCAACAGTCAAAAGCAGACAATGGACCACAGCTTAAAGTCAAGATGAAGAACAGACATTGAAGTTAGTCATTTATGAACCAGACAGTGCATCAAATGACAACCTCAGACAATGGATATTCTTCAGCAGTTCAAGTGGTTCAAGGATTGGTTATGCTATCTTGTAAGAATTTAAATTCTCTTTTAAATTAGTTATTAATTTATTTATTAAATTAATTCTTCAGAATTAATTTAACAAATAAATTAAGTAATTAATTTATTGAATAAATTAATTCATCAGAATTAATTTATGAAATAAATTAATTAGTAGAATTAATTTAAAATAGAATTAGAATTTAAATTCTCTCTTAAATTAGTTATTAATTTATTTATTAAATTAATTCTTCAAGAATTAATTTAACATATAAATTAATTAAGTAATTAATTTATTGAATAAATTAATTCATCAGAATTAATTTATGAAATAAATTAATTATTAGAATTAATTTAAAGAAGAATTAGAATTTAATTTAGAATTCTTAATTAAAATGAACTGGAATGACTACCCCGGATAGTCATACCGGTAGTCATACCGGTAGTCATACCGGTAGTCATTCTAGCTTATTTTAGTTAATTCTAAGTTAATTCTCTTATATTCCCATAGTCATACAAGGCCATTTGATAGTCATCCCAGGCTTAAAAATAGTCTTTTTTAGACTATTTTCGTAGTCATTTCAGAAGAAAGAACGTGCAGATTGTCAAGTGGATTAGCTTTATCAAAAGAAAAGAAATCAAGACAGAACAGTACACAAAAACATAATATCCTGAAGAACTTTCTGTGAAGAACAAAAAACAACTGCCGGATCATTTCTTTTACAGTGAATTAATTCTAGAATTATTCTGTTAAATCCAAACCAATAGAATTCATTCACTTGTACTGCTTTGACTATCTAGCGGATTTTTATCCCTAGAACGTATCTCAAATTATCAAATATTGTTATATCTTTTTATTACAAAAATAGATAAATTCATGTCGAATTTATTCTAGATTTGTTTTAATTAGTTTGAGATCCAATCTTGTAATCAGTATCATATTTGTAACACCCTTCAAGTTTAATATAGTTTTATTTAACTTGAATTCTGTTTCATTTATTTCCGCCATTAATTTGTTCTTAAATTGTTTGATTCTAAACAGAACAAATTCGATAAAACGGTATAGTTTGTATTCAACCCCCCTTCTACAAACTTATCAGGACCTAACAAGCTTACTGAATTACAGTCACTTAAACCTGTCTCGTCGTGTATCCACAAATGCTCTCCCTTAAGTACCACTTCACTCCCTTCCTCTGATAATTGCCCCAAACTTATTATGTTATTTCGCAAGGTGGGAATGAAATACACTTCGTGAAGAACACGATCCTCCCCATTCTTGCATTTAAACATCACTGATCCCTTACCTTGTATGCTAACAGTTGACCCGTCTCCGAATTTCACCTGACCTGTTATAGTCTCATCCAAGGACTTGAATTTCGACCGAATTCCCGTCATATGGTTGCTTGCCCCGTTATCTAAGTACCAGAGGTTTGATTCTACCTCCTTGTCACAGCTTCGTCTCAGCTTTGGAATGATAGTTTGTTCATTCAGCATTACGACTCCCTTGTTTTCTTCTGCACCTTCTGTCAATAATAATGCAGGTTCCTCATCCTCAGCTTGAGTAAGATTAGCTTCAATTTTTGATTCCCTCTCCTTTCGTGGCTTGCGACATTCTGATGCGTAATGGCCGAGCAAACTACAATTAAAACACCTAATTCTGCTGCGATCACGACCTCCACGGGTGCCTCGACTGTCACCCTCTCGTCGACTCTTATAGTCTGAACCATTCTTGGTCGATCTGCTCATCCACTCTTCCCTGGTGAGTAGAAGTTTTTCTCCTTGAGCTTCTCGTTTAGCCCATTCCTCCTCAGTTAGCAGTAACTGGCTTCCTCCACTCTCAGTCTGTCCTCGAATACGTTCATCGTGAGCTTTCAGTCGCCCAACCGTCTCTTCTACGGTCATCTCTTCCAAGTTGCCAAATTGCTCAATTGTAGAAGCAATTTGCAAGTACTTCGATGGTACAGCCCTGAGTAACTTATTCACCACGTATGCCTCCTCCACTTTCTCGCCGAGTATCCGTATGTTTGTCACTATTCCATATAATTTCAAACAGAATTCGTCCAACTGGTCAGTGTCTTTCATCCTGAGCAACTCCAGTTCGGTCTTCAAGGTTTGCACCTTGGCCTTTTGCACCCGATCAGCTCCAATGCACATTGTTTTAATGGCCTCCCATGCCTCCTTAGCAGTCTTTTTCTCAGCCACGGTGAACAGCATATCCTCCGGAATTCCCTGATATACGATTGTCAGTGCCATCTTATCTTTTCTCGTCTCGACTTCCACCTTAGGATCAGTTTGCTCGACGGCTTCCCATACACCTTGAGCTTGCATGTATACTTTCATCTTAACGGACCAAGCTGTGTATTTGTTCTTGGACAACATGGGGTAGCTGAGTCCCATGGTCCCTCCTCTCAACTTCAATGCCTCTGTTTGTGCACTCATCTCTGGTTAGCTCTGATACCAACTGAAGGACTTAATATGAATATAGTTATATGTATAAGTGTTTATTCTGGAACTGAGAAAAGCAAACTTGCATTACGTGATACTTCAAACTGAAACACTGGTTACAAATAAAAGACTTGCACCTTAAACGTGGTAGCAAGAAACATGCAGCTATTTCCTAACCACCTCCCATTACTTATCCACTACTTATTCCACTCTCCTAATTTTACTCAACTTCTTAGACTAAGTATTACAATGACTCAGAATAAGTAAAAACAACTAAATTAAATTATTCAAATACATGTTTAGATTAGAACAAGCCCAAGCCCAATACAGGCTTCAACAAGATACGATACAGAAAATAATTACATGGGCTTTGATTCCTTATAAAAAAGGATACGTAGACACCTTAAGAGGACTCGAAATTCTATTATGTCTAAATTAATCCTTTCAAGCTCGGCTCTGATTGACAATAACCTTAATTTTCCGCCAAAACTACCGATTCCTAATTTTCATAGCTTTGTACGGATGCCCGAATAAAATATCAATTTTGATGACTTGTCTATGACAAAAATTGGCATCAACATCTGTATTAATTCAACTGTTGTGTTTAAGTGAGTTAATATTTGCAATTATGCTTGAGAATGCTTCAATTTGTGTATAATTAGGATTTGTTAGTTTAATTGGAATTAAGCTGATATTTGTATGTTTTTTTTACAATCGAAATACAGAAATTTTCTTGCCTGAAACATTTTACAAAAGTGTCGAAGGGATGATGATGATGAGGATATGGAATTTATAGTGTTGTTCGTAGGTTTTCTTTATTTTTGTGTTTTCTGCAGATTAATTTTCTCTATTTGTAGAATTTTTAAAGAATGTATATAGCTCAGTAAAGGGCATTTGTTATTTACATATTTGTAATTTTTGTAGTTTAGGTTAAACCTTAAGTGGTATGTCTAATGCTTTTGTTAAAATTTTATTTGCAGGTCTCGAAGACATCAAGGAAAACAACATGTTCAGCCAAATGTAGCAATAGTTCAAAAAAGGGGTTATTTAACATGGACTACTGATATGGATAACTTGCTGATTTCAACATTGTATGAGCAGATTAATGAAGGAAATAAAGGGGACGGAGGCTCAAGCTCACCAGCTTGTAGTCGATAAGTTCCGGGTTGAAATGGATATATCCGACGTTGTAAATCATGTGAGTAACCGAATTAAGGTTTGGAAGAAACACTATGCTATGATCTCTGATATTCGGACTAACACCAAGTTTAAGTGGGACGACGAAGAAAAGAAGATGTTGGTGATACTGATAGAAGATCTTGCGGAATGAAAAACTTATTGTGAGGTATTATATATTTTTATCTTTGTTTAAGCTAAACATGGCTTGTTTTTTGACTGTCTTCACCAAGATGTTAACCTTCTATTTATTTAATGAGAGTCTCTGCTAATCTAATTATAGGTTATAGATGTTAAGTTTTGGTCTGGTAATTATAGGCCAAGTGTGTTGTTTTTAATACTTTTATAAAAATGAAATGGTATGTGTCCACCACTGGCTTAAGTTTGGTGATAAACCAACATGGCTTTTCAATTTGGTCGCTTTTAATGTATGTTACTGCAATGTACAACTTATTCAGGGCGTGATTCTTACATGGGTCGATATTTGAATTACAATGAGACCCTCTGTAATCTCCAGAAATTTTATATAATATTAATAATAATAACAACAATAATAATAAAATGAGTAAATTGTAAATTTGTGGTTATACTTAACCTCATTTTACATTTTGGTGCCCGAAGTTTCAAATTTATAATATAGTGACTGGACATTACTTTTATTTTTCAAACAGGTGGCTAAGGACCACTTTTTTGATAAAAAAGTTCTTAAAAAAGTTGCTCTTAGCCACCTTTTTGAAGACTAAAATCAATATCTGTCCACTAAATTACAAATTTGAAAGTCTGGTCACCAAAGTGCTAAATCGGGTAAAGTCCAGCCACCATTTTGTAATTTACTCTAATAAAATAGAATAAGAATTAGTGATTAATATATGTAAATCTTTTAATTGGAAAAGAAAAGGGAGCAAGACTTAAATTTGTAATTAATTATTAAAATAATTGTAGAAGAGTTTGTGATATTGTTCCATTTATATTATTTTATGTGAAGTTGAAATTTACACTCATATTTTATAATATAAACCTCAGCTGCATCTCTTGGTTCATGTCGGACATACGAAAAATCAAGTTTTAAGTTTTAATTAATGGGTATAATCACTAATTATAATTTATCGAGTGCATTGTTTTTACTCGTTATAATTTTTGAAAGTTAAGATTGAAAATAAGAATTATCTTTTGAGGTCATTAGTTCCAAGATTAATGTTTTGATATTAGAAAAAGAATAGGATTATGATATTAATTATACCATAATTGGTATAATGCGTAAATTACATAACTTGTTAGGTATATGTGTGTTGCAGTGTAATTTATAGCACTGAGGTTAGTGAAGTTAAGGCAACTCATGACTCGTTGGTTAATAAAATAATATTAAAACATTTAATTACATGTAATGGGCTCCTGTTTGCAGAATAGATCATGAGTCTTTGTTTGTAAAAGATGAGTTGGTTGATTTATTTAGGAAAACAAGTTCAATACAATTTTCTTAGTAGCATGAGTGTGAGCAAGTGGTACGCAAGTTAACTTTCAAATATATATAATAATAATATTTTTAAGTTGACATGTTATCAAGTCCAAGGCTATATAAACAATATTTATATTTGTAATTATTAGATCCGAAACTGGGAGTTCAGAGGATTAGCCCAATTCATGTTAAGGACTAGCTATGTTTATTTTAAAAAAAATAAATATTTTGCAATATTTAAAAGTCTATTTTTTTAGGCTCTCCAAAAAAATATACATCTTAAATATCCTTTTTAAATATCTGAATATCTCCCTCAGTTATGTTCCAAAATATTAAAGTATATGTTTTAGTTTTGTTTCGAAATATTTAATTACAAGTCATAGTGATTTTAGAATTTTGCATATAAATTATTTTAGAATTTTAAATACAAGTCATGTAAATATTTAAATACAAGTCATAGCAAAAAGCAGAATTTAGTCTCTACCTCAATTGATGGGGCTGAATATATTGCAGCTAGAAGTTGTTGTGCACATATTCTTTGGATGAAAAATCAACTACTTGATTATGATTTAACAGTTGATAAAATTTCAATTTTCTGTGACAACACTAGTGTAATTGTCATAACTGAGAATCCAGTACAACACTCAAGGACCAAGCACATTAACATCAAGTATCACTTTATCAGGGAACATGTGATGAATGGTACTGTGGAACTATATTTTATTCCAAGTGAAAAACAGCTTGCAGACATATTTACCAAACCACTTGATGAATCAACATTCTCAAGGTTGGTAAGTGAGTTAGGTATGATTAACCACTCTTAATCTTTTTGAAAACATGCAAGTATAAAATGCAGCCAGTGTTATGTTGATTTTCTTGAAAATTGTAATTCTTAGAAAAAGTTGAAATTTTGTCTAAGTCGGAATGACTCTTTCAACGAATACCCTTATAAGTTGAAAGTCATTCATAACACTGGATTCTTACTTTTCAACGGATACCAACTATTTGTTATTTCAACGGATAAGCTGAATCTCAAAAGGTTTTCATCTCATCTGTTGATTAGTAGCGCTTTAATCTCAACCGTTAAATGGTCACGTTCCTATTCGCCGTTGTATACATACACATGTGTGTATATAACTGTAGTAAATTCGTGGCTATTTTCTCTCTTACTTTTTCTTAAACGGTTACTTTTTGCACTAATCAAATGATTTCTTTTAATTATTTTGATTAACTTAGTGATTTATTTGTGGGAAATATACATAAATCTTTACTTCTAACCGTTCATTTTTATCATTTCCCCAAACCCTCTAAGGCAAAAATACTTTCCTCCCTCTCAAAGCACAAAGTTCTTTCTCTGTAACCAAGCTTTTTTAGCAATGGCACAAACAAACAAGACTTTGTCACTCACTGAATTCACTTATGAGAAGAATAATTTCACTGCTTTAGTTGATTTTGAGAACCATCCTGAAGCTTATCACAAGATGATGAAGTTTCTCAAGAACAGCAAACTCTCCTATGCCATGTTTGAGGCTCCAACTCTATACTGCGAAGTGATAGAGGAAATTTGGGACTTTGTTGTTTATGACTCTCAGGACGGTACAATTACTTTCTCTCTTAAGGGTATGGAGCAAATTATTAATGATGATATAATTTCTAAATGCTTGAACTTACCAGAGAATAACTGCCTAGAGAAATACACTGATAATGATGTAGTTGTCATGCTTAATTCAATTAGGTATGCTAAATCTACTGACAATCTAGGTAAAATCCAAAGAAATGACATGAGGAAAGAGTGGATTTTCTTATGTGATGCTTTTATCAAAGTGTTTTCTGGAAAAATCAGTAATTGGGATGTTGTAACAACATCTATATATGCTTGATATGCTTTACATGCTCCTAAATGACAGGTATTTTAACTTAGGATACATGATTCTAATTGAGCAAGGTGCTAAGTTAGGTCATACAGAGTCTAGGAATAAGAATATTTATTTTGCTAGATTTTTCATGTTGTTAGCTAATCATCTTGACAAGGATTTAACAATCACCCTTCCTGCCAATAAAATGGCATGTTGGGTGCAAAATAAAAGAGTTTTGGAGGACCTAAACAGAAAAGACCTAAACAACAATGTGGAATTGGTCTATTTGCCTATCATAGAGGCAAATCAGGTAAGTCAGGTAACTTCTTCTACTACTTCTGTTTACAATCCCCTAATCTCTTTGCTTTCTAGTGCCACAATGGAGGCTGGTACTGTCCAACAGCCTCCTACCCAAGTGGCCAAAACCAAAACTCACAAATCCAAATCTAAAAGGCCAATCTCAGGGGCCTCTCAAAAGGCATCTATTGCAAAAATTACTACTCAACTTGAGGGGGGTGAACAGGTGGTAGTGAGGAGTGAGGGAAGGGGTGAACATCATAGAAACCCCAAGGACAAGGTTGGAGAGGTGAGTGAGTCCCAACCAAGCCACCATGTGTCCTCTCAAAAGGACACAGTGGTTGAAATGGATACAAGCACATCCCTAGTGACATCTTCTAAAAAAGATGTAACTATTGAAAATAGTTCCCAACCAGGAACACAACACAAGAGGGATAGGGACACAGGAGCCCCAAATCTATCTCCAAAGCCTATGAAAAGAGAAAGAGGGTTAAAACCACTGGGGATGCACAGGGTACACACACTGTGCAAACTAAAATATCAGATTTTATGTATGCGTGTTAGATATAATTGCTGACGTTTGTTCATCAGTGTTTAAGTACCAGGTACTCATCAGAGTTTACTGGAAGCCAGTCAGAGTTTATTAAAGTCTGACGTGGAGAAAGTTTACCTTAGCTGTCGGTGCTAATATAAAGATTCTAGAAGCAATATATCTTGAAGATGGAAAAAAGCAAGATATATTGAGACAGATAAGGAAACGGAACAGAAGACAGAAGCAATCCTAATTTGATATGAATTGTATAGCTAATTTATAGGAATATCAATTAGAGATTGATTATGTAACTGTGTATTATATAAACACAGATAGGTTAACCCTAAAAGGGATGCGAATACTGAATACATTATTTTTGTAACCTAACAGCTCTCTGTGATTCTTTAACATCACTGAGAGAAGAATTATTTATATAATTCAGTTGTTGATTCATAAACAGTGTTCTTAATTGTTTTTCTCATACATATATTGATTATATATTGTGTATTCGGCCTAACAATTGGTATCAGATCCAAGGCTGATTAGTATATACAGTTTATCGATCCAAACACAAGTATAATCATGACTGACAACTCTCAGGAAGGTTCTAATGCAGGTTCTAATGTTCAGAAGGTTCAACCTACTTCTGTGAGTCGATATGAGACTATAAGGGTTCCAATTCTCAGACCAAGTGAATATCCAATATGGAAGGTGAAGATGACCATGTTTCTGGAAGCCACAGATCCAGAATACCTTGATAGAATCAATGATGGTCCTCATATGCCAACTAAATTGTCTCCTATTGTTACTGGGCAAGAACAAAAGACTGTTCCAAAAGAGAAGAAAGATTTGACTCCTGAAGACATCTCATCAATTGCAAAGGATGCAAAGGTTAGACATCTACTACACAGTGCCTTAGATAATGTCATGTCTAACAGAGTGATTGGCTGCAAGACTGCCAAAGAGATTTGGGATGCTTTGGAAGTCAGGTGTTAAGGAACAAGTGCTATAAAGAAAAACAGGAAGACTATTCTAACACAGGAGTATGAACACTTTGACTCTAGATCTGATGAAAGTTTGACAGATACATATGACAGATTTTGTAAATTGTTGAATGATTTGTCCCTGGTTGATAAAGAGTATGAACTTGAAGAGTCAAATCTCAAGTTTCTTTTATCCCTACCTGAAAGATGGGATTTAAAGGCGACAACAATCAGAGACAATTATGATCTTGCAGATACAGATCTTGATGAAATCTATGGGTTGTTTAAAACTCATGAACTTGAAATAGAACAGAGAAACAAAAGATCTGGAAAGAAGACAAAATCTGTTGCTCTTAAAGTTGAAGAAAAGCCTGTCAAGAAGGAATCATCAAGAAAGAAAACCAAAGGAAAGGCTTTAGTCATTAAATCTGACAGTGAGTCATCAAACTCTGATGATGGCTCAAATACTGATGATGAAGCTTCTGATTCTGAGGATGATGAAGAAGAGATGATGAAAATGGCTGCCTTAATGGTGAAGACCTTCAAGAAGATGGGATTCAAGAACTTCAAGAAATGAAAGAGATTCTCTAGGAGAGATTCAAACTCTGATAAGAGAAATTTCAGAAAGTCTGATGGAGGAAATACCAAGAATGGAAAGAAAGACAAGTCTGGGATCCAGTGCTACAAGTGTAAAGAGATGGGTCATTATGCTCCAGAGTGCAAGAAAGGAAAATCTGAGAAAGCACTCATCACAAAAGGCAAAGACTGGGCAGACACTTCAGACTCGGATGAGGGAGTCAGTTATGCTCTCATGGCAACTGTTAGAGATGAAGCTGAGTCATCTGAAAACAAAGTACCCCTAACAACTTATGCTTATGATACTGATAACATATCTGAATTAAGAATTTATCTTAAAAGCATACATGTTAGTTATAGGGATCAGACATTAGAAAATGAAAGAATCAAATCTGAGAATCTAGGTCTTAAAGAGAGGAATAAATTCCTTGAAGAGAAACTTGTTAACATGCAACAAGTTCAAAAGGAGAGAGATGATGATGTTTATGTTGAACAGGAGTTGCTTAAAAGATATAGGGAAATAGAATCTGAGTTGGAAAAAGAGAGGAAATTAATTAAAACCTGGACAAATTCTGGAAAAGACACACATCAGGTTTTTCAGACAGATACTGTAGGCTTAGGTTACTGTGAGGGAGATGAACTTAGGTTTAAAGATAAAGTTAAAGTGAAACCACAACTTAAACCTGTGCAATTTGTTCCTGAATACAGTAAGCTAAAGTCTGTTGTTGTAAAAGAAGCTGTTATGGAACCAGTTGAAACTTGTGTAAAACAGGTTAATATTGGCTCAATAACAGAGAATAAGATTGAGATAGAAGCTGTTAAAGAACCAGTAAGAACCTGTGATAAACAGGTTAATGTTGGTTTGATGACAGAAAAACAATTCAAACATAAGCTCAAAGAAGTAAGGTCTGTCAACAAACAGAAAATGTTTAAGAAGAATAGGAATGGAAAAGCAGGCATTAATAAAAGAAATGATTATCTGCCAAATTCTGATGCTCCTAGAAAAACATGTCATAGTTGTGGCAGTACTAACCATCTTGCCAGGTTTTGCAAGAAGAACAAAGATATTAACTCTTTACCCTCCACATCTGGAGTAAAGAATGATTATGTTAGGGTTAGACCACAGACTTTATGCACACACTGTGGGAGCACTTGGCATTCCATTTATACTTGCAAGAGTTATCATGCTATTTATCACAACTATTATGAGCTAAAACCCAACTTGAAGTGGGTTAGAGCAAACTCTGCAAGTGTAAAGTCTGACAATGTTAGTTTAAACTCTGTTGATAGTGATTCCGCTGCAAAAGCTAACAATGTTAAGAAAGCCAAAGGATCCAAGCAAGTCTGGATCCTTAAATCTAACACTTAATGATTGTTTGTGATTGCAGGGCATAAAAGAGAGCACTCTTATCTTGGACAGTGGATGCTCAGGACATATGGCTCGAAATAAAGCCCTGCTATCAGACTATGAGGAGAAGGCTGGCCCAAAAGTTTCCTATGGAGATGGCAACATATGACATACTCTGGGATATGGCAATATCAATCTTGGAAGTGTCATCATAACAAATGTAGCTCTAGTCTCAGGACTCAAGCATGATCTGCTTTCTGTGAGTCAAATCTGTGACAGAGGATACCATGTAGATTTTCATACTGAACATTGTGAAGTTATCAGTAAATCTACAGGGAAAGTTGTTCTAGTTGGACACAGGCACAATAACATCTATGAAGCAAGTTTGCTAACAAACTCTGAAGGAAAAACTGTGTGTCTATCTGCAAGAATGTCTAGTGAAGAGAGTTGGAAATGGCATAAGAAGCTCTCTCACCTAAACTTGAACAACATCAATGAGCTGATTCGAAAAGATCTTGTAAGGGGACTTCCAAAGTCAATACTCAGCTTAGATGGTCTGTGTGATTCTTGTCAAAAGGCCAAGCAAAGGAAGTCATCTTTCAAGAGTAAATCTGAATCTTCAGTTGTGGAACCTTATCATCTTCTACATGTTCATCTCTTTGGTCCAGTGAATATAATGTCAATGGGCAGAAAGAAATATGCTTTGGTAATTATTGATGAATACACCAGATACACATGGGTGTATTTCTTAGCAAAGAAGGATGAAACTGCCCTAACTTTGATGGATCATGTGAAGCTATTGGACAAAGGATCACAGTACAAAGTGAAAATTCTAAGAAGTGATAATGGTACTGAATTCAGAAATTCTGAAATGGAAGCTTTCTGCAAGGAAAGAGGAGTGAAGCAAGAATTTTCTGCACCTGGAACTCCACAGCAAAATGGTGTAGTTGAAAGAAAGAACAGAACTCTTGTCGAAGCTGCCAGAACAATGCTTGATGAAACAAAATTGCCAACTTATTTCTGGGCAGAAGCTGTTCAAACAGCTTGTTTTACTCAAAATGCTACACTGATCAACAAGCATGGGAAAACACCATATGAGATGGTGAAAAATAAGAAGCCAAATCTGAAATATTTTCATATATTTGGATGTAAGTGCTTTGTGTTGAAAACTCATCCTGAACAGTTGACCAAGTTTGACTTAAAAGCTGATGAAGGAATTTTTGTTGGATACCCACTATCAACTAAAGCATTCAGAGTCTACAATCTAAGAACAAAAGTGATCATGGAATTTATACATGTGTCATTTGATGACAAGAAAATAACTGGAATAGAAGATGAAGGATATCATGATCAACTTCACTTTGAAAATGAAGATCTATACTCTGATGATGTAAACTCTGATGAAGCAAATCCAACAAACTCTGACGAAGCATACTCTGATCCTCTACTGGTAAACTCTGAAGAATTTTCTCTGACAGAACGAAATGGAGAACCAGTTGAGGGGGAGCGTGAAGAAACTTCAGAAACTTCTCAAAGTGATGACTCAAATTCTGAAAGAGAGTCAAATGAAGAATCCAACAGAAACTCTGAAAGTTCAAATACTGAACAGTCCAATTCAGGGGGAGCCTCAGAGAATGCAAATGGTCAAGCAGAAAATAAGGAGATCATGGATCAAGGGGGAGGATCTAATAATGAAAATAGAAGCCAATTACCAATAGCAAGAAGGTGGAAACAAGCTCATACACCTGACTTGATAATTGGAGATCCAGAAGCTAGTGTAAGAACTAGAAGTGCTACAAATAATGAATGTCTGTTTCATGCATTCTTATCTCAAACTGAGCCCAAGAAAGTGGAAGAAGCTCTTCAAGATGCTAATTGGATAACAGCAATGCAAGAAGAGTTAAATGAATTTGAGAGGAATGAAGTCTGGACACTTGTACCTAGACCAAAGAACAGATCTATTGTTGGTACAAAGTGGGTTTTCAGAAACAAAACAGACAGTGATGGAGTGATTACAAGGAATAAGGCTAGACTTGTGGCAAAAGGCTATTCACAGCAAGAAGGAATTGACTATGATGAAACCTTTGCTCCAGTTGCAAGATTGGAGGCGATAAGGATTTTTCTGGCCTATGTTGCACACAAGAAGTTTAAAGTCTTTCAGATGGATGTGAAAAGTGCTTTTCTCAATGGGAAACTTGAAGAAGAAGTGTTTGTTGAACAACCACCAGGGTTTGTAGATCCCAAACATCCAGATTATGTCTACAGGCTTGATAAGGCATTATATGGACTAAAGCAGGCACCTAGAGCATGGTATGAAACTCTGGCTCAATTTCTTTTAGAAAGTGGGTTCACTAGAGGTACAATTGACAAAACCTTGTTCTACTTTAATACTGGTGATGATTTGTTGTTAGTTCAAATCTATGTGGATGACATAATTTTTGGGTCTACTAATGACAAACTCTGTAAGAAATTTGCCAAGCTTATGCAGTCAAGATATCAAATGAGTATGATGGGAGAGCTTAGTTATTTTCTAGGCTTACAGGTCAAGCAAACAGATGATGGGATTTTTATCAATCAAGCAAAATATACCAGAAATCTTCTCAAGAAATTTGGTATGCTTGATAGTTCATCTGCTACAACTCCCATAGCTACTGCAACAAAGCTAGACAAAGACACAGGAGCCTCAGTAGATATGACAAACTATAGATGAATGATAGGGTCTCTTCTTTATCTGACAGCAAGTAGACCAGATATCATGTATGCAACATGTCTTTGTGCAAGATTTCAAGCAGACCCCAGAGAGCCACATCTAACAGCTGTAAAGAGGATTTTCAAATATCTCAAAGGAACCATAACCCTCGGTTTGTGGTACCCTAGAGAATCAGAGTTTAAATTAATTGGTTACTCTGATGCAGATTTTGCAGGCGGTAAGATAGACAGAAAAAGCACAAGTGGAAGCTGTCAATTTTTAGGTGACATATTAGTTTCTTGGTACAGCAAGAAACAGAAATCAATTTCCACATCCACAGCAGAAGCAGAGTATATAGCTGCTGGTAGCTGTTGTGCACAAATTTTATGGATGAAGAATCAATTGCTGGACTATGGATTAAGGTACTCTAGAATACCTATTTACTGTGATAATCAAAGTGCTATTGCTATGACAGGTAATCCAGTACAGCACTCCATGACCAAGCACATCAGCATAAGGTATCATTTTATCAGGGAACATGTGGAAGAAGGAAACATTGAGCTTCATTTTGTTTCTACAGACCAACAGTTTGCAGATATCTTCACCAAACCTTTGAGTGAAGCTACCTTTACAAGGCTGGTAAATGAACTTGGAATGATCTCTGGTTTTGACTAGAGATACTGGTTAGATTCAAACTCTATACATGATTTTATGCTCATGATTCTTTGCATGTGTTAACTGCTATTTGTACCAGTATGTTAAACTCTGATAGTAAACTCTGTTAGTCATACTCTGTCGGTTAAACTCTAATGTTAAACTCTGATTGTGATATTGTCTGAAACATATGGACCGATGAAGAAAGCTGTATGAAGCATGATTTTCAGTAAGTAATCATGAATCCTTCTAAGTATTATAAATTCTAAATTATAAAATGTGCAGAAATTTTACACAGCATGATACTGTCTCTATATTTATAGCATCTCTTAGTTTATTGATCCTATACACTGAGTCTGTATTATCTGTTTGCACTTTCTCTCATAAATTAATTGTATTAACTGATGAAAAGTCTAAACTCTGTTAATTAATTGCAAATATTTCACCCTCAAATCAAAAGATGCCAAAAAGAGCACAAATTCCTTTGAGATCATGTTGTGCCTAGGACGATCCAGGAACTTATTGTATGAAATAAGGGCTAAAATCTTTGATTTTTGGTGACTAGTGCCAACCACTGATTACTGGAAAAATAAAAAATAATAATAATAATAATAATAATAAATTATATAAAGGGGGTGAAAATAAAAGATATATCCAAATGAAAGGATATCAGAATACAGAGTTTAGATATAAAAATCAGATTTTATTTTATATGAGAGTTTGAGCAACCAGTTTTTACTGCTTTAGTTTGTGGATTTTATGCACTTTGAGATGATCTAAATATTCATATTCAGTAAACTCTGCTAATTCACACACAAATACTCACACCTGTACAGTTTGTGAAAAGAGTTTATTTATAAAGGAGGAGGATTGGTAAACACTGATGAAATGTGTACTCTACGCTGAGGTAATTTTATTTTAATCTCTGATGATTAAAATTAATTATTTGTTTCAGATAGTTAACAATTTTGAGAAAACATTCTTGAAAATAAAAGAGTATGATTGGTAACGGTTCTAATTTGTATTAAACAGAGGAGAGAGGTTGAGTGTCTAGAAAAGTGTAAAAGGCGGTAGTTATTGCTGTTTTTACTGCGCATGCGCATTGGAAACTGTCAATTACTGCAGTCACAGTCATTGCATGTGTGCCACGTGTACCACTCACAAAATTAATGGAGTAAGACAGTTGTGTATTAATGATTAAAAACTGTTCAGTTTTTAATTTTAAATTTCATATTTATACAATATACACACATACGTCTAAACCTTTCACATCTTACTTCAATTCACACACACATATTCACAAACACTTTCCTACTTTCAAACTCTTTCGAAGCTTTTGCATCAGTTTCTTTGATTTCTTTCAAATCTTACTAATGGCGACTACATCTTTTGTTTCTTCTGGGTTAGAATTTGTTCCAAATAACTATGCAGCACCATTAAACACTGCCAACGCACCAGAAGCTTTTCATATGATTCAAGATTTTCTTGCTCAGTCAGCGATTGGGCGTGCTTTAGTTGAACCAGCAAAACTTTCTGGTTTACAAATCAAGGCGTTTTGGGAGTCCGGGATGTATGATGATGGTGGTGAGACTGGTAACCCATCTATAATTTTTGAATTTGAAGAAACAGAGTATGTAATTACTGCTGGAACCATTCGGGCTGCAATGGGGTTTCCTGAGTTTTTGTCGTATACTATTGGAATGGGTGATGAAGATTTGATAAGGATGATGCGAGAGATTGGGTATTCTGGACCCTTGACTAAGATTGGACAGTTGAAACGACTGTTTTTAAGGAAGGAGTGGAGTTTCTTCTTTGATTGCATTACAAGGACGTTCGGAAAGAAATGCACCAACTGGGATGCTATTCCCACAGACAGTCTGCAAATCGGGTACTCTCTGTTATATGATAATCATTTTGATTTTGCACGACTTGTTTTGAATAACTTAGGGGAGAAAATGACAGAAAATAGAAGAGTAGTTTACTTTTCTAGATTTTGTCAGATTTTATTCTCTTACTGTGTTTAAGGGGTAGAAGTAATTGATGAAGATGTTTCTTGTTTTAAATTACACAAGAGGATATTTTCTGATCTTATCAATAAGGATGTTAAGAAAGGGGTTGTTGGAGACTTGTTGCTACCTGCCTCTGTGCAACAGTTTATAAATGATCAAGTAAATCCACCAACACAAGCTTCTTCTCAATCAGAGCCTCAACCTGAGCCTTTACAAACAGAGCTACCTTCATCAACATATGTCAAACCTGCAATGGGTGGTAGGACTAAGCATATTGGTACTAAACCTGCAAGGTCTGTTAGATCATCTACTGATGTAGGGGTGTCCAAATCAAATGATGAGCCAAAGGGTCATTACAAGAAAAGGAGAGCCAATAGATCAAAAGCGAATGATGAGGATGATATTGACAATGAAACTCTTCATAAGAGAAAAAGGAGATTAGTAGCCAATTATCTTTTTGATAATGTGGATGAAGCTGTCCAGCATGAAGCTCCTGAAGTTATTGTTGAGGAGCCTGTTGCAAATGCTGATGATGAGGACAGGATTTTTGTAGATACTGAAGCTCCTGAAGTTATTGTTCAGGAGGTTAATGAAAATGTTGAAGCAGTCTCTGAGCCTGACTTGGCAAATGCTGATATAGAGGCTTATTTTGAGCAAGATGTTTTATTTGTTGATTTTGATGCAAATATTGAAGCACATCCTAGTATCAGTATTTGTGATACTGAGGATGTGGCAGCTGCTCAACCCACCCAAATTCTAGATGAGTCCATTGCAACTCACACATAGATTCTCTCTGTGAATAATCAAATTCCTGAATTGGGTGAGGAGGTTGATCAGATTCTTGAAGCTGCTATAGAGAATTTTGATGAAGCTATGGCAGAGAATGTTAAAGAAACTACCATACAAGCAGAAGATATTGTTGCAGAGACTGTTCCTATAGAAACAAAGGTTATTGTAAACTCTGAGATTCCTGAAGATGCACAGCTAAATGCTGAGGTTACTGTTCTTGAAGAAATTGCAGTGCAATTAGAGGAGAATGCTAATGAAGATAGAGTTGATTTTGATAATGTTGATCATACATCTGTAAACTCTGGGATCAATCCTGAACTTTCAGACTCTGATGAGTCTATACCTTTTCTAAGAGATCCTACAACAGAGTCTATCAAAGAAAATCACAATGCCACTGAAGAAAGATAGAGCTCAATTTTCATCTATGCAAAAGGATCAAGAGGAGATCAAGCAGAGGCTTACTAATGTTGAAAGCAATCAGACTGTTATGTCTTCACAACTAACTTCTATTGCTGCATCACTAGAGTTGCTGACATCAGTTTTTATTCCTGATGATGTCAAAAAGGGGGAGAAGATACCTAAAGACAAATGCAGAAGGACTCCAACTTTGAGACTGAGGGATGATTCAAATGATGGTGGAAGCAGGGAAACAGAGAAAAGGTCAAAGTCTTCTCAAGAGCAAGGGCGACTTAGGTCAAACTCTGCTAGACAGACAAACTCTGATATGATAAACTCTGGTGCTACTGGTTCTGGTACTCATGCTCAATCTTCTTCAAGACTTAAGAGTCTAGTGATTTCAGCTAATCCAATAACTGATGAAGAGATTGCAGCCAAGCTGTTTTTAGATGAGCATGATGGTGAAGTGACAGTTGAGGATTTGGAAGCAGAAATGAAGATGCTGTCTGAAGAACATAAAAAGAAAGTTGTTTCTGGTACTTATAAGAAGAAATCAGTAAAGGCTCCTAGAAAAAAAGAAATTGGAATTTCTATCAAAGAAAATACTCAACAGAGTATACAATACATAAGGAGACCTGTGATTGCAAATACTGATAAAGGAAAGGGTATACTGGTAGAAGAAGGACAGTTACCAAAGAAGAATTATTCAACCTCTGACGTTGCTCAAGTTGAATCAAGGATAAACAAATCAACCTCTGACGTTGCTCATGTTGATATTTCTACCAAAGTTGTGACAACCTCTGACAAGGCTCAAGTTGTACAAACTCAGCTTGCTCCACAACTCAAAGGTTTCTTAAGACCTGTACTTTATGAAACTCTGACGTTAGAAGCTGTTGATTTTTCTCAAACCAGGACAGTACTTGGAAAAGAATCTTATGACAAGTCTGGTTTAGGTTCACACAGGGAAAAGAGAATAAATAACAGATCTTTAGATCAAACATCACTGGCAGAAGCTGGTATTGGGGTATCTCAAGAGAGCCTTGATAAACTAGAATCTGTTCAGATGGTTTATCATAAAGGATTAAAGAAAGAGTTTCTGTTATACTTTATGTCTGATGGAAGAGTTTACAGAATAGAAGAAGCTGATGTTCAATTGAAGCTATGGGAAGAGCTTGAGTATGTTTTATACCTTCTCAAAGTCAAAAATAGAAGTACTCACAATGCTGCTTTAGTTCTAAGAGAAAGGATGCTGAAGACAAAAGCTATGCTTGGAGGAGGTGTTTCTAGTGCATATATTCCTAAGTACAGAGATGCTTATGGAAAGATTGTTGAGATGAAGAGAAATAGTGCTAAGTTTAAGACCGCACTGGGTATTAAAGTTTTGGAATTCAATATGGAGTCAGACAAATCATTTTATATCCGGCTAGGGAATGAAATGAGAAAGAACAGCATTTATTCTCTGAGAGCTGCTATCTACCAGACTGGAGAAGGTGATCCAGAGCTCAAGGAATTGAAAGAGATCATGGTAGAAGAGCTAGAAAAGGCTGAAAGAAGACTTCTCATCGATTATCTCAGGACAGTGCCTGATATTGAAGAGATTAAGTAAAGTTTGACTGTAAGTTTTTAAAGTTTTCTGTTCTAAGTTAAAGTTAAACTCTGTTATATTTAAACACTGCATTTGTTATATGTTTTGACATCATCAATTATCTATTTAACTTGTACATCTTCATTATGCACAAGTTGGGGGAGATTGTTAGATATAATTGATGACATTTGTTCATCAGTGTTTAAGTACCAGGTACTCATCAGAGTTTACTGGAAGCCAGTCAGAGTTTATTAAAGTCTGACGTGGAGAAAGTTTACCTTAGCTGTCGGTGCTAATATAAAGATTCTAGAAGCAATATATCTTGAAGATGGAAAGAAACAAGATATATTGAGACAGATAAGGAAACGGAACAGAAGACAGAAGCAATCCTAATTTGATATGAATTGTATAGCTAATTTATAGGAATATCAATTAGAGATTGATTATGTAACTGTGTATTATATAAACACAGATAGGTTAACCCTAAAAGGGATGCGAATACTGAATACATTATTTTTGTAACCTAGCAGCTCTCTGTGATTCTTTAACATCACTGAGAGAAGAATTATTTATATAATTCAGTTGTTGATTCATAAAAATTGTTCTTAATTGTTCTTCTCATACATATATTGATTATATATTGTGTATTCGGCCTAACAATGCGCCTTCCAAAACTCAGATTGATTTGGTTCCAGTAAATGTGGAGTCACAGCCCCACTCTTTAAACATACCAATTGAAACAGAAACACCTAACTCACCAACACACTCTCTGAATGTGGATATGATTCACACATCAATCCCTGATTCTCCATCTTTAAAATTCTTGGAGGAGCCCCACTCTAAAATTGGTGGTCATCATCTTTTAGATGATTTGTTGGACCACCAATCATCCATTTCTGAAACCTTAATAACTTCTGTGGCACCAATTATCAAATCAATCACCACAAATTCTATTTTGGTTTCTACTTCAACTGCTACTTATTTTCCTTCTTCAACGGATATCTCTCATCCGTTGATGAGTGTTTCTCCTTCAACGGATGTGCCTCACAGCAGTCATCCGTTGAAACTTACTTCTGCTACTTCAACTGATACTCCTCATCAGTTGAAAGTCTCTTCTACACTTAACATTTCAAATTCAATTATTTCAAAATCAAGTGTAGATGAGCTAGTGGTTGTACAAACACTCCTAGGACTGAGGGAATAAAAATGAGAGTGAGAGGCTAGATTGCAACCAGGCAAAAGGAGAGGGAGAGAAAGAATGACAGACTATTTCTTCCAGTCTGGTAAAAGAGAGCATGGAGAGTACCACCTTAGTAGGTGAAAGTGAGGGTGTGAGGTGTGTGAGCCAGGGGGAGCCCCTGATCTAAGAACATAGAGAAATTGAGAGAAAAACAGGTACATGAGCTATAAGGATGGAAGATTCAGTCATTGCTAGTGAGTCAATGGATGTCAGTGATGCTGAAAGGGAAAGACAATTCCAATTGGAATACCAACAAACAATTAGCCAAATTTCTCTGGATGTTTAGACATTTACTCATCCTGAACCAGCCTATCAAGTCTTGGTTGGCTAGGGCAATGTGGAGGCAAAGCAGATGTTGAATTTGGTACACACAACTGAATTAATGTCTAGGGCTAAAGATATAATCACTGAACTGCCTTCAGGAGCTGGTGAAGATTTTTCTTATGAGGAAGATTTAGAAGATACAGCTAGTGGAGATGAAATAGACTCTTTTGGTAGTGAAGGAGGAGAAGCAGGTCCTTCCACAATAAACACCACACCTGATTGGCTATTCTCATCTTACTTTGCTCAAAAGGATGTCAACATGGAGATTCTTAAACAATATCAAAAGGCCTCCACTGAATTTCAAACTGCATCCCCCACTCAGAAGGTCATTCATTCTAAGTTCTTGGCTTCTCTCCAACTTCATAGGATGCAATTTCTCCAACACAGAGTGCATACTGAAGAAGTCAAGACAAAGATTGATGACATCAAATATGATGTCTCTAGCAGGATTGACAGGGTGTTTCCCCTTAATACTATCAATCATATTAAGCTGAAGCTTCAAAAAGAAGATCTACTATCTCAATCTGTTGAGTCTTTAGCAGCAAGGATAATCAAGATAGAGCAGCAAATGGACAGCTTGTTAGAAACTCAGAAAATGCAGACTCAACTCCTACAACAGTTGTTCAAGACCCCTGTCACACTTCCAGCCCTTGATGATAACAAAAAGGAGGAGAATGTGGTAGTAATCCCTGATGCACTCACTACAACTAAACAATTGCCACCAGTTGAGGGGGAGTCTGCAACTCTAGTTGTGCCATCATCTAAGGGGGACCAATTATTGAAGGAATTTATGGATGAGCGGAAGCGAGATATAACATTTATTCCGTAAAAACCATGTATCTCACATATAGAAAAATATATAAAATCTAGAGCGAGGGAATCGTAACCATACCTTGTGAATCGAAGCTTTAAAATCGATGGTTTCAAGCAGTTGCTCCTCAGAGTGTGAAGCACTCTACCGGTATCCACCAAGAATTTTCCTTCGATGAATTCTTCAAAAAAAATCTCTAAGACTTTTAGAGAGAGATGGAGGCTAGCTCCTTTTCTAGGTTTTTTCACAAAATAAAATGTGCCTTAGAATGAACTATCTCATTCTATTTATAGGGTTTTCCTAGGGTTTTAATAATATATATATATATATATATATATATATATATATATATATATATATATCTATACTATTATATTAAAGACGAAACATTGAAAGTTTTGTAGTCTGGTCATGAAAGTTTTTGTAGTCTGGTCACTCCATTCATAACCGTTAGATATTTCTGATCAAATCGATGAGAACCGTTGGATTAAATATTAAAATTATTATATAGAATATCTTTTCTATTTTTCCTAACTAAAACATCTCATTTTCCAAAAATATCGCAGACAGTTTCATTTAATAAAATAACATAATAAGGTTATAATTGCTAATAACTAACCCATTATCATTTTTAGCCAAAGTGTATATTCTTTTTTATATTTTCTAACTAAAATTTCTACTTTTCTATTTTTCCTAAATAAAACCTCTCATTTTCCAAAAATATCACGAACAGTTCTATTTAATAAAATAAAATAATAATATTATAATTATTAATGACTAACCGATTAGTTTTTTTTCCAAAACGTATATTTTTTTTATATTTTCTAACTAATATTTCTCCTAACTAAAACCTCAAAAATATCACGGGCTATTCCATTAAGTAGCATAAACTACTAATATTATAAATCTATCTCTCTGTCTATACTATATTATTAAAGATGAAACATTAAAAGTTTTGGTACCTGTTTTTTGATACGGTACTTACCTTATTTAATTATTATAAAAATTATTATAATCACTTACCCTTTCAGTTAAAATACATTACCATTTTTTTGTAAAAAATCACGGACAAATTCCTTTTCAGCTAAAACATGTTACTTTTTCTATTTCACTTGCTAAAATCCCTCATTTTTCAAATATATCAGGAGCAAATCCTTACTTATTTATTTTAAAATCTATTTTAATACTTTTAATTGACAATTACCTTTCTCCTCTTTTTCTAGAAAAATCACGGGCAATTACCTTTTTTAGCTAAAACATGTTATATTTTCAATTTTCCTTGCTAAAATCCCTCCTTTTTCCAAATATATCACGCACAAACCCTTACTTATTTATTTATTTTAAATCTATTTTAATACTTTTAATTGACAAAAAAACACTAAAACATGTCACATTTTCTATTTTTCTTATTAAAACCCCTCTTTTTTCAAAAATATCACGGACAAATCGTTACTTTTATATTTTAAAATTCAACGAAAACATGTTACTTTCTATTTTTCTTACTAAAACCCCTCTTTTTCCAAAATATCACGGGCAAACCACCGTTACTTATTTATTTTAAAATCCATTTTAATACTTTTAATTATTTAAAAATGTGTGCCTACTTATTTTTTAATAAATGCAATTAATAAATATAAAATATAAATAATAAAATTAACAATTATTAAAAACAATTCGTGCATCGCACAGGTTTTAAGCTATCTATCTATACTATAATATTATAAGCAAACCACCCTCTATTTGGTTGGTAGTTTGGTCATTTAGTTTGGTCCTCTAAATAATAACCGTTAGGTAAATGAGAACTGTTGGATGTAATATTAAAAGAATTTTATTTTTTTTATATCTAAAATGCTCCCACGGGTTCAAGGTTCAAATCCCGTCAACAACATATTAAAATTTTTTAAGATCAAAATACAAATAAATGCTAATAAAATAAGATAAAAAATAATAAAAAATCATATAAAAAAAATACTATTATAAGCAAACTACCATATATTTGGTTGGTTGGTAGTTTGGTTCTCTAAATAATAACCGTTAGATATAAATATAGATAAATGAGAACCGTTTCATGTAATATTAAAATAATATTATTTTCTTGGTATCTAAAATACTCTCACGGGTTCAAGATTCGAATCCCGTCAACAACATATTATTATTATTAAATATTTATATCATCTATTTTTCTAAGCTACATTCAAAAGTTCAAAATATTATTCCGTCGACAATATATTAAAAAATTTTAAGATCAAAATAAAAATAAATGATAATAAAATAAGATAAAAAATAATAATAAATCATGTAAAAATACTAAAATAATAAATTAAAAATACTAAAATTCATCCGTGCATCACACGGGTTATAGGCTTGTATATATATATATATATATATATATATATTAACCCCACATTTCTAAAATGCTTTAATAATGATTAAAACTATTTTAATCATTATTTCTTTTTCTAAACTATTTAGAAAATAATTCTTCCTCTCTCATAATTTAAATCTTTTCATCAAAGAAAATATTCTTTTATGGTGTGACCCTGTAGGTTCAATATTAAGCCGGTAGTAGAAATAAATAATAATAAACTTTTATTTATTATTTATATAAATTCTAATAATTCATTAAATATAATTAACTGATTAATTATATTTATTCTACATCGTGAGTGATACTTCTCAACATATCGCGACTATCCGGATAATATGAATTCACTGCTTAGAATACTAAGAACATGTCAGTGACTAGTTTCAGTACAATCAATTCCTTCTACCCTACAATATCCCGATTAAAATACAAGGCATGGATCTCGTGTCAGCCTATCAAATTTAATCATATGATTTCTTATTCATAATGCTAAGTTCATATTAATGCAAATTAGAAACTCCTTTCTAATTTCATACACTCTGGCCAGAGATTCCAGAACTCGCATACTAAGAATAACACAGGATATTCTCTTCCTTTACTGGAAGGGGTAGATCCTTTATTGACGTTAACTATCTCCATACACAAATTCGTATGCCCAGAATAGACCTAATGGATGTCCTTGAGACTAAGGACTAATCCAAAGCATAGTTCATTATATACAAGATAACTCTAACGATCTCAAGTCTAAGGACACTTGTACAACTATCACTCAGTGAATAACTATTGACACGTGAGTAAACTCCATTAGCTGTTCAACTTATCGAGTCATGTTCAGTAAACTTATTCCCTAACAAGCACCTACATACTAGCTATAGTGTCACCACACAAATGCCTATGAGAACAGACATCCTCCTGACGGGAGCAAGCATAGTATGTACCAATCTTTGCGGATTCACCAACTTCCAATTGGTTATCCTATGATCAGGAACTGTTTAAGTCTAGAGTTATCATCTTCTAGATCTCACTATTATAATTTCATTATAATTCTAGAAGCTTTACTCTGAACTATGAAACATCTTATTTAAAACACTTTAAATAGATAAAGCCCGTAATAAAAACAAAACAAGTCTATTATTAACATTAATGAAATCAAATAAGAATACAAGAAAGTTCTTCCTAACTCATCATACATAATTGGATTTAGGACAATCACTTTCAATCTCCCACTTGAACTAAAGCCAATCACACTGGTATCTTATACCCATCTTCTCTTTATGACGATCAAAGTGAATCTGAGACAATGTCTATGTGAGTGGGTCTGCTACGTTGTTATGTGTGTCAACTCTCTCAATTTTGACATCTCCTCTTTCAATGATCTCCCCAATCAAATGAAAGCGCCGCAAAACATGTTTGGAATTTTTATGAGACCTAGGTTCCGTGGCTTGTGCTATTGCTGCGTTGTTATCACAATACAACACAATAGGCTCCTCAATACTAGGAACAACTCCCAACTCAGAAACAAATTTCCTCATCCAAACGGCTTCTTTTGCAGTCTCACTTGCAGCTATATACTTTGCTTCCGATGTGGAGTCAGCCGTTGTAGATTGTTTGGAACTCTTCCAACTAATCGCACCACCATTCAGAGTAAATACGTACGCTGACATGGATGTGCTATCATCACTTTCTGATTGAAAACTAGAGTCTGTATAACCCTCTATTTTCAACTCAGATCCACCAAAAACAAGAAAAATATCCTTAGTCCTTCGCAAATACTTAAGGATGTTCTTCACTGCTTTCCAGTGGTCTTCACCTAGATTGGAATGATATCTGCTCGTCACACTAATTGAATGAGCAACATCAGGCCTAGTACATAACATCGCGTACATGATAAATCCTTTTGCCGAAGCATAAGGAATCTTACTCATACGCTCCCTTTCTTCAGGTGTCTTAGGAGACATCTTCTTGGAAAGGGATACTCCATGGCTCATTGGTATGAGACCTCTCTTGGAGTTTTCCATGCTGAACCTTTTAAGCACTTTCTCGATGTAGGTACCCTGGGTAAGACCTATCATTCTTCTAGATCTATCTCTATAGATCTTCATACCGAGAATGTAGGATGTTTCTCCCAAGTCCTTCATAGTGAAGTTCTTTGATAGCCACACTTTGACTGATTGTAGCATCGGTATATCATTTCCTATCAGAAGTATGTCATCCATATACAACACAAGAAATGTTACCACGCTCCCTCTAACCTTCTTTTAGACACATGGTTCATCTATTTTTTGATAAAATCAAACTCTTTGATTGTCTCATCAAAACGGACGTTCCATCTACGAGAAGCTTGACTTAATCCATATATGGTTCGTAGCAGCTTATACACTAGGTGTTCATTCCCTTTGGAAACAAAACCCTCTGGCTGTGTCATATACACTTCCTCTTCAAGTTTCCCATTGAGGAAGGTTGTTTTCACGTCCATTTGCCAGATCTCATAGTCGTAGTAAGCAGCAATCGCAAGAAAATTCCGAATTGATTTTAACAGGGCTACAGGCGAAAAAGTTTCATCAAAGTCAATCCCTTGCCTTTGTCTAAATCCTTTTGCCACGAGCCTGGCCTTATAGGTCTCCACCTGGCCATCTGCTCCAATCTTTCTCTTGTATACCAATTTGCACCCAATAGGCTTCACATCCTTGGGTGCTTCAACCAAAATCCATACTTGGTTGGTATACATAGAATCCATTTCGGATTTCATGGCACTCTGCCATTTCTCTGAGTCAACACTACTCATAGCCTCATTATAGGTCATAGGGTCGTCATCATCAATGATTGACAACTCATTATCATTCTCAATGACAAGGCAATAATACCTCTCAGGTTGGCGAGACACTCCCTCTGACCTACGAATGGGTTGTTCCACAGAAGGTTGTTCAGTCTGAACAGGTGTGAAAGGCATATGCTATAGCCTATTTGTAATTCGAGGATTCTACTCAACTTAAACAAGAATGTAATAAGTAAATATTAGTTCAGATGTCACAGGAATCTCAGAAGATTATATATGTCAAAGAATAAAGATTAAAGTCATCTACAGACTTGAAGTGATTCTACATTGAAAGAAGCTCAATTTATTGATCAAGCCTCAGTGAAGTATTCAAGCTCAGTGGATTTATTAAAGTGACGGAGATTTCAAGTTGTGACAGCAAAAGGTACTGATTACGGAGTTCTTGAATGAGAAGGAAGTGAATCACTGCTTAAAGTTAAATAGATAAAGAACAGACATTGCCGTTAGTCACTCATGAACCAGACAGTGCATCGAGTGTCAACGTACTATTGTGTTTGTTATTTATCTAAGTTTTAAGTGATTCTGGAATTAAGTGAGAAGTCAATTAATTCTATTTATTCTCTTATAAATAATTAATACTATTGAGGATTAATTCTGTAAAGAATTAATTTAATACATAATTTATTTAGTTAATTATTTAAATTAGAATAAAAAGAAATTAATTGAGAAGTCAACTAATTCTATTTTATTCTCTTATAAATAATTAATACAATCAAGTATATTATTTATTAAATTAATTCTGTAAAGAATTAATTTAATACATAATTTATTTAGTTAATTATTTAAATTAGAATAAAAATGAACTAGGAAGACTTAGGTTTGAACTAGGAAGACTTAGAAAAAATGAACTAGGAAGACTCTCAGGTGAGTCTTCCCGATTGTCTTCCTAGGTCAATCTCTTGTCTTACCGATTGTCTTCCTAGTACAAATGCTTGTCTTCCCGATTGTCTTCCAAGGCTTAATGCATTCTGTTGATTTGGCTTGCACGTGTGATTGATTAACAGAAATGCATTTTAGTATTTATACAAGGCAGAAGACAATTTGGCCACCTAATTCATTACATTACAATTCATACAGAAGCAAAAAAAGAGACAGCAACAAATATTTCATTCTCTCTCTCTTTATTTCTTCAACTGCTAAGCATTCAATTTCTACCAGAGATTTAATTCTTGTATTGATTCTTAACATTTAATCCATAAGAATCATTTCTCTTGTACTGCTTTAGCTTTCTAGCTGATCATAATCCCTAGATTTTATATTGAACTACTTTTTAGTATTCGATCCTTTTTATTACAAAAATAGATAAATTCATGTCGAATTTATTCTAGATTTGTTTTATCAAGTTCTTTGTAATCAGTGATCAGAATTGTAACACCCTTCAAGTTTAATAGAGTTTTATTTAACTTGAATATTGTTTCAGTTTTATTCCGCACTAATTTGTTCTAAACTGTTAAATCATTTAAAGGACAAATTCGATAAAACGGTATAGTTTGTATTCAACCCCCCTTCTACAAACTTATCAGGACCTAACAATTGGCATCAGAGCCTTTTGATTGATATACAAATCAAAGATCCAATTGTTTGAGATTTTTTTTTAACTCTGAAATTTTTATTTTTCTAAAAATCTCAAAAATGTCTACAACTCAGAAAGTTGTTACAGTCAAAATCCCAATGTTCAGCAAGGATCATTATCCTATGTGGAAGAAGAAGATGCTCCTGTTTCTTCAAGTGGTTAATGTTGAATATCTTGATGTGCTGAAGAATGGACCAAGAATTCCTATGTTTGTTGAGAAAGAGCTAATAGAGAATGATGTTGTTACTAGGGCTGCTAGGATATACCCTAAGGATCCCAAGGACTACACTCCTGAAGAAAAAGAAGATGTTGCCTTGGATGCCTGTCTACAGTTGATACTGATTGATTGTCTTGATCCAATCATGCATAATCATATTTTAAAATGTGTCTCTGCCAAACACATTTGGGATACGATTGAAATAATCAATGAAGGGACAGAGGAAGTCAGAGAGAATAAGATGGAAATTCTCACCTCTTCATATGAGCACTTCAGATCAAATCCAAGGGAAGGAAGAGTGGTTAGTATGTCTACTTCACTGGCAGCTGGAGTCCCACAGAAACAGGAAGCGAAGGTTGTTCTACCTTCCAGTCCTTACAAGGATGTAATTGTAGCTGAATATGGTGTTACATCTACAAGTCAATCTGGTGGTGATTTTTATTCTATGGAGGAGCTTGAACAGTTGGAAGATGGGTCTATGGCCTGGGTAGTGAAGAAGTTTGGAAACTTCAGGTTCAGGAGAAATCCTAGTTTCAAGTTCAAGACATATGCTGACGAATACCAGACAGGTGGTTCTTTATCCTCAAATAGCACAAGGGGTGGCTATAAAACAGGGATGGTTGAGAAGAACAAGTCTAAAGAAAAGAGCTGGGATGATACAGACAGTGAAGATGAAGAAATTGGAAATCTTGCACTCATGGCAATAGGAGGCAAACTCTTTGATTCCATGTTATCTTCACCCAACATGTCTGAGGTAAAGTTCACTGATACTGAAATGATTCGTCATCTTGGAGATACTTTAAGTTGTGCACGCACTGAAAATGATAAAATAATTCTTTTGAACACAAATCTTGAAAAGGAATTAAAAGAATTGAAACTTGTGCATGTTAATCAGGATGAACTTACTGAGAAAATTGCTTTTCTTGAGAATAGGGTTAAATGTTATATTCAACTGGAAACCATTCTCAAAGATCAGATTAGTGAGCTTAAGACCAAAGCTAATGCTTATTTCAGTTCTTGTAAGACTGCTAAAGAAATTCTCAATAAGCAAGCTGTTGGTAATCATGTCAGTATAGGGTATGATTATAATGAGGCTATTGGACTGCTTGGAATTAATTCCCCTTGTAGATACAAATCTGAAGGAAAGGTTGTTCCATATATACTTAAGGGTATTGAAACACCCTTCTGTAGGGAGTCTGAGGCAGAGCCTATGAATGAATACTCTATCATTATTGCTGAGGAGATTCATGAAGAAGATATTGCTTTGGAAGCTGAACAGTCCAAAAAGTGTATATCTGATATTCCAGTCAAAGTTGCTACAACTAAAAAGACTAAATCAGATATCCATAAGTTGGATCAAAACAACTGTAGAACTAACATGCCTGCTGTTAAATCTTCTCATAAAGCATGTGGTGTGTTTAATTGCATGTCTTGTGCTTTCAATGTTATGTATGCTTATTTTAATAGTAAGCATGTATCTAATGATAAGACTGCTCCACGTCAACATGTTAATAATAAGAAGCATGTTAAAGCAAAGACTACTAGTCCTCCTCAGACTAGAGTGGATTCATTTATCCCTAAGCCTACTCAGAAATGTGTTAAGGCTGGCTATAAATAGAAACGCTCTTATGTGAAAGCGGTTGAAGTAGTTTTAGTTAAAAATGTTGTTTTGCCTGACAAAGGCCAGTTCTTTAAGTATGCCAGACCCAATCAATTTTGGGCTCCGAAGAAGGTCTAATCAATTTGATATTGCAGGGAGTTAAACAGGTAAACTGTGTTATATGGATTCTTGACAGTGGTTGTTCAAGGCATATGACCGGAGATAGAGCCCTGCTATCAGATTTGATTGAGAAAGCTGGCCCAGTAGTTACCTTTGGAGATAACAGCAAGGGTATAACTGAGGATATGGCCTGTTTGAAATCAAGAAATGTTATCAGTCAATAAGAAAATCAATGTTACATTTGATGACACCAAGCTCCCTAATATCCAAAAAGAAGATTCATCTGAGAAGCTGAAGTTTGATAACTTGCCAGACTCAGAATCAGATGATGGAGCCCCACCTGAAGTTATTGCTGGTGATGATAATAACAATGATGGTAATGATCATGGTGATGGTGGTGGAAACACTGGTAACAATGGAGATACCACTAACACTGGAGAAGAATCATCAAGACAATCAAGCAATAACTCAGGGGGAGCAAATGAAGGATCAACTAGTCACTCACAACATCAAAGTGAAATTCAAGGCGAATCATCAAGATCAAATCTTCCAAGACAGACTGTATAGAATAAAGCTCATCCTTTTGAGCTGATCATTGGTGATCCAGATGTTGGAGTTAAAACTAGAAGTGCAACTCAGAATGAATGTCATTATTCAGCATTTTTATCCAAAATGGAGCCAAAGAAAACTGAGGAAGCACTGACTGATCCAGATTGGGTGATTGCTATGCAAGATGAACTCAATCAGTGAACAACAGCAAGTCTGGAAGCTGGTACCCAGGCCAAAGAACAAGAAAGTAGTTGGTACAAGATGGGTATACAGGAACAAGCTAGATGAGGAAGGCATTGTTACAAGGAACAAGGCAAGACTGGTTGCACAAGGGTATTCTCAAGCTGAAGGCATTGACTATGATGAAACCTATGCACCAGTGGCTAGACTTGAGGCCATCAGAATGTTCTTAGCATTTGCTGCTTATTCCAATTTTAAAGTCTATCAAATGGATGTTAAGAGTGCATTCCTGAATGGTGAACTTGATGAAGAAGTGTATGTGGAACAGCCCCCTGGCTTTGAAAATCAGGAGCTGCTGGACTTTGTGTACTTTCTCTTCAAGGCTATCTATGGTCTCAAACAAGCCCCAAGAAAATGGTATGACACTCTCTCTGGTTTTCTTTTAGAAAATGGTTTTGTTAGAGGTATCATAGACAAAACTCTTTTTTCAAAGAAACACAAAAATGATATGATATTAGTCCAAGTCTATGTGGATGACATCATATTTGGGTCTACTAATGATAATCTCTGTAAGAGATTTGCTGAGCTTATGCAGAGTAAGTTTGAAATGAGTATGATGGGTGAGCTGAAGTTCTTTCTTGGATTGCAAGTAAGTCAAAGGTCAAATGGTATATTTATTTGTCAATCCAAGTATCTCAAAGAACTCCTCAAGAAGTATCACATGGAGGATTCAGCATCAGCAAGGACTCCATCTTCAACAGCCATCAAACTTGGAGCTTCTGACAAATCTATCAAGGTAGATGTTAAAAGCTACAGAGGTATGATTGGCTCCTTACTCTATCTTACTGCTAGTAGACCAGATATTATGTATGCTACATGCTTGTGTGCAAGGTTCCATGCGGACCCTAGAGATGTACATCTCGTTGCTGTGAAAAGAATCTTGAGATATCTTAAGGGTACACCTAATCTAGGTATCTGGTACCCTAAAGATTCTGGTTTTAATCTTGTTGGATATACAGATTCTGATTATGCAGGCAGTGTTGTGGATAGAAAGAGTACCTCTGGGAGTTGTCAATTCCTAGGAGGTAGGTTGATTTCCTGGTATAGCAAGAAACAGCAAACAGTTTCCAATTCAACAGCAGAAGCTGAATATATTGTTGCTGGAAGCTGTTGTGCTCAGATCTTATGGATAAGGAATCAATTAAAGGACTATGGCTTTGCATTAGACAAAATTCCTATTTTGTGTGATAATACAAGTGCCATAGCAATCTCCAACAACCCTGTGCAGCACTCGAGAACGAAGCACATTGATATCAGGTATCATTTTATCAGAGAGCATGTCATGAATGGAACTGTGGAGTTACACTTTGTACCCACAGAAGAACAGACTGCAGATATATTCACTAACTCTGTTGACGAATCCACATTTATCAAGTTAGTTGGTAAATTGGGTATGTTAAACAGTCTTAGTGATTAACAATATCTCTGTCATGTTTGTTCTTTCAAAATCATTTTCTCTTGCTGATATTGAATGATAAATTTGCCAATTCTTGTTTAAAGTAGAAAGCTTGTTAATTTAAATATTCTGAATAATTTATTTTCTTTAAAAATACTTTTCTCATATTTTTTAAGTGGAGAAACTTATTTTTATTGAAAATTTATTTATTTAAGAATCATTTAAGTTAGTTTCAGATTGTAAATATTGTTGTTTAAATATTTCTGCAAGTTTATATTATTTTCTATAATATTCTGCAGTTTTCTAATGTTTGTGCATAAGATCATGTAAATACTTTCTGCATTGTATTTTAATTCAGTTTATTTCTTTAGTTGCATGTAAATAGTTTCCTGTAAATATGTTTTTATTTATTATTATTATTGTATTTTATTTGTATTGCTTATTATTTATTATTATTTATTTTCTATTTATCTTAGTTATTTGTATAAATATATTGTATATAGTATTTTTGATCTAGCTCTTGCTTAGCTGGAGATTCAGTGCCAATTCCAATTCAGGTATTACTTTCTATCTCTCAATCCACTTCTTTTACTGTTGCTGAACCCAAGTGGTTGTTAGGGCTGACCAAAGGATTGTAGATCCACAATCTTTATCCCAGGTCTTAGAGCCAAACAATGAGTCTACAACTTAATTACTTGACCTCTCAGCCTAAACAGAAATCAAATGTTAAATAAAGAAGTATTTTGATTGAAACAGTGAGTGATCCCACAGCTCTGCCTCCTCTAAAATAATTCAACATATACTGAGGCATCTGTCAGCCCATCTGTATCCTCTCAATAGGATATGGACTTTGAAATGGCCAATGAACTGTTTCTAGAGACATTCTCTCAACAGGATGAATCTATTGAAATTCGCCATAGGGCCATGGCACTTTGTACTGAGTCAAGCACACTCTCATTACTCACAATGGGAGAAAACAATTTCATTAGATGAAACTCAGGACACAGTGAAAGCAGAGCACCTGCAACTGGTTACAGTGCCTACCATTGTTACGGTAGAAGTGCCTTCATAGGCATCTGAGGGAAAATTTGATTCTTTGCCAAATTTAAATAGAATCATTTTCTCCCCTCCCAGAGTGAACATCTCTGGCTCCCTAAGGGATTTTCCACTCGCAGATTTATCTGGAGAAAGTGGAAGGCAACTTGGTCAGTCTATCACTGAAGCAATTCAGATTTCAAATTCAAGTGATTTGATAGACATGATTGAGGATCGGGATTTGCAAACTCCCATTGCACCACCACTGACCTCTCTTGAAGAGGCTAGGGTGAGTTTCAATGCAGGTACTGATCAAAAAGGAGCAAACAGACAGCTAATGTTGAGTGATAAGAGTCAAACACTGAGTGAAACACATGCACGTGAGATGAGTGATACACTTACAAGAGAGATTCAAGTGAGTGCACACACAGACACATACACTGCAATGTAGTTAGCTCACATAGCTGATCTACAGGAACATCTATTCAAAACCCAGGCTGATAAAGAACTTTTGCAAGCACAAGTGGTTGAACGGTCTTCTTCTTCCACCTCTGCAACAATCAGCTGAGACTACTCAAGGAAATTTTGAAGACAAAGTTACTACCCAAGATCAACTCCATCAACTATCTCAACTCCTACTGGCTTCAGATACTCATAAAGTAAAATCTGTAGAGAATTCCTCAACTAAGGGGGAGAATTTTTGGGAAGCTAGAAAAAGGGAGCTGAAAAAGATATAAAAGGTAAAGAGGGAGTTTCAAGGGAGTAAAGGTAATTAGCTCTGTTTTGTAAATGTTATATGCATAGAGCTTAGGTAAATCAAGACAGGTTAAATGTTATCATATGTTCAGTCTAGAGGAACACCTGTCTTGCATTTACCTTTACTGGTGAAATCTGGAAATGTCATATTTGATCCAGAACTTTCTAGTATTTACTTAGGTTTAAGAGTCTTATCTTTTTCTTGGTTTTAGTTGAGTGATCCTCTAGGTATTTGGTTGTTATTTTCTAACAAACAAATAGGGGGAGATTGAAAGGCATATGCTATAGCCTATTTGTAATTCGAGGATTCTACTCAACTTAAACAAGAATGTAATAAGTAAATATTAGTTCAGATGTCACAGGAATCTCAGAAGATTATATATGTCAAAGAATGAAGATTAAAGTCATCTACAGACTTGAAGTGATTCTACATTGAAAGAAGCTCAATTTATTGATCAAGCCTCAGTGAAGTATTCAAGCTCAGTGGATTTATTAAAGTGACGGAGATTTCAAGTTGTGACAGCAAAAGGTACTGATTACGGAGTTCTTGAATGAGAAGGAAGTGAATCACTGCTTAAAGTTAAATAGATAAAGAACAGACATTGCCGTTAGTCACTCATGAACCAGACAGTGCATCGAGTGTCAACGTACTATTGTGTTTGTTATTTATCTAAGTTTTAAGTGATTCTGGAATTAAGTGAGAAGTCAATTAATTCTATTTATTCTCTTATAAATAATTAATACTATTGAGTAAATTATTTATTGAATTAATTCTGTAAAGAATTAATTTAATACATAATTTATTTAGTTAATTATTTAAATTAGAAAAAAAAGAAATTAATTGAGAAGTCAACTAATTCTATTTTATTCTCTTATAAATAATTAATACAATCAAGTATATTATTTATTAAATTAATTCTGTAAAGAATTAATTTAATACATAATTTATTTAGTTAATTATTTAAATTAGAATAAAAATGAACTAGGAAGACTTAGGTTTGAACTAGGAAGACTTAGAAAAAATGAACTAGGAAGACTCTCAGGTGAGTCTTCCCGATTGTCTTCCTAGGTCAATCTCTTGTCTTACCGATTGTCTTCCTAGTACAAATGTTTGTCTTCCCGATTGTCTTCCAAGGCTTAATGCATTCTGTTGATTTGGCTTGCACGTGGGATTGATTAACAGAAATGCATTTTAGTATTTATACAAGGCAGAAGACAATTTGGCCACCTAATTCATTACATTACAATTCATACAGAAGCAAAAAAAGAGACAGCAACAAATATTTCATTCTCTCTCTCTTTATTTCTTCAACTGCTAAGCATTCAATTTCTACCAGAGATTTAATTCTTGTATTGATTCTTAACATTTAATCCATAAGAATCATTTCTCTTGTACTGCTTTAGCTTTCTAGCGGATCATAATCCCTAGATTTTATATCGAACTACTTTTTAGTATTCGATCCTTTTTATTACAAAAATAGATAAATTCATGTCGAATTTATTCTAGATTTGTTTTATCAAGTTCTTTGTAATCAGTGATCAGAATTGTAACACCCTTCAAGTTTAATAGAGTTTTATTTAACTTGAATATTGTTTCAGTTTTATTCCGCACTAATTTGTTCTAAACTGTTAAATCATTTAAAGGACAAATTCGATAAAACGGTATAGTTTGTATTCAACCCCCCTTCTACAAACTTATCAGGACCTAACAAGGTGTTTCCTCTTGAACCGTAGTAGTTTGTGCTTCTTGAACTTCATTAAGTTCTATTTTGCTCCCACTGTTCCCTTCAAGGATAAACTGTTTTTCCAAGAAGGTAGCATGTCTAGAGACAAATACCCTATGATCGGTGTAAAAGTAATACCCTAAAGTCTCTTTAGGATATCCCACAAACTTACATTTTACGGATTGAGATTCCAGCTTATCAGGGTCAACTTTCTTGACATAAGCTGGACATCCCCAAATCTTAACGTGTTTAAGACTCAGTTTCCTTTCTTTCCATATCTCATATGGAGTTTGAGGAACAGATTTGGAAGGCACCTTATTCAGTAAATATGCTGAGGTTTCCAATGTATAACCCCAAAGGAATACTGGAAGATCTGTATAGTTCATCATGGATCGAACCATGTCTAACAAAGTTCGATTTCTCCTTTCAGATACCCCATTCAACTGTGGAGTATATGGAGGAGTCCACTGAGAGACTATACCATTTTCTTTGAGATAATCTAGAAACTCTCCATTCAAGTATTCACCACCTCGATCTGATCGAAGGGTTTTAATACTATGTTTGGTTTGTTTCTCCACTTCATACTTGTATTCTTTGAACTTTTCAAAGGCTTCAGACTTGTGTTTCATCAAATACACATATCTGAATCTAGATCGATCATCGGTGAAAGTAATGAAGTACGAAAATCCACCCATGGCTTGCGTAGACATCAGTCCACATACATCTGTGTGTATCAATCCTAGCAAATCTGCAGCCCTCTCTCCATGTCCACTAAATGGAGATTTGGTCATTTTACCCAATAGACAAGACTCGCATGTAGGATATGATTCAAAATCAAAGGGTTCAAGTAACCCTTCCTTATGCAATGTACGAAGTCTATTTTCACTAATATGACCAAGTATGCAGTGCCACAAATAGGTGAGATTTTCATCATCCTTTTTCCTTTTATTAGTACGTTCAATTTGTAGTAAATCATGAACATACCTGAATCAGAAGCGGAAGTCTCACTACCCTTCTTCTTCTTCAATTCTGCAAGGTAAACCTTGCAGTTCCTCTTCCAGTGCCCCACCTTATTACAGTGGAAGCAAACAGCTTTGCTTTTGGGGTCTTCAGCTTTTGGTGGAACCGGCCTTTTTTCACCTACTTTCTTCTTCTTGGGAGGGTTCTTCTTCCTTTTCTTAGGATTGGAACCTTCACCAATTAGAAGAACAGAACTCTTCTTAGAGGGAAAATTCGATTCCGCAGTTTTCAACATGTTGTGGAGTTCAGCCAGGCTGACGTCCAACTTATTCATGTGAAAGTTCACAACAAACAGCGAAAACGAACCCGGAAGTGATTGCAAGACCAAGTCTTGACTCAGCTCCCCATCCATGTTGAAACCAAGTTGTCCAAGACGTTCAATCAAATTGATCATCTTAAGTACATGGTCATTCACAGACGATCCCTCAGACATCCTACAGCGGAACAACTCCTTGGATATCTCATATCGAGCTGTCCTCCCTGCCACATCATACAACTCTTGTAGATGCGTTAGGATAGTGTGAGCATCCATATGTTCATGCTGCTTCTATAGCTCAATGTTCATGGAAGCTAGCATGATACATTGAGCAACATTTGCATCATCTATCCACTTACGATACACAACATGTTCATCATCATGTGCATCGTCAGCAGGTTCAGCAGGCTTAGGTGAGTTAAGCACATATTCCAGCTTCTCAACCCTGAGAACAATTTTTAGGTTTCGAAGTCAGTCAGCAAAATTAGGACCAGTCAATTTGTGAGCATCCAGTATGCTCCGGAGTGATAGTGCAGAAGACATAATGTATATAGTAAATCTGTAAATGATAAACACATAACAACACCTAGCAAATATTCAATTTCATTTTAAAACACTATATGAATCGGGTCTTTATTCATAAGTGGCTCCCACTAGTTTATCTAATTTATACAACCCCTAAGTGGAAAAATTAAGCATTCATAATGCTAGTGGGAATAGGGATCCTAAATTCCATCGCACAACCTCGGCTGTGGCACGAAACTCCATGTGATGTTCAGTAGGCAGACAACTCTTGTCAATTACATCTCATGTTATTCCCTAATAAAACTTTAGTCTCTTGAATAATTGAGTCACGGTTGTAGCACGACAAACTCAATATTCTAAGTCAGGTCTAACCCAACATTTCATACAATTGAATCAATCTCCAACAGCCCACGGCTGTAGCACGTAACGACCATTATATTCTAATTCATGTACACATCTCTATGTAATAGACAAGTATTTATTATTTCGAAATCAAAGCCCTCGGCTGTAGCACGAAACGACAACGATTCAAAAATAAGAACTACTTTCTACCATGTTGGAAGGCTATGACCGACACAAGCCAGTTGTGTCATTGGCCAATTACTACTTGATATTATTTAATTAAGAGGGATTATATTATGTTACAACCATAATCATATTACTAGGAGATTCTCTTTTTCTTGAACAAAATACAATTATGATATTTAAATGAAAAATTCCCAGTGTGTTGGAGGGGTCACATCGGTCCCGCTTAAAACCCAACGACCTAGACAGAAATTTTCATTTTCAACATCAAAAGAGTATTTCACTCTATGTTTCATAAACATGAGAATCTCATGGTTGTACTCATAATATTATTGTTAAGGCAAGAAACGATTCATATTCTAGATTTTCTAGAGCACGCCTTATTTTGATTTAAGTTCACCTAAATCTATCATCGCATGGTAAATATAGGCATATATCTCATATATAAAAATAAATAAACAAGTAAGCATGCAAGTAATATCATGTCATACAATGATATAATGATGTATGGATTTATTATAGTATTTAAAAGCAATTAAAACAATTAATACATGCTTTAAAACACATCCAGGAATATAAACAGTTCCAAACTTTTATATAAAAAATATTTGACCACTCCATTAGATCCGTCTCGGAAAAACGAATCCAACGGTATATTGCACGCCCAAAACGGAGTTACCAAACTCCCAAAAAATCAAATTTAATGTGGACAGAGGGGCTGTAACGCATGACGCGCATGCGTTACAACAATTAAAAGCTATTAATTGTGTAACGCATGACGCTCACGCGTTACAGGCACTGTAACATATTCCCGGCATGCGTTACAGGCCCTTCCCAGCGGTTGCGCACCACGCGCGCGCGCGGACAGCAGCAACAGCGGTTTTTTTTTTTTTTTTAATGTTTTTAACTTACTTAGCATTAATAACACTTAAAAAAAACTGCTCTAGCAATTAATGCCCTTTATTGTTATTATTATTTTATTTTAATATTAATAAATTAATTAACAATTAATAAATTAATAAAAAACCAAAATAATATGATTTCTGAAATCAAACAAAAGCAAAAATAACCAAGTATCTATGGGGTACTTGTGCAAATTTTAATTCATATATTTCAACATGCATAATTATTTTATGAATTTTAATTAAAAAAATTTGAAAAAATTCATAACAAATAATCTACACATCAAAAATTATGAAAAAAGTACCTAGATGATCCACAACACTTGTAGAACCCAGATCAATGGTCAAAATCTCATGCAAATAATATTTCGAATTAATTCATAATTAAATCTAAATATACTTGCAAAAATCATAATAAATCCATACATGCATAAAAAAATCTGAAATTTTTTATATGAATCTCTATATGCAGAACCTAGCTCTGATGCCATTGAAGGAATTTACGGATGAGCGGAAGCGAGAAATAACATTTATTCTGTAAAAATCATGTATCGCACATATAGAAAAATATATAAAATCTAGAGCGAGGGAATCGTAACCATACCTTGCGAATCGAAGCTTTAAAATCGATGGTTTCAAGCAGTTGCTCCTCAGAGTGTGAAGCACTCTACCGGTATCCACCAAAAATTTTCCTTCGATGAATTCTTCAAAAAAAATCTCTAAGACTTTTAGAGAGAAAAAGAGAGAGAGAGAGAGAGAGAGAGAGAGAGAGAGAGAGAGAGAGAGAGAGAGAGAGAGAGAGAGAGAGAGAGAGAGAGAGAGAGAGAGAGATGGAGGCTAGCTCATTTTCTAGGGGTTTTCACAAAATAAAATGTGCCTTAGAATGAACTATCTCATTCTATTTATAGGGCTTTCCTAGGGTTTTAATAATATATATATATATAAACCCCACATTTCTAAAATGCTTTAATAATGATTAAAACTATTTTAATCATTATTTCTTTTTTTTAACTATTTAGAAAATAATTCTTCCTCTCTCATAATTTAAATCTTTTCGTCAAAGAAAATATTCTTTTATGGTGTGACCCTGTAGGTTCAATATTAAGCCGGTAGTAGAAATAAATAATAATAAACTTTTATTTATTATTTATATAAATTCTAATAATTCATTAAATATAATTAACTGATTAATTATATTTATTCTACATCGTGAGTGATGTTTCTCAACATATCGCGACTATCCGGATAATATGAATTCACTGCTTAGAATACCAAGAACCTGTCAGTGACTAGTTTCAGTTCAATCAATTCCTTCTACCCTACAATATCCCGATTAAATACAAGGCATGGATCTCGTGTCAGGCCTATCAAATTTAATCATATTATTTCTTATTCATAATGCTAAGTTCATATTAATGCAAATTAGAAACTCCTTTCTAATTTCATACACTCTGACCAGAGATTCCAGAACTCGCATACTAAGAATAACATAGGATATTCTCTTCCTTTACTGGAAGGGGTAGATCCTTTATTGACGTTAACTATCTCCATACACAAATCCCTATGCCCAGAATAGACCTAATGGATGTCCTTAAGACTAAGGACTAATCCAAAGCATAGTTCATTATATACAAGATAACTCTAACGATCTCAAGTCTAAGGACACTTGTACAACTATCACTCAGTGAATAACTATTGACACGTGAGTAAACTCCATTAGCTGTTCAACTTATCGAGTCATGTTCAGTAAACTTATTCCCTAACAAGCACCTACATACTAGCTATAGTGTCACCACACAAATGCCTATGAGAACAGCCATCCTCCTCACAGGAGCAAGCATAGTATGTACCAATCTTTGCGGATTCACCAACTTCCAATTGGTTATCCTATGATCAGGAACTGTTTAAGTCTAGAGTTATCATCTTCTAGATCTCACTATTATAATCTCATTATAATTCTAGAAGCTTTACTCTAAACTATGGAACATCTTATTTAAAACACTTTAAATAGATAAAGCCCGTAATAAAAACAAAACAAGTCTATTATTAACATTAATGAAATCAAATAAGAATACAAGAAAGTTCTTCCTAACTCATCATACATGATTGGATTTATCTCTAGCACCTCAAATCATTGAAAATCCATGTGAGTATGAACTCGGAAAGGTGATACCACTTCCTCAAGTCAATGTTAGTGACTTTGACTTCTCTGGCTTGAGTGAAGAAGAGATGATTGCAAGACAGGATGAGATTGCAAAGGTTAATAAAGCAATCAGCAAGAGGATTCTAAATACTAAAAGATTAATCAAGGAGTTCATCTTCAAAGCTTTAACAACTTCTCAAACTTCTTCATTACCACTATCCTCAGAGCCATCACCTGTCCATACTACCATTCTGAGAGTGCTCACACCTGAAATCATCTGTCCTCAAAGATTGTTTGATGGTGAAGCCTCATTTCATAAAGAATTTGAGCCTCTTCTCAGTGGTAGGACTTATTCTCCAACAAAACATCATGGCAAGAACAAATTAGAACTGGATTATCATCTTCCTAAGCCTGATGAGAATAAATTCATGGGTACAGTCATCAAAGAATTCAAAGAAGGTACTGATGTAAAAAGAAGGGAAGCCATGACAATAATCTTCAGGAATGGTAAGGCTCTGCACATAACCAACAGTCATCCAAGATATGCAGAAGCCAAGAGAGAAGAAACCTCAAGACTGCCGAGGGAAGCTCATCCAGATTCTATTGAAAATCCATATGAAACCTTTCCTAAGAGAAGAGCTAGATTGGCTCAAGAATTACTGGATTAGTTAGAAGATGGGACAAAAGAGATTGATCAAGGAAAAGCTCATGTTTCAAATAAAAGAAAGAGAAAGGGTAAGACAGTGCCAAAGAGTAATCCTATCAGAAATCCAAAGATGAGAGCTAGAAGGCATGTCTCCCCTGAAAAGGAAGATGTTGTGAAGAAGATTGGAGGCACATCTATATCCATTACTGATATTGTTCAACCAACAATTCATCCTGACACCACTTTCCATGAGACTCCAGTGGAACCAAAAGAGGAACCTATAGAGTTTGACAACTTGGTGTTTCCCAAAATCCCTATGAAAGCTGAAAAGAAGAAGAGGGCACCAATGAACAAAATTCTCAAGGGACCAGTCAAAATTCCATCAGTACCTCAGATTGTCAAGCATGTTGAAAACAAAGATGACTACCTATATCAAGCTGACATTCACGAGTACACTGATCTGGATCTCTTTCTGGATGAAATAAGTGAGGTCAGAGGCATTGACAGATACAAACATCGTCCTGAGAGACTAGTGTTTGTTTACAAAGGAGGTGTGGAAAAAACTTGGCCCTTGCAGAGAATTTTAGGAGAAGGATACCAAACCTTAACTAAGGTATTCTCAAGCATCAGAGGATCTATAGGATTTTTCAAGACTGCAAAGGGTGAAGTACTGAGAAGAATTGAAGAGATAAGGGCTAGTTGGAACTCTCCTAACAGTCTACCTAAGAAGTTGAAGATCCCTTATAATGGGCAGAATATTCATCTCCAACCTTACTGGATGATGGAATTCAGAGATGAGGATAACTGCAGGAGGTTTTTCAGATTGGAGGACTAGCTATCTAAGGCTAGCACAAAATACCTTAGATGGTTGCAATCCAAGTTGAATCCAAAGATTGCTAAGGAAGATAAATTTCATAGGCAACTTCAGCAACAAATTGAGATCAACCATGCCAAACAAGGGACTACAAATGTGTTGCCTACCAGAGGGAAGAAAATGAAATAGACTTGCCCATACTAGAGGAGCACAACTCTCTGTGAAGTACTTCAAACTTCTGTCTATCAGTACATTTCTATAGCTCAATACAAATTTTGCATCTTTCTGTATATTCTTAAGGAGTGTTTTGTTATCATCAAGCCCTGAATTTATGTATGATTTTCAACCATGCATAAATTGGGGGAGATTGTAGGAATTATGTTGATTCTTGATGATAACCAAATTAACTCAGTAAAATTTGTACAAGTAAAATATAGCCTTCAACGGATAGCACGTGTATACAGTATCCGTTGAAGGGTAACTTATCAATTGATAAGACTCATTGTAACATGTTCTTTTAGTTTTAATAGCAGTTGAGAGTATTAGTGTTAGGGTTGAATAAGTCAGGTTGACTATCAATTGATATGTAGAATATGAAGGCTAATTGCAAATATTTGATGCCTTGTAATTTTATATAAGTGAAATGGATACAATTCAGCCTTCAACGGATGTAGTCATTATACCTTCAATGGATGCAACCAAGATACTTTCAACGGATGCTGGACAACTCAACCTCAATCGATACAAGACCAATAATTAGCAGTTGAAAGTGTGATAAGGACAGTTCTGACAAGTCACATGGGTTGATGGAACTAAAAAGAGCATGAAAACCAGCATTTTGGGAAACCCTAAAGAAAATGAAGCATTCTATTTTCATCTGGTCAATAAAGATGATTGGAGAAGGATATTTAGTTAAAAGACAAATCATTTCAAGGACCATTGGACTTAGAGTGGAAAAGCAAGCTTTTGGACCTTACCTATTGTACATTTGAAGTAGCTCAAATTAGCTTATAAACTTGGGATATATAACCAAGTGTAGCAATGTTTTTGAAGTTAAGAAATTAGTTTAGTTTTCAAAAAGCTTAAACAATACTCTCTTGTAAATTGCTGAAGCAAAAACATTGTAACTGCAGTTGTGTGTTTGTTCTAAACATCACAGAGATTTCTTCAAATAAAATCTTTCAAGTGGAACAATCAATCCACCTGAATTTTTAATTCTTGTATTTTTATTTACTGCAATTTTAATTTTTGTTCTAAAGTCCTTAGCTTGGATATATATTATGCAAATATATTGTCTGGCTGGATCAGCTAATTCCGACACATGGCTAGTGAACATCTAGAGGCCCATATATTTCTTTTAATCTTAAATAATCAAAAAAAGTTATCATTAAATAATTAGATGTACAAATATTATTAATTGTGAACCCGAAAATTAGGAGTTGTATTGTGTATTGAGAGAGAGGATGAAGAACAAAAAGACTGTAACTGTCCTATAATTTTAGTCAGGTACAAATGAAAATATATTTTATAATTATGTGATTTCCTAAAATCTTGTCTTTAAGTTGTTTAAGCATGTATATTAAGTTCATGACTGTGTATTTGTTTTAATGTGAATCATATTTCATTGAGTATCATAAGAAAATTCATATAATCGATGTGTGCAATGTAACTTGATTAATTTAAATCGTAGGAGGCAAGGTTGTGGTTAATTTAATTAAAGTAATATACTTGTAGCGTGAGAATTATTTTAATTTTTCACAAAATGTGAAAATGGAATATGTATAACGTACTTTTTTATTTTATTATTTTGTAGAAACCCGAAAGTCAGTATCATTATTTTTAAGAATTTAATTTGTTTTAAAAAAAATAAATTAGTGTGTCACTTTTTTTTTTAATTTACTTTGGGTACATAATGTTATTGCAAGCCTGCTTCGTCTCTCTCTTGGTTTACTTTTGGTTTACTCTCGGGGTAGCTCAGGTTCCATTAACTAATAATTTTTGTAATTATCTCATATTAGTTAGCTAATAATTGTTTGTTTGTATAATTATTTTATTAGTTTATAGTAATTGAAGTTGGTTTGTTTTACTGGTTGAGTGTGCTTTATTCAGTAAGGTATGAATCATTTTGATTTTATAGTTTTATTAATATTTTATGGGCACTAGTTAATGTAATGGTTATCGATGTCATATATTTATTGTTATATGTTCAATAGTTATTATTCTTAGGGTAATTAAATTAATTGCTGGCTTGGTTTATTTATTTTTAAATTTAAATGTATATAAATGTGTTTAATACTAATATGTAATTATAATTTTTTTAGATAAGTTATATTAGTTGTGTGCCTGATCCTAGATGTTTTAGTTTGATAATTATTATGTACGAATTGCTTCTATTTTGTGTGTCTCTATTTAGATTGTAAATATTAATAATATTGTTAATACTTTTTCTAAAATTATGACCATTTTGTACTTACCTATCTACCCAATGACTTAGAGTTTTCTATAGTTGTCTCGGTTTAAAATTTGAAGGCTTTATTTACATGGTAAGACTTGTGATATTAAAATTGAACAAATAAGTGATATTAAAATTGAACAAACGAGTAATGTGGATTAATGTAAAAACATGTTTAGTTTTGAACTCCGTAATTTGGAGATAGTGAGACTTTCATAATTAGGATCTTAAACATTATACTATAAAAGAACAATTTTGATTGACATATATTATAAAGAGAATGTAAAAATTATATTTGGTGTATCATTACAATTAAAATTATATTATTTTTATAATTTACTTGATAAATATATTTTGAGAGATTATGAGTATGATGTTGTTCCCGTTAGTTTAGAATTTATAGGATAAGATTATATATGATTTTTCAAGAAGTGACTTGTATTATTATTATTATTATTATTATTATTATTATTATTATTATTATTATTATTATTATTATTATGTTTTTGTTTTTGTAATATTGTGAAAGAAGTTACGAATGATCTAAGATATTTTATTAAAATTTTATAGTGAATTCATTAGGATTATACAATCATCTTGTAAATAGGATTTAAAGCCAAGAGCATTACTAGAAACTATTCAATTTAGTTCTACATTTTAATTTCGTTCGATTCCGGGGACGAAATCCTTTTTAAGGGAGTATATATGTGATATCAAGATATTTTATATAATAATAATAATAATAACAACAAAAATAATAAAATAGAATAAGAATTAGTGATTAATATATAAATCTTTTAATTAGAAAAGAAAAAGGAGCAAGACTTAAATTCGTAATTAATTATTCAAATAATTGTAGAAGAGTTTGTGATCTATTTATACCCGGACCGTTCATTATAATATAATAGCTTAAAACCCGTGCAATGCACGGATTGTTAATTGTTATTTTATTATTTTTTTAAATATTTTATTAATTGTATTTGTTAAAAACAAAGTAGGCATGTTAAAATAGCTAAACATTTTTTTAATTAATTAAAAACATTAAAATAGATTTTAAAATAAATAAGTAAAGGTTTGCCCATTATATTTTTGAAAAGGAGGGGTTTTAGTAAGGAAAAATAAAAAATATAACATATATATTTAGTTGAAAAAAGGAAAATGTCGTGATATTTTTGGAAAATGAGGTTTTAAAATTTAATAATTAAAAATATTTAAATACGTTTTAAAATAAATACGTAAAGGGTTTGCCCGTGATATTTTTAGAAAAATAATAGATTTTAGTGAGAAAAATAGAAAAATTAAGTTGAAAAAGGTAATTTCTCGTGATATATTTAGAAAATGAGGGACTTTGTTAGAAAAAAATTATAATGTATTTTAGCTGAAAAGGTAATTGGTTATAAATAGGTATTTGATCATTTATATTTTTAATATTTTTAGTAATTGCATTTGTTAAAAATAATAAGTAGTCTTGTTAAAATAGGTCATTTTTAAAAAATAATTATAATATTAAAATATGTTTAAAAATAAATAACTAAAGGTTTGTTCGGGATATTTTTCGAAAAGGAGGGTTTTAGTAAGAAAAAATAGAAAAACTAACATGTTTTAGTTAAAAAAGGTAATTGTCCGTGATATATTTGAAAAAGTAGGGGAATGTTTTAGAAAAAATAATGTATTTTAGGTTTAAAATGTAATTGGTTATAAATATGTAATATTATTATTTAGTAATATATTTCTATAAATAATTAAGGGCAATTAAGTAAAATCACAACGTACCATACCGACCGACCAAACTTTTAATATTTTGTATATTATATAATAGTATTGATATAATAACCCTAAAAGCCGATGGGGAGGAATACGAGCAGCAGTTAAAGAAAGAAGAAAAAGGATGACGAAAACTTGAGAGAATTCACCCTGCGAAAGTTAGTTATAAGTTAGTTAAGAGTTTGCTAAATTAAATTTGAAAAAATAATTATTAAATACAATGATTTCAACACTTGCATTTTAAATTAAAAAAATATTTAAAAACACAAATGTAAAAATATAAAGTATTAAAAAACAAAGAAATCGAGTAATAAGTCAATAAGTTCAGTAAAATGTACCACATTATTAACATTTAACTTATCAAAATATAAGTTATAAGTTGAGGTCATAAGTTGGGTTGACAAACACCCTCCATAAACTCTTATGACTTTATAAGCCATAAGTCGGCTTATTTTACCATTGTCAAACAGGCCCCATGTAAGAGAGTATTGTTCCATTTATATTATTTTATGTGGAGTTGAAATTTACACTCATATTTTACAATATAAACCTCTGTTGCATCTCTTGGTTCATGTAGGACATACGAAAAATCAAGTTTTAAGTTTTAATTAGGGGTATAATCACTAATTATAATTTATCGAGTGTATTGTTTTTACTCATTCTAATTTTTGAAAATATGAATTATCTTTTGAGGTCATTAGTTCCAAGATTAATGTTTTGATAATAGAAAAAGAATAGGATTATGATATTAATTATACCATAATTGGTATAATATGTAAATTACATACTCCCTCCGTCCTAGTGAATTGTATACACTGGGATTGAGCACGTAGACTAAGAAAAAATATAAAAAATGAGTAAATTAGATGAAAAGTGAGTAAAGTGGTGGGACCTATCAATATTTAATAATAGATTTGAGATAGTGGAGAAGTAGTGGGTGTAATAGTGATTTATATTGTTATAGAATAGAGATAGTGGAGAAAGTAGTGGGTGTAATAGTGTTTTATATTATTAAAAGTTACTATTTTTGGAATGTATAGAAATGAATGTGACATCCCAAAATGGAAAGTGTATAGAAATGAATGGGTCGGAGGGAGTAACTTGCTATGTACTTGTAGTGTAATGTATAGCACCGAGGTTAGTGAAGTTAAGGCAACTCATGACTCGTTGATTAATAAAATAATATTAAAATATTTAATTACATGTAATTGGCTCCTGTTTGCGGAATAAATCATGAGCCTTTGTTTGTAAAAGATGAGTTGGTTGATTTATTTAGGAAAACAAGTTCAATGCAATTTTCTTAGTAAAGTGTGAGCAAGTGGTACGCAAGTTAACTTTCAAATATATATAATAATAATATTTTTAAGTTGACATGTTATCAAGTCCAAGGCTATATAAACAATATTTATATTTGTAATTATTAGATCCGAAGCTAGGAGTTTAGAGGATTATTTACGAATTTAGATAGTCTTGTGATCATCATTTTAAGGTATGGGTTTTCTCTCCTTTTCATTCAGCACAATTCATGTTAATTTCTCTCTTTTTCATTCAGAGCAATTCATGTTAAGGACTAGTTATGTTTATTTTGATCAGTTCTCAAAATGGTTCTACTCTTATCCGTCTTGACTGTTTTGACTCTTTAAGATTATTTTAAAAAATTTGTAATATTTAAAAATCTATTTTTTTGTGGCTCTCGAAAAAAATTTGCATATTAAATATCCTTTTTAAATATCTGTATATCTCCCTCAATTATGTTCTAAAATATTAAAGTATATGTTTTAGTTTTGTTCAGAAATATTTAAATACAGGTCATAAGTGATTTCAGAATTTTGCATATAAATTATTTGTTTCTGCGTTTTCCAGAAATTTTATATGTTTTGTACTCCCTATGTCCAATTCATTTCTATACAATTTCCATTTTGGGATGTCCCTCTCATTTTTATACATTCCAAAAATATTAACTTTTAATAATATAAAACACTATTATAGCCACTACTTTCTCTACTATCTCTATTCTATAATAATATAAAACATTATTACATCCACTATTTTCTTCCACTATCTCAAATCTATTTTTAAATATTAATAGGTCCCACCACTTACCCACTTTTCATCTAACTTTACTCATTTTTTATACATTTTCTTGGTTTTCGTGTCCGTATCCAATGTATATAATTCCATGGGACGGAGGGAGTATCTATTTTGAATATTTGAATATGTGTATCAAGTAATTCTGAAAATTGTGAAGTACTTTATTTGAACCCTTAGTGATATAGGGTATACCGAGTTAACCAGCTACGGGTACTACAGCCATGCCTTTGCGGCACCAGTGGCATGACACTTCCGTGACAGTGTGATTGGTCACGGCGTATCCTTCTGATAGCTCTTGGGAGGAGCTTTGACCATTATGATATTTGTTTCAAGATACGTGGGTGCACCCAGAGTTTAATTTGATTTGTGATTTGATTTGACGGTGACGATGTATATGTTGTACACATTATTTGATTTGTTGCATACATTACGGTACCCTATGATGTATGTATATGTATATGTTTTGTTCTGATCTCGGTATGAAATATCCTACCTGTTTCATTGCTTCAGCCATGCTTATTTTTAAAATAACTGTTTTACTATAAATTATCAAATATGTATATCTGTTTTTCTGTTTTATAAACTGTATTCCAAATTCGTACTGGGCGTTTGGCTCATGCCGTATTCTTTTTCTGGCAGGTGCTTAGGGGGATTTGGGACTGTATGAAGGAGAGATACTCTATATTTCATTGATTAATATTATGGATTTCTAGAATTATTTAGACTATTTAATTATTATTTTAAAGATTTTAGTGCTATGTATACAAGTTTATGGTTTTAATAAGTAGCCCCTCATTTAATTATGGACGGGGGTGTTACATCATCGGTTTAAAAGATTCTAGAAACTCCTAGTAATTCGACTTTGACCATTTGATTGTCTGAACTTTGGGCCACACTTAAATTCTGCAGAGTTTAATCACATTTTGAGTTTGAAGGTGTTAAACTGTTAAAGCATACTTTCTGGTTGTTTCTACAAAATTTTCCAGAATTTGAGTCTATTTGCAGAGTTGTCATCTTTATACTGATTTCGAGTTGTTGATTCAGTTTTTTACCCTGCTATAAATTGCTTGTACATGGAGTTCCACATACTTCTGCTTATCAGAATAAGCGAATTCAGTACTGGGATGACATTTGTACATTATTTGCTTCAGATAGAGCTACAGGTGATGATGCAGAGCACTCTGAGGAATCGACAACCGCGATGGAGTTATAAAATGAAGCAAATAACACTGCTGAAACGGGTACTGGTGAATCAAACAAAAGACAGAAGAGATATCGTTTTGCTGATGTTGTTACTAGTTTCACAGAGTCATTTAAGAAATATGTGAATAAAGTGAAAGAGCCTCCAAGACTCACATGCAAAGAAATATATGAGATTGTATTTAATATTATTGGCATTATTGATGATGAAGTTATGAGGGTAGTCAAAATATTGGTGAATGGCAAAGTTAATGAATTTGAAATGTTTAAAAGTCTACCGGATGATCGGAAAAAGCGTAGCTGAATTTATTTGCTTATCAATGATTAGTTTTATTTCAAAATATTTCTAAGCTTGTTTAAAGATTATGTACTTAAAATGTATTCTAAGATTGTTTAAATGTATTATCAGATATTTTTAAATTGTTTTCTCAAGTGAAATTCTAGTTGTTGCTAAACATTTTTGGAATTTGAAATTCAGGATTTGAAATTCTTATATTTACCAAACATAATATTTGAATTTGAAATTCATGAATTCAATTCTATTTGAAATGAAATATGAGTTTACAATCGCAATATTGAGTTATTCGAAGCTCAACTCAAATTCTTCACTAACTCTGCCTCCTTTTTTATTTTTATGAAGAAAATCGCATGATAATAATATTCAAATAACTCAAAAAATTTAGATTATAAACAGTTTGTCAAGAGAATGTAAATTTGTAGTACATTTTTGAAAAATGAGGCACAACTAATTTTACCAAAATAATCACACAAACAAAATTTGGACATTAACCAGTGGAGACAAGGGAAAACAACGTAACAGGTACACTGTTCAATTTCAATCTTTACTGTGTCCCATCTTTCAATTGTCTCACTCTTTGTATATGATCTAGAAATACACACATAGAGATACATCCCCCCAGAGTCGGTACAGACTGCAGTGGCAATACCAGTCACTGTTGCCAACAAAACCCTGTAAAATTAAATCTTTAACCCCCCCGATCTTTGTCATCTTCCCCGGAGACTCTTATAATCCTGTCCATTTATTCCTCATCTCTCTCCATCTTACTCTCCCTAAGGGTTTTGGGTTTTATCCTTTAACTCTTATCCCTTTATCTTTTATATTTATATATGTATGTGTTTTTCTTGATTACTTTCTCTGTTTTAGAAACTGTGCTAAGAGGGTTTTGTGATTAAGGGGTTGTAGTTGAAGATTTTATGTCTGCAGGGTTTGAGTTGGTTGCAGTTTCACCTCTGTTCAGCTTCTTGATTTCTTTTGCTTCTCTTTTTCTAGCTTTGGTTTGCTGCTTACGTCATCTTTTCGTCACCTTTTCGATGCGTTTGAGGCCTAAGAGGTATGATTTTGTTCATCCCTCATGTTTGTTTATGATGGGTTTTTTGTGATTTGTGTTAAACCCTGCTGTTTTGTATGTATATGTGTGTGTATATTTGTGATGGGTTTTTGTTATAAGTTTTGAAAATGTTGTTTGTGTTTGTGTGTGTGTATGTGTGATGGGTTTTTAGTTTTGTCAATAGTTGTTGAGTTTTGGAGCTGATTTGAAGATGATTATGGTTTGGGTGTTTTTGTTTTTTCAGGACTTGTTCTGGAGTAGAGTGTTTTGGGGGTTTTGTAATAATGAAATATTTCTATCTTTTCTTGTTTTTAAGAGGGCCTTTTACTTGATTCACTCTTGATTTTGGGAATCAGATAGTGTTAGTTTTCGGTTTTAGTTCATTTTGTTTTGTTTCAAACTACTATATTTTACGGGCATCTTTTGAGGGGTATTAGATTAAGGGAAGAATGACTGAGCTTAATAGAGAAATGCAACCTTATCATGAAGGCTATGATAAGAAATTGAGTAAAGAATCAGATTCTACAAAGGATTCCTTGAGAATTATGAGAAAAATACGAATAATCTGTAACGATCCTGATATGACTGACTCATCTGATGATGAGAGAAGCAGCAATGTGAAGAAGAATGAACCTTATGGGTCAAAGCGTATCGTAAGAGAGATTAGGCTTCCGATTAATGGTTCTGGTCAGCTGTTAAAATCCTCAGCAATGGAGAGTTCTTGTCAAGATAGTAACAACAGTAAGAATGGCAGGAAGAAAAGGGTGGTGCACGAAGCTCCTTCTCAATGCCGACGTTCTTACGCAACATACAGAGGGGTTCGACAGCGTAAATGGGGTAAATGGGCTGCTGAAATCCGTGATCCTTGTCAGAAAAAGCGGATTTGGTTGGGTACTTATGATACTGCAGAAGCAGCTGCCAGGGCTTATGAGTTGAAAAAGCTGGAGTTTGATGCGTTGGTTGCACCTCCTTTCTCTGAGAGGAGTTGTGGAAATTCTTGTCCCACTGCTTTACACCAGTATCGGGATCAAGCTGCTCGATCTGAAGAATCTTGGGGTGTGATTACTCCAACATCCCCACCTTCAACACTCAAATCTAGGTTGTCAGCTAAAGAATCTGTTTGTGTCAATGAGAATGCTGCTGTTGAGGAGGGCCAAACACTAACATTGGCTGAGATTGAGAAAGGTCTAGACTTGGGATTTGAGCTTGATTCTGTAATTGGAAATGGACTGGATCATGAATTGAAGATTAGTTCTGAAACTGGAGAAGAGCTGGGGATAGGAATGGAGCTCGATTATCTCTTCTTGGATGATTTTGCAAAGCCGCTTGATGATTTTGGATGTCTCGAGGATCTCCAAATCTTTGGGCTTGATAATACTGAACCCAGTGGTTTGCCTGACTGGGATTTCAGCGAACTTGATGGTGAAGAGCTTGCTTGGAAGAATGATTCAAGGATTGATGAATGCACTCTAATAGTCTGATGAATGGGAAACGACCCTTCAATATAGCATGCCTATAAATTTTGCAGCAACTAGAAATGAGTATTAGTATTAGTAATTACTTATCTATAGTTCTAGCGAGTGGTTATCAGGAACTTCTAAAATAAATGTTCCTGAAGAAATGGTTTTGTATGTTAAGTATGTTTTTTCTCTGTTTTAAATGTTGCCTGTGTGCCCTTGCATAGTTTGCGGGGAAGATGACCTCGAGGTTGCATGCTCTCGATATAGATCCATAGCAAGGGTTTAGCAGACTTGCAACCCAGTTGTTTTCTTTCAAGGCACACCTATCTTTCTATTCTACTATGAATGAAAATTTATATCGCAAGCATTAATTGTCTAAACAAGCTTTAATTCATACTATATTGCTGTTGTAATTCTGAACTCTTTATCCAATTGATGCTGTCATGCTGTAGTACACAAGGTGGTTTGTTTTAGGCTTTTAGCAGTCCGGCTCACTGGCCTTGTTTACCTAGGGCTGATCATTCGGTTAAAAATTAAACCTAATTAGAAAAATCGAAAATCCGAAATGTCAATTTTGTGAAATCGAACCGAATTGAAGTTTTACTAAAATCGAACCGAAATAATTCGATTTTTTGGTTCGGTTTTTAAAAAACCGAAATTTCAAAATAATTTTAAAAAAAATTATTAATTATTATTAAATAGTAACATTATTTATAATCAATTATCTTTTCAGCTAAAATACATGGTTTTTTCTAACAAAATTCCCGCTTTTTCTAAAAAAATCACAGAGAATTATCATTTTCAACTAAAACATGTTACTTTTTCTATTTTTTCTTACTAAAATACTTTATTTTTAAAAATATCACAGACAAATCCTTAATTATTTATTTTAATACCTATTAAAATATAAAAGTAACAATTACAAACAATCTGTGCATCACAGGGTTTTAAGCTAATATATATATATAGGGTTTTGGTCCCCAGCCAATTGACCATCAGCCACCCCCGCAATGAATCATTGCGGGGGACCCATATATATATATATATATATATATATATATATATATATATATATATATATATATATATATATATTAGCCTATAACCCGTGCAAGGCACGAGCCTTAAAAATAATAAACTAAAAAATTTAATGTGAACGTAAAATATTAAAATAAAAGTAAAAATTAATATGATAAATTATAAAATGAGAAACTTAAATATTCATTAGAACATAAAAAAAATATAAAAAAAATACAAATGAGGCCGAGGAAGATAAATGAGGTATTATTAATATTATTTTATAATAAAATAATATTAATAATAAGGACAGATAGAAAATCTAACATGTTTTAATTAAAAAAAGTAATTGATCGTGATATTTTTAGAAGTGTTTTAATTATATTAATTGTATTTATTAAAAAAATATGTTGACATGTTAAAATACGTAAGTTTTTTTAATAAGGACAAATAGAAAATTTAACATATTTTAATTAAAAAAAAGTAACTGCACGTAATATTTTTAGATGTGTTTTAATTATATTAATTTTATGTGTTAAAAAAATACGCTCACTTGTTAAAATAGGTAAGTTTTTTAAAATAATTAAAAGTATTAAAATAGGTTTTAAAATATATAAGTTGCACTTGATATTTTTGGAAAAGAGAGATTTTAATGATAACAAATATAAAAGGTAATATATTTTAATTTAAAGGTAATTGTCCGTGATATTTTTGGAAAAAGAAGTAGATTTTGTTAGAAAAAAATGTTTTAATTATAAAAGGAAATCAGCTAGTTACTATTTTTATATAATTTTATTATTTATTAAATACAGTATTAAAATAAGTTTTAAAATAAATAAGTAAGAATTGCACCTCATATTTTTGGAAAATAGGGATTTTAGTGATGATGTGTTTTAATTATATTAATTGTATTTGTTAAAAAAAAACGTTCACTTGTTAAAATAGGTAAGTGTTTTTTAAATAATTAAAAGTATTAAAATAAGTTTTAAAATATATAAGTAAGAGTTGAACTTGATATTTTTGGAAAATAGAGATTTTAGTGATAACAAATATAAAAGATAATATATTTTAATTTAAAGGTAATTACCCGTGATATTTTTGGAAAAGAAGTAGATTTTGTTAGAAAAAAAATATTTTAATTATAAAAGGCAATCATCTAGTTAATATTTTTATATTATTTTATTATTTATTAAATAGAGTATTAAAATAGATTTTAAAATAATTAAGTAAGGATTGCACCTCATATTTTTGGAAAATAGAGATTTTAGTGATAACAAATATAAAAGATATTATGTTTTAATTTAATGGTAATTGTCGTGATATTTTTGGAAAAGGAGTAGATTTTGTTAGAATTTTTTTTAATTATAAAAGGCAATCAGTTAGTTACTATTTTTATATTATTTTATTATATATTAAATGGAGTATTAAAATAGGTTTTAAAATAAATAAGTAAGGATTGCACCTCATATTTTTGGAAAACATAGATTTTAGTAATAACAAATATAAAAGGTAAAATGTTTTAATTTAAAGATAATTGTAATGATATTTTTGGAAAATGAGTAGATTTTGTTAGAAAAAATATATTTTAATTATAAAAGCCAATCATCTAGTTACTATTTTGGTAACTTGATAATAATACAATTTCATTAAAGATTTGATTTGTATTAGCTTTCGTTATCATAAAAAGAAAGAAGTATATTTGTAGTAGTGTATCCTAAATTTAAACAAATTAGATCCCACATTTCCATTTTTTTTATTAGATTTCAATATTATTTGATTTTAATGTAGTAAAATATAGTGATATATTAATGTAGAATAAAACTTTCCCGAATTTTGATTATATTATTAATTTATTAATTAGAAAAAGTACTGAAAACCAAAAACCGACCGTTAACCGAAAACCAAAATTTTCAATGTTTCGGCTTTAATAATATAGTATAGATAACAATATTACCATTACATATTTATTTTTCATGTGTTAGGTAATCAGTTATAAATATGTAATAATATTACCATTTTATATATATATTACCTATTTTATTTTTAGAAGATAAGTTGTTTTGGTTAGAAAAATATATAAAATAGGCAATGTGTTTTAGCTGAAAAAAATAATTGGTTATAAATAAATTGATTATAGATAGGCCCGACCCAAATACCGACCGACCGACTGACGACTGACCAAAACTTTTAATATTTCGTCTTTAATAATATAGTATAGATATCAATACTATCAATATACTTATATAAAGGAGAAGACAGATGCGTTGAAGTGGCGCCTCTAGAATCGCTCCGTTCTATTTTTCTAATTTTCTCAATTTTTCACAATTTTTACCTTCCTGAAATACTAATTTTCAATAATAGTATTGTTAGTAATGTTATTTTAGAGATTTTTCATCTAATAAATATTTTAAATATTTATCTTTTTTTTCTAGAGATTTTTTATTTTAATTCAATAAAATTAATGTTTTTCATTATAATCGAATTAAGGGAGAAGAAAATAAATGTATAAAACTTACTATTTTCTAACGGAGGAAACTAAATATAGTATGTTAATATTCTCCTAAACGCTCTACTGATCCAATCAATCTTTACTAATGGAGAAACTAAATATACAATTATAATATTTTTTGTCTTCAAGATCTTTATTAATGAAGGAAACTAAATATACAATTCTAATATTTTTGCCTTTAAAATCTTTACTAATGGATGAAATCAATACTATTATATAAATGAGAAGACGGGGGCGGTGAGATGGCGCTCTCATGTCGCTTCGTTCTATTTTTCTATTTTTCTCAATTTTTTGAATTAATAATATTAAAGATTCGAAAAAATCTCAATTACTTTTTAAATACTTATTAATAGAGGAAACATATAATATTTTTGCATTTAAAATACCTACTAATGGAGAAAGTAAATATACAATAGATCTTTACTAATGGAGGAAACTAAATATCACTAATGAAAGAAACTAAATATTCAATTATAAAATTCTTTCCTTCAAAATATCTAAATTAGGAAAAAAAAAGTGTATTACCTTAAATTATTTTGAATTTTCCTCTATTATTATCAAAATATTCTCATAATATTTTTTAAAGAAATTACTATCTTAACATACTGATCTCCTCCTGAACTTTCTTTTTTTATGTAATTTAATAGAAAATACAGGAACATTTTGATAAATAAGAAGTTAATAAATTAGATCGGTCTTGCATAAGAAATTAAGTAATAAATACTAAAAACTAGAAAAAATCTCAATTGCCTTTTAAATATTTACTAATGGAGAAAACTAAATATACAATTTCAATATTCTTGCATTTAAAATCTCTACTATTAGAGGAAAGTAAATATAATATTCTTGCATTTAAAATCTCTACTAATAGAAAAAGTAAATACAATAGATCTTTACTGATGAAGCAAACTAAATATCACTAATGGAGGAAACTAAATATTCGATTATAATATTTCTGCCTTCAAAATATCTAAATTATAAAAAAAGTGTATTACCTTACATTATTTTAAATTTTCCTCTATTATTATCTAAATATTCTCATAATATTTCTTTTCAAATGAAATTAATATCTTAACATTCTCTTCTCCTAAACTTTTTTTTATGTGATATAATAGAAAATACATGAACGTTTTGGTAAATAAGAAGTTAAGAAATTAGATCGGTCTTGCATAAGAAATTAAGTAATTAATACCAAAGATTAGAAAAACTCTCAATTGCCTTTTAAATATTTACTAATGGAGAAAACTAAATATACAATTTCAATATTCTTGTATTTAAAATATCTACTAATGGAGGAAAGTAAATATAATATTCTTGCATTTAAAATCTCTACTAATGGAGAAAGTAAATATACAATAGATCTTTACTAATGAAGCAAACTAAATATTCAATTATAATATTCTTGCCTTCAAATATCTAAATTAAAAAAAAAGTGTATTACTTTACATTATTTTGAAATTCCCTTTATTATTATTTACATATTCTCATAATATTTCATAAGGAGGGGATTCATCAGTTAATCAGTTAAAATAATAGGCCGAGCAAGGTGATTTTCATGTAAATTCAGTTGTGAATTGATTTATATGTTTATGTGTGTACGTTATTACTTTTGAATTTATAGTTAAAAGTTGATACACCCTCGAAAGTGGAGAATTCATCATGTCTTCAAAAACAAATTTTATCATTGTTTTTTAACGTTTAGATAGTTATTGCTCTAATTTTTATGAGAAAAGATTATATCTTTTAGTAAAATATTTTCTATAATTCATACACGAAAATTCAAAGATAAAAATTGTATATTAAGAAATTTATAGTGTATGTATTTCGAAAATATCATGTTAAGATTTATTCGACTGAATAATTTATTTAGTGTGTGCATTTTTAACAAAATTCAATAAGTCGGTGTATCTATAACAAAAGTCATAAGAAACATTGAGAAGTGGTCATTATTTTTTTTTAAAAGGAAGAGGTTGTATATATATATATATATATATATATAATTCAAAATAGAACTTAATTTTATATTAGAAATATTATTTTATTTAAAAACGTATTTTGTAGAATATTTTTTGAGAAAATTTAGAAATATTATTATAAAGCCGCTGCGAAGCGCGGCTTAGTAAACTAGTTATATAATAGATGAAACATTAAAAGTTTGGTCAATCGGTATGGTACGTTGTGATTTTACTTAATTGTCCTCTCTTAAATTCGTGTTTTTACTTAATTTACCTTACTTATTTATAGAAATATATTATTAAATAATAATATTATCTATTTATAACCAATTACCTTTTTCAGCTAAAATACATTATTTTTTTTATTTTTTCTAACAAATTCCAATAATTTTTCAAATATAGTACGGTCAATTACCTTTTTTAACTAAAACATGTTAGTCTGGTCATGAAATGTTTTGTAGTCTGGTCACTACATTTATAGCCGTTAGATATTTTTGATCAAATCATTGAGAACCGTTAGATAAAATATTAAAATTAGTATATAGAATATCTTTTATATTTTTTCTAACTAAAACATCTCATTTTCCAAAAATATCACAGACAGTTTCATTTAATAAAATAACATAATAAGGTTATAATTGCTAATAAATAACTCATTATCATTTTTAGCCAAAGTGTTTATTCTTTTTTATATTTTCTAACTAAAATTTCTACTTTTCTATTTTTTCTAAATAAAAGCTCTAATTTTCCAAAAATATCACCAATAGTTCTATTTAATAAAATAAAATAATAATATTATAATTATTAATGACTAACCGATTAGTTTTTTTTTCCCAAAACGTATATTTTTTTATATTTTCTAACTAATATTTCTCTTAACTAAAACCTCAAAAATATCACGGGCTATTCTATTTAGTAGCATAAAATACTAATATAATGAATATATCTCTCTATCTAAACTATATTATCAAATACGAAACATTGAAAGTTTTGGTACCTGTTTTTTTTACCTATTTTTTGATACGATATTTGCCTTATTTAATTGTTTATTTCATTATTATAATCAGTTACTCTTTCAATTAAATTATATTACCATTTTTTTCTTAAAAAATCAGGGGCAGTTTCCTTTTAGCTAAAAGATGTTACTTTTTCTATTTCCTTTGCTAAAATCCTTCATTTTCCAAATATATCACGAGAAAACCCTTACATATTTACTTTAAAATCTATTTTAATACTTTTATTTGACAATTACATTTTTCAACTAAAACATGTCACATTTTCTATTTTTCTTACTAAACCCCCTCTTTTTTCAAAAATATGACAGACAAATCGTTACTTTTATATTTTAAAATTCAACGAAAACACGCTATTTTCTATTTTTATTACTAAAACCCCTCTTTTTCCAAAATATCATGGACAAACCGTTACTTATTTATTTTAAAATTCATTTTAATACTTTTAATTATTTTAAAATGTCTAACACGCCTACTTATTTTTTTTAATAAATGCAATTAATAAAATATAAAATATAAATAATAAAATTAATAATTATTAAAAACAACATGTGCATCGTACGGGTTTTAAGCTATATTATTAAAAACGAAACATTTAAAGTTTTGTAGTCGGATAGACGGACGGTCGGTACTTAGTGATTTTACTTAATTACCCTTACTTTTTTTTTAAACTATCACTAAATAATAATATTATTTATAACCAATTACCTTTTCGGCTAAAATACATTACCTTATTTTATTTTATTTTTCTTACAAAATCCTCTCTTTTTCTTAAAAAAAAATGAGCGATTATCTTTTTTAACAAAAACATGTTACTCTTTCTATTTTTTCTTACTAAAATCCCTCATTTTCCAAAAATATCACGGGCAAATCCTTACTTATTTATTTTAAAATCTATTTTAATACTTTTAATTATGCTACTTTTTCTATTTTTTCATTTTCTAAAAAAAGTATTATTAAATAATAACATTTTTATAACCAACTACCTTTTTAGCTAAAATACATTTTCTTTTCTAACAAAATCTTCTCTTTTTCTAAAAAAATCATGTGCAATTACCTTTTTCAACTAAAACATGTCACTCTTTCTGATTTTTCTTTACTAAACCCCTCATTTTCCAAAAATATTATGGACAAATCCTTACTTATTTATTGTGAAGCCTATTTAAATACTTTTAATTACGGACACTTACATTTTCAGTTAAAACATGTTACTTTTTCTATTTTTCCTTACTAAGACCACTCTTTTTCCAAAAATATCATGGGCAAACAGTTATTAATTTATTTTAAAATCTATTTTAATACTTTTAATTATTTAAAAAAGTTTAACACGCCTACTTATTTTTTTTAGCAAATGCAGATTAATAAAATATTAAAACATAAATAATAAAAATAATAATTATTAATAATAATCCGTGCATCGCACGGGTTTTAAGCTAGTATTTTATTAATTGTAATTGTGCAAAAGATAAGTAGACATGTTAAAATAGCTAAACACTTTTAATTAATTAAAAACATTAAAACGGATTTTAAAATAAATAAGTATGGGTTTGCCCGTTATATTTTTGAAAATGAGCGGTTTTAGTAAGAAAAAATAAAAAATGTAACATATATTTAGTTTAAAAAGGTAAATGTTCGTGATATTTTTGGAAAATGAGGTTTTAAAATTTAATAATTAAAAGTATTTAAATACATTTTAAAATAAATAAGTAAAAGGTTTCCTGTGATAGTTTTAGAAAAAGAATGGATTTCGGTGAGAAAAATAGAAAAGGTAAATTATAAAAGGCAATTTCCTGTGATATAATTAGAAAATGAGGGACTTTGTTAGAAAAAATATATAATGTGTTTTAGCTGAAAAGGTAATTGGTTATAAATAGGTATTTGATTATTTATATTTTAATATTTTTAGTAATTGCATTTGTTAAGAAAAATAAGTAAATATGTTAAAATAGGTAAACTTTTAAAAAATAATAATATTATTAAAATAGGTTTAAAAATAAATAACTAAATGTTTCTCCGTGATATTTTTGGAAAATGAGGGGTTTTAGTAAGGAAAAATATAAAAACTGACATGTTTTAGTTAAAAAAGGTAATTGCCCGTGATATATTTGAAAAAATTGGGGAATTTGTTAGAAAAATAATGTATTTTTGGTGAAAAATGTAATTGATTATAAATAGGTAATATTATTATTTAATAATATATTTCTATAGATAAGTAAGATTAATTAAGTAAAAACAATGAAAAATAAAGTGTTTATGATGGTGTTCTTTATTGTTATTTATATATATATATATATGAGTTGCACTCTAGGAAGAACACTTTATATAAATAACAATAAAGAACACCATCATAAACACTTTATTTTTCATAAAAATTGATATTTTAAAATTAGAATCATAAAATTGAACAATAATTAAGCCTAACATATCGAATTTAACGTAGAATCTCATCTAAATTTAAAAATTAAACATTACATATAATCCAGTACAGAATCTTGTATATATATTTATCACAATGAAATTACATGTAATCATGTTTTATTTGATTCTAATTTTTTGTTAGATTCTATTTTTATTCGTAATAAACCTTTTTTGGTGAGAAAATTAGAATCAACATGCAATTTATGTAAGATTCTATGGTGGTCTTTATTGTTCTTTATATAAAAGTGTTATTCATGGAGTAATGACATATATATATAATTTTAAAAAACATATAAAATATTTCGTTTTTTCGGTTTTTAACCTAACCAATATTCTGAAAACTGAACCGATTTTATTTTGGTTTAATCCGAAAAACCGAAATAACCGAAATATTGAAAAAAAATTAATCCAAAATATTTCGGATCGGATCGGTTTTTCGATTTCGGTTCGCTCAAAATGTTTACCTGTACATAGATTGTGCAGTGTTTTTATATTTAGCTGATTTTGGACCAGTTTTATGTTATGAAATAGTTCGAACTTCATCTCTTAAAAGTAAGTTGATTTGGGAGAAGTTGCCATCCTTCGAAGAATATTGGCACCGGTTTCATGCCTTTTTAACAATGTGATAGCAATGCCATGAGGTTCTCTTCCTCCTTTTTGGACTTTGTTATTTGTATTCTCCCTTTTTCTTCTAATATTTAAAGCTCTGAGACTTTTCTGCTCCAACTTTTTTTCTTCTTTTTGATTTAGAAGATTACATACTTTCGAAATCTATTTTGAATTCCAATGTAATCTATTTGAATTTCCAGTGGAATCTATCTTTTTGATTGGGGAAAATAACGAACATCAAGTTTACACTTGTTAGATACTTCTTCGGAGGGAACACTTTTTAGATACCTTAATATATACGATTCATTAATTAATCAATCTATAGTATCCAAACGAAAATTTGGAAAATGTTTAATGTTCAAATCTCTTATCTCTGATATTCTCAAATAATGCGAATAACAGAGAAGTTAAAAGAAAATATGATACTCATATCACTTGGCAAAAAAAAGAAAAAGGGCATGTTTGAGATTTTTTTTAAAAGTTGACTTATACATTAAAATGAATAAATGTTATATAAGTGATGAGCAGATAAATTCTTAAGTGTTTGGATAAATTTACTTATAAGTTAGTTACAAATTTGCTAATTTACATTTTAAAAATAATTATTAAATACAATAAGTTAAATACATATAAGTTATAAGTTGGTTTATATGTTGGGTTGACAAACACCCTCCATAAATTATTACGGGTTTATAAGTTATAAGAGCAACTCCAATGCAACACTATAACACCAAAATGGTGTAACTTTTGGTGTAAAACCCACTCCAATGCAACACTATAATAGTGTAGAAATTACACCAAATGAATAGTGTGACACCAAATTTGGTGTCAAAAGTACATTTGGTGTAATTTTTATACCAATTTGGCATCTTTCATATTGCATATTATACCCTCGTAATAGTTAAAAAAACAAATGTATTCCCTTCGTACCCTATTATATGCCAAACAAGATACTTACTTTGAAAAAGTAAAAATCAACATGTCTTCTTTTAGACTTTTAGTGTAAGATATAGACATATAGCGTAGATGGATTGAAGTTGTTTATATGGTTATTTTAACACTAAAATAATGTAAAAACTACACTATTTTAATGTTATGCATCGGAGATGATCTAAATTAGTTTATAAATCATTTGCCAGACCCGTTCCTATCAAGCAAAAGCTCCATTAGTGGTGTAGTCTAATGATAACTTAAGAGGACATCCACTGCCGAAAGTTGCAAACAAAGACATGCAAACAAAAAGGAAAAAAAAATACAGATGCCGAATCGGTGGAAAGTTTTTAACCACGCTTTGGATGGAAAGTTTGACATGTTGATTTTGTCAAAATTTGCATGTGAATAATTAGGCGTTTGATCTCCCAGGTCATGTTATACAATTGATTTGTATATTTAATTTTGTCTCACAATTTTAGTTTTAGGGGATGAATAGTCGGTGTTAATCGACCTAACCTATGTGGTAAAAGGTCTCAAGGCTATATAAATCAGGGGCTAGCCAGAGCCACGCGGGTTAATTTATTTGACTCACTTTCGATTAAACATGTACCACAATTTCATTTTCTTTGTATGTATATATTCGTGTTAATTTGGCTTCTGTTATCAATCAATTGGATGAACAAAATTTAATGATTTTTAGTATGCACGTACAATGAAAAAAGAAAACGTAGGCGTGATTTTGGGCTGGGCTGGACCGAAATTGGACTTTCCGGGCTCAAGTTTTTTCCTTTGGAAACACAAGTTAAACTTACACCATGTTCACAAACAAATTTTTGAAAAGAAAAGAAAAATAAGTTGTGAGTTACTGTATATTTTTTGAAAGGATTCTCCCTGTTGCAGTTTGTTAGTGTGGGTGTTACGTGTTAGTAATGTTGCTGACTAGGCTCCAGCTGGCTCCAGCTGTCATGAAGGTTGTTACAACAGAATCACTTGCTATATAACAGAAGCGTGACTGCAATGTACAGTTAGTTAAATTATGTACTCATTTTCTTATGTGTCAATTAGTCTCTCATACGAGTTGTTCCAGTCTGATTTTATTTGGGTGGTCGTGGAGGTGGCTTCAGTACTGGTTTGACATGGAGGGTGGGGTGGTTTTTTGTCTTAATTGTTGCTGTGCTGCTGGCATGTATGGTTGCCTGGTGTGTAGTTCGTACTGGAGCTAGTTTGCGTGGGATCCTGGTAAGGTCGATTTTTTTAAAATTTGGGGTCGTAGACTAGGTCCCTTGGTATACTTGAATACAGGTAATTCTGAGCATCAAACATTCAGTGAGAATTCAACAGGTGTGTTGAGTTTTTGGTATTTCCGTACGGTGGTAATGTATTTTCATGAGACTGATGTATTTGCTCGCGTTACCAACTGAACAGGTCTGGTGGATGTTTTGCGGTTCAGCTGTGCAGTTTGCAGAAGTGAAAGGTGCTGTTGTTTGTAGTTTGTGTCTACGCAGGCTGGGGACTTTCTTTCAGCATTGTCTTAGAGCTCGAGAGTCTTGTTCTGCGATTGCTGTTGTTTTGCTGGTTCGTTTTGTGTTTGACAGATGGGATTGCTGGTGTCTCTATGCATTTGCTTGGAGGTTGTTTTTATTTGGGATATTCTTAATGGTACCCTTTTGGTTTTGGTTTTTTTAAATGGTACCATTCCTTTTTTTTGACTTACGAGTGGTACCTTGTATTTTAGGTTTGACGTACATGACACCCTAAACGGTAGTTAAACGTTAAAATATAAGGGTGCCACATGTAAAAGTCAAAAATATAATGGCATCGGCTACAAAAGTCAATAAAACAATGGTATCATTGAGAAAATTCATAAATATATTTTTTGAAGTTTTGGACTATTTTTGTTCAAATATTTTGATGGATGATGTTTCCATATGTAATAGGGAAATTAAATGGGAAATTAGATCGTTCACTTATATTTTCACATTTGACTAACGTTTGGATACCAAAATGGTACCATATACATGTAACCTAAAATACAAGAGTACTACTCCTAAGTCAAAAAGAAAAAATGATACCATTTGAAAAAGTCAAAACCAAGAGGGTACCATCGAGAATATCCCTTTTTATTTCCTGCTATAGATGTTATACTAGCAGCAGTGAAGACTTTTGTGGTGGATTGTATTATGCGCGCCTTGCTGGTGGGGGTGGATCGTATGAGATCAGAGGTGGGCTTGCAGGTGTGCTGCTGCCTGGCATTTTGTTTTTTTGCTTCAAGGAGTTGTGTCGTATGTTATGTGCTATGTGTACAACTTTGGCCTGTGTTTTTTTTTGGTTCAGTCTACTTTTTTTAGTTCCTTGTTTTATCTCTTTGGAGTATGTTTCAAGGGATTTTATTTCTTTCCTCGAGAGGAGTCCTCTCTTTTGTACATACTTTTTGTACATACTTTCTTTTGTTCGAGATAATGGAAAAATTGTAGAAAAGAGTAGAAGACCAATAATCGATAGGCTAGGATTTCATCATGAACATGGAGAGATTGCAAGAACGAAAATAAGACCCAAATCTACATTCTACAAGCAGCTAGGATTTCAACTTTCCTTTGGTTTGCGTGAGACTTGGAAACACAAAATATTAATAGCAAAAAGTTGTCCACCCGGCAACATATTGCCGACCATGTATAGACTACCAAACACAAATATAACCCCGAAATATGTGACAGCATGCTGTCCAAGGTACAACATATTGTGTATTAGGGGCTTTGGAGGCAATCTATGCACAGGTAAATCCTGACAAAACACAAACATAAATATTGTACCCAACTTGGTAAAGTAAAATCGACCATGCAATTACCATTTTTGACATTAATCTGAGGAAAGCATGATACAGCATGAAAACAAAAACTTGAAGACAATTCTTTTACAGTTTCAAAACAATTTTGCAAACCACCTTGACAATACATGCAAGGAAAATTTTCCCAGTCATAACGCCGGAAAGGAAGATTATTATAATAGCTTCACAAAAGATTTGCAAACAGGTATTAGCAACAAATCCTTCTACAAAAGAAATTATTTCGTCACCGTCAAACAGTAGTTGCAGAAGGTTGTTCAATCAGCCCTCAAGTGCTGATGCTCCAGATATAATCTCTGTTAGTTCTGTGGTAATCGAAGCTTGACGGGTTCTGATTAACAAATAAACAGTAAAGAAAGCGTGGATCAGAAAAGCGGTAGAAAGGAAAGAACATTTACACTAATTAAGTACATAATATACAGATAACGTGAGATACCTGTTATAGGTAAGAGTGAGACGATCAAGCATCTCGCCAGCATTCCTGCTGGAACTATCCATAGCAGACATTCTAGCTCCTTGCTCACTACAGGCATTCTCCAAAACTGCATTAAACATAACCTGTAGAGGAGAGCCAAGACAATTTTGATTAATTTGAGTACAATACTCTAATAATTTTTGAAGCATTAGAAATAAGTTCCTCCTGCTTGTTTCCAAAATGAAAAAAAGTTCATCCGGCTAGTAGCGGAAACTTTTTCCATTTCGAATTAACACCAATATTTTAGTTAATTTACAGCAACAGGAAAAGGTTATAGCCTTTAAAAATGAAGGACCTACACAAGAAAACTGAAATTCAGTCAGATTCTGGAGAATTTCGGACTTTGTGTCACCGCCTTCAACTTCATATGAATCCAAGTCACCAAGTTTGCCCGCTTCGGATTCTCTCTCTACAATCTACATGAACTTCCAAAAGTTGAGGTACGTATGCTTCATGCATAATCGATATGCAAAATTTCTAAAAGAGAGTAATTTACCTCGGGAGAAAATATAGTTGCAGTAGTAGGCAGAAATGAGACAACTGACTGAAATTTGTTGAATACAATCCGCAATGCATCATATTCGACATTTTTCAAGATTTCATCAGCAAGGGCAGAAACCTGATTAATTTTCAAAAAATTAATGAGTATTCACAAATACAGAGGCCAGTAGAAGGGGTCAGTGAGCATGTGTCCAAAATGTCTGCTTTAAAGTTTATGGCTTCATAAACAAAAGACATATTGTTTCTAGGGCAAGTGTATTAGGCATGATTCATGAATAAAAATTTTAAAAAATGCACACCTACTTCCAAAAGAAAATAACAATCTAATTATTGCAGAATAAGTAGACCATTAAGAAAGAAAATATGTGTATATATATATATATATCTTACAATTCCACAGCCATAAAACATGAAAATGCAGATATTACTTGTTATCTACACTTAAACTTTAGGGAGAAGCTCTTCATCAAATTTATAATGGAAATAAGAGTTTTAGACTTTTAGAAAATATATACCAATCTTCTCAATGATCCAATGCAGATTTAAACAGGGATACCTGGGTATAATTCAAGAAGTTCTTCTGCAGCTCAGTCAATGTTAGATCGATGTGCTGTTTGGAGTCTCTTATCAGTTGTGCCTTTGCTTTCTCTCCCAAAACAACATACTTGCTTTCTTTGTCAGCTCCTGTGCAATAAATAATAATCAACTTGTGAGTTCAGTTATATGCAAAGGTAAAGAGTACCGGCAAAGTACAGCATTGACTACGAATATATACCTGAATTCAACTTGAAGAGAGCCCTGCTAACCTTGACTGATGTGGAGTTGATTCCACCACAAAGACCCTTGTCCGCGGAAACGGTAACAATAACATTCTTCTTGACATCAACACCTAGACAAGAAACAACAACATCGTGCTAAAGCCAACAAAAAAAGAAATATCTATCAGCATCATATAGTTTTTTCATGAACATGACCAACACATTCCTAGGCCACATATAGTCAAAAGCTTGGACAAATGTAACCCTAGAATCTATCCTTGATCCACTGTCCAGTGGCTCCAATAATCTCCTATGCATGCTACTTCAGCCTTGCAGAAGGTAGTACAGACTTCAGAGTACCCAAAACTGTGGAAATTAAATCTAAAATGTCTCATGCTACGGATCCATTTCCCAGTGTTCCGAACACTATTAGAATCCCTCACTTATGATTCACCATGTGGAGCACTTAAAATTTTAAAAGCAACATTACAAAAGGTTGATAGGATGTACACACAACACGGAGGACGACGAAATTTGTTAATATCCAAATAACTTGTTGTACAATTCATTTTGCAGTTGACCGACCCCAGTGAAAACCAAATAAAAAAGAACCAGATTTTTATTGACAACATACTTGGGGTGTCACCAAGAAGAGCAGTAAATGGCTGCCATAATCCACGAGAATTTTCAGCCCTCACTTGAATTGCTCGCAGCTTAGAGGCTGCAACCATCTTCATTGCCTTTGTTATTTTCTGAATATTCTTTACACTCTTCATCCGGTTACGAACTGCAGTTACAACCCATTAAACAATAGAACTCACAATAAAGAGAAAACATTAGAAAGACGAATAGTGGGCTAGTTAAAAATGACAGGAAAAGAACGGCAAATATAAAAATGACAAGTGTTACCAATTTGAGTTGAAATACTACGAACTCCCAGAGAAACTTGTTCCCTGCATTGCCAAAGTAATTGCACTTAAAACCATAGAACCTGAAACTTAATACATAGCTATATCTTTCCAAAACTAATAATTACAACACAGAAACAGAGAGAATTATTGGAAAGAAAAATTTAGGAAGCTAAAACCCTTTAAGAAAAGTATATATTATCGGCGGAGCTGAAGATAGAGTACAGCAGTCCAAAGGGATAAAAATAAAGATAACTGAACTCAAAGTGATTTATATTATAAAATAACAATACTTATAAGAAGGGTAATAATAATATTAGAAACAAAAAAGTGTTGTGGTAAATCTTCATGTCAAGAATAATCTACAACTAACATAACTGTACATAGAAAATAACAAATAATCCACCAAACGGTAAATGCCACAACTTAGTTCCAGATGACAATAAACAAGTATCAGCTGTGCAGGTAAAAAAACATTCACCCTTTGAAGGGGTATTTCATTTGTAGACTTTGGATGTTCTACAGTCACTTATCATCACAATTGTACTAATTTCCAATTTTGTTACCCACATTTAACGAAGAACTTAATATTATGAAATGATACCCTTGTATGACAAGGCCAATCATGCGACTCATGTCAGCTCCTTCAACATACCTCTTTGTTGTTACAAACAAACCTATTATTACATGAGTCCTAACGGTACAGGGGCAACTTCAACTGACCAATCGTTCTAATTTACAGGTTGCTTACCAAACCGGCCAGTACATCAATAAAAATGGTAGATTTGACTAATTATATTTACTGGAAAAAATTATGCACTCCTGAGTATATGAAAAATCACTTGATTCATTTTAAACAGGGACCCAATAAGGATCTATTTCCGATCAATCATTATTCAATCTCCTTGCATAAGAAAAAATAGACCACCACTAATTTTAAACAAGGTGTAGGTATCTTTTCTATGATTTTGATTCCCCATTCCCACAAACATGTCCAAATTTCAAGGAAAAAAACACATCGTGTAATATTAATATTAGTAAAAGAAAGAGAAATGATATCCTCGATATCTGAAAGGGATCCACATTAAACGTAAAAATATGATATTTTAAATTGGTTAGTGCTTACCTCCATAACTATTGTTCTGTACATCTTGGTATATAAACACACAAACTTGAAATCACATTGCTATAAGTTTCACAGTACACGATCAACAATAAAGTTTATAAACACGTATATTTCCCTAATCAATATTGTATGTTCATTTCCGAAAAAACAAACAAAAAAACATAAAATACAGTATATTAGATAAAACATTTGTGAAATGTGCATTCCGTAAACTAGGCTCAGAAAAACAACAAATAGAATTCCCCAATCAACAAATCTCATTCGACTAATTAAGCTCAACAACCTCAGATTCACAATCAATTAATCAACCTCTAAAATTTGACAGGCTGAAACTAAAAAAATAGGCCAATACAACACGAGTAATTTAACATTTCATTACTCTTAACATATATTAAACAAACAAAAAGTACACATATATATATATACATACATATAACTCATGATTAAATGTAAATGTAATAAATGAAGGATGAAGGATGAGATGGTACTCTGAGGATGGAAGGAGAGAGGATCTGAGAAGGTTAGGTGAAACGACGACGAATCGTCTTCCTTCACGCCTAAAAGCAGCCATCGCCATCTCTGATTCACAAAATTACAAACCCTAGCTCTGTTGATTCGTTTTGGTCTTTGTTGTTTTAGAGAGAGAAATGAGATGTAGAGAGAGACTGTCAGACTCTTTGTTATTAGTAGCTTGCTTTGTTGGGCTTCAGTTACTTGCTCACAGTGTTCAGCCCAGCCCTTGGCCCAATCTAAAATCAAAACTATACCTATATAATGCTAATAAAATACGGTCCAAACTTGTATAAGCAAGTGTAGTTTTTTTTTTTTTTAAACATAATATGTATTGTAATACAATACAATATTTTTTAAAAATTAGTTTTTGTAGTATTATAACGGATAAAACCTGTTTAAGGCAGAGGTCATGATATAAAGAAATAAAATATTTTATTACCTCATATTTTTGCTCTAGCGTATACAAATAGTACCTCTAAATTATTACTTTTACATATGAACAAAATTTAATATGAGGTGTGATTAATCAAATTAAAAATAATCAACTTGGCTTCGGCTGATTAAAATGATAAAAATATTAGACATCTGTTGTTCTATTATATTGTGCTGAAATAAATTAATTTTTTAGTTAAATAAATATTTAATCATTTTTTATGTTAAAGATTATTTTCATATTGTCATTTCTATTTTTTCAAGTTTATGATTTTTTAAAAAATATTAAAATTTTAGATAAATAAAATAAGATTATTTTTAGGTAAAATGAAGAATTAAAACTATTCATATAATATTATTTTGTATTTCCATTCAAAGATCATCGCAATTTCTTTTACGGAATATTTAATTTTTTGACCAATCCTTTATCATTTGAGGTGAATGAATCATGATGGTTATGGAAGTACATAGATTTTCGTTAAATATCTAAAATTTGTCTACAAATTACATGTGAGGTGTGAATAAATTGATTAATTTGAACCAATTGACCCTTTTCTCGATCTTAAATGGATAAAAATAATTAAACACATGTTGTTCCATTATATTATGACTGAATAAATTAATATCCAATTAAATAATTTTTTATATCATTTTTCTTTTAAAATTGTTATTTAGTTATATCTAATAGAGCTATTTGCCAAAAAAAAAACTTACAGTTTTTTTTGCAATTTAACCAATAAACTTCTTTTTCTTAAATAACCTCAACAAACTTTGCTAAATCATGAAAATTTATAAAAATTATTTCAAAATAAATTAACTGTAGTTAATTATTACTGATTTGGCTAACCATGATCACCTCATGTCCTACATGGCATTCATATTGTATTACGAATAAAAAATCCCAATAAACTTTTCATTTTTTTGCAATATAACCTAGATTATTTTTTTAACTAAAATGAATAAAATTTTGTATGGCAGATGTTAACAAGTTCTGAATATAATTTTTAGTATAACTTTGCGTCTTTTAATATCTTCTATTATTTTTCTCTCGATAAAATATTTTGCTTATTTAAATGTTATATATAAGATATGTAAAACAATTATTTAATTTGATTTTAAAATAAAAATGATATAAGAACCAGTGAGCCTATATAGTGCGTGTTTGGGTATCACAAAAAAGTTGATTTATAGTTTAAAATGAGTAAGTGTCATATAATTGATAAGTTGATGAATTTTTATAATTTATACAGGTGTTTGGATAAATCTTATAAGTTAATGAAGAATTTGCTAAATTAAATTTGAAAAAATAATTTTTAAATACAATGATTTCAACACTTGTATTTCAAATTAAAAAAATATTTAAAAACACAAATGTAAAAATATAAAATATTAGAAAAATAAAGAAATCAAAGAATAAGTTGATAAGTTAAGTAAAATGTTGGTGATTTTTAACATTTAACTTATCAACTTAAAAGTTATAAGTTATCAAATAAGCCGAGTACACAAACACCTCTCATAAGCTCTTATCAACTTATAATGCATAAATTAGTTCAGCCAAACAGGCCCATAATTCATGTAGTCAATGTCTTAACTATTTGTGCTAAAACAAAAAAAAAATGAGTAGAAAACTATTAGTCATAATTTTGTCAAAGTATAACTATTAGTCATTATTGAATTAATTTCTATTTCTTCAAAAAAAATAGTGGTTTATAATTTATAGGAACAAGCCTGTAACCCGTGCGATGCACGGATGAATTTTAGTTTTTTTTATTTTATTATCTATATTTTGATTTATATGATTTTAAAAAGTAATCAAATATAATAATATATGTATGATGTTATTCTACGTTTTTTAGCCTATAAGTTGTGCGATACACGGATGAATTTTAGTATTTTTGATTTATTATTTTAGTATTTTTTATATGATTTTTTTAGTTTTTTTATCTTATTTTATTAGCATTTATTTGTATTTTGATCTTAAAAATTCTTAATATGTTGTTGACGGAATAATATCTTGAACTTTTGAATGTAGCTTAGAAAAATAGATGATATAAATATTTAATAATAATATGTTGTTGACGGGATTCGAATCTTGAACCCGTGGGAGCATTTTAGATATCAAGAAAATAATTTTTTTTTTAATATTACATCCAACGGTTCTCATTTATCGATATTTACATCTAACGGTTATTATTTAGATGACCAAACTACATATGACCAAACTACCAACCAAATAGATGGTGGTTACTCTAATTTAATTTATATTTTTTTTAATATTAGATCTAATTGTTCTCATTCATCTATTTTAAAATCAACAATCCTTATTGATTTGGCGGTACATGACCAAAATTTTGGATAAGATTTCTCTTACACTTATTGTATATAAGGATTTAATATGTTTTGCAAACACCTATTCTACTTCCAATATTATATGTACGTGTGTGTGTCGCGTGAGTGGAGGCGTATTTGGTATTCATTATTATATCGATTAACATAATCTTATAATACGTGAGATAATTTAACCATGAGATATTTTGTACATGATTTGAACTGACTAACTTGCCCCTGTGTTTATTATTTATTAGAAAAAGTTGTTTGTAGAAATTGAACTTGAGTTTATCTATTAACTGAAACGTCTTTATATCGCTAAACTATAAAATCACAGATTTTTGGAACTTCGCTCGAAACGTGTGAGTATCATTTGATAGAAGACATTTTATTTAACTTCAAAATATATAAAAATAATTATGTAGCTAAATTGAACTTAGGTTATATTGTTGACGGGATTCGAACCTTGAACCCGTTGGAGCATTTTAGATATCAATAAAATAATATTTTTTTAATATTACATCCAACTGTTCTCATTTATCTATATTTACATCTAACGGTTATTATTTAGATGACCAAACTATCAACAGATGACCAAACTACCAACCAAATAGAGGGTGGTTTGCTTATAATAGTATAGTATAAATTTCAATAATTAAATATATTAAAATAAGTTTTAAAATAAATAAGTAACTATTTGCCCGTGATATTTTTGGAGTGAGAGGTTTTATTAAGAAAAAATAGAAAGAGCAACATGTTTTAGCTAAAAAGGTAATTGTCCATAATTAAAAATATTAAAATAGGTTTTAAAATAAATAAGTAAGGGTTTACCCGTGATATTTTTGAAAAAGCAGGGGTTGCAGTAAGGAAAAATAGAAAGAGTAACATATGTCTTAGTTGAAAAAGATGACTGTTTGTGATTTTATAGAAAAAGAATGGACTTTGTTAGAAAAATAGAAAATATAATGTATTTTAACTAAAAAGTTAATTGGTTATAAATAATATTATTATTTAATAATAGTTTTCTTAAAAAATGAACAAATTTAAAAAATAACATGTTTTATCTGAAAAGATAATTGTCCATAATTAAAAATATTAAAATATGTTTTAAAATAAATAAGAGTTTGCTTGTGATATTTTTGGAAAATGTGGGGTTTTAGTAAGAAAAAATAGAAATAGTAACATGTTCTATTTTAAAAAGGTAATTCTCCATGATTTTTTTAGAAAATAGAGGATTTTGTTAGAAAATATTGAAAAGTTAATGTATTTTAGTTGAAAAGGTAATAAGTTATAGTTTTTTTTAAATGAAAAAAAATACAAAAAGTAACATGTTTTAGTTGAAAAGTTAATTGCCGTAATTAAAAGTATTAAAATAAATAAGTAAGGTTTGCCCGTGATATTTTTGGAAAATGAAGGGTTTTAATAATAAAAAATAGAAAGAGTAACATATTTTCGTTGATTTTTTTTTAGAAAAAGAGAACCCTAACATTGACATCAGTTACATAACCGTTTACAAATAACCAAAACACAAGTCTATTTTTAAAGTTACACAAGCCTGTAACATGTGCGATGCAGGATGAATTTTAGTATTTTTTATTTTATTATCTATATTTTGATTTATATGATTTTAAAAAGTAATCAAATATAATAATATATGTATGACGTTATTCTAAGTTTTTTTAGCCTATAAGTTGTGAGATACACAGATGAATTTTAGTATTTTTGATTTTTGATTTTAGTATTTTTTATATGATTTTTTAGTATTTTTTATATTATTTTATTAACATTTATTTGTATTTTGATCTTAAAAATTCTTAATATGTTGTTGACGGAATAATATCTTGAACTTTTGAATGTAGCTTAGAAAAATAGATGATATAAATATTTAATAATAATATGTTGTTAACGGGATTCGAACCTTGAACCCGTGGGAGCATTTTAGATATCAAGAAAATAATATTTTTTTTAATATTACATCCAACGGTTCTCATTTATCTATATTTACATCTAACGGTTATTATTTAGATGACTAAACTAAATATGACCAAACTACCAACCAAATAGAGGGTGGTTTGCTTATAATAGTATAGTATAGATATCTTGAACTTTTGAATGTAGCTTAGAAAAATAGATGATATAAATATTTAATAATAATATGTTGTTGACGGGATTCGAACCTTAAACCCGTGGGAGCATTTTAGATATCAAGAAAATAATATTTTTTTAATATTACATCCAACGGTTCTCATTTATCTATATTTACATCTAACAGTTATTATTTAGATGACTAAATTAAATATGACCAAACTACCAACCAAATAGAGGGTGGTTTGCTTATAATAGTATAGTATAGATATGCACGGTTTAACATGTACCAGCAAGGCAGAAATCCGTGACATTCCCTCGCTTATAGCAGCACCAGTAGCACCAAAAAATTGCAATACACAAAACATAAAGTACTGGGAAAGCAACACATTGTCCGTAATACTTTCCACAAAATGATCAATTTTAGGCATCAGAATCCTTACATCAAACAAGTGTATGAATTCAATGCAATTCATGCATAGACCTTGAAAGGCATATGTACGGGCGTATTTGTAAACACCGAGAATTCGACTCAATTTAAACAAGAATGTAATAAGTAAATAATATACAAACTGTCACAGAAATCTCAGAAGATAATATCAGTCAAAGTGAATGAAGATTTAAAGTCAATCTACAGACTTGAAGTAATTCTACATTGAAAGAAGTTCATTAATTTGATCAAGTCTCAGTGAAGTATTCAAGAAAGTGAATTTATTAAAGTGATAGAGATTTTAATAGTGTGACAAGAAGTATATAGGTTACAAAATTTGATAAAAGAAAAAGAAAAAGGACTACAGCTTAAAGTCAAGAAATAAAGAACAGTCATTGTAGTTAGTCACTCAGACAATACATCTATAACACCCCAGTCCCACATCGAGGAGATTTGGGACTTCTGTTCAGTTTATAAGGCAAAATACTACTACTAATTAGCACCAACAAATCATGATCTTTTGGGGGCCTGTGGTGGACTAGTCGTTACCCAAGTTGGCTGCATTTGGGCCAGTAGGCTTCGGCTTATTTTCGGGCTCGTGATCGGGACTTGACCCGATTTTCGAAAAACACTCGGGATTTGACCTGGGTTGTCACGTATGGTATCAAAGCCGACTCTCAAAATCTTGTTAACGCAAGTTGCCGGAGGTGGGGACACGAAAGACTGGTGGTATTATCCCACAATGGACAGAGGCCCGGAGGTGGGGACACGAAGCCAGCCGGTATTATCTCACAAAGGCTAGAGAGGAACGATCTTGAAACCTATGGGCCATCCGATCTGGCTTGACGAGGATGTCAAGAGTTTAAGTGGGGGAGTTTGTAACACCCCAGTCCCACATCGAGGAGATTTGGGACTTCTGTTCAGTTTATAAGGCAAAGTACTACTAATTAGCACCAACAAAATCATGATATTTTGGGGGCCTGTGGTGGGCTTGTGGACTACCCAAGTTGGCTGCATTTAGGCCAGTGTACTTCGGTTTATTCGGACTCGGAATCGGGACTTAGTACTTTACCTTATAAACTGAATAGAAGTCCCAAATCTCCTCGATGTGGGACTAGGGTGTTACAAACTCCCCCACTTAAACTTTTGACGTCCTCGTCAAGCCTGAACGGATAGCCCAAAGGTCCGGATCGTTCCTCCCTAGCCATTGTGGGATAATACCGGCTGGCTTCGTGTCCCCACCTCCGGATATCTGTCCATTGTGGTATAATACCACCAGCCTTCGTGACCCCACCTCCGGCAACTCGATGAATCAAGTTTTCGAGAGTCGGCTCTGATACCATAAGTGACAACCCGGGTCAAATCCAGAGTATTTTTCGAAAATCAGGTCAAGTCCCGATTCCGAGTCCGAATAAACCGAAGTACACTGGCCTAAATGCAGCCAACTTGGGTAGTCCACAAGCCCACCACAGGCCCCCAAAATATCATGATTTTGTTGGGGCTAATTAGTAGTAGTACTTTGCCTTATAAACTGAACAGAAGTCCCAAATCTCCTCGATGTGGGACTGGGGTGTTACAAACTCCCCCACTTAAACTCTTGACGTCCTCGTCAAGCCAGATCGGATGGCCCATAGGTTCCAAGATGGTTCCTCTCTAGTCTTTGTGGGATAATACCGGCTGGCTTCGTGTCCCCACCTCCGGACCTCTATCCATTGTGGGATTATACCAACAGCTTTCGTGTCCCCACCTCTGGCAACTTGCGTTAACAAGATTTCGAGAGTCGGCTTTGATACCATAAGTGACAACCCGGGTCAAATCCTAAGTATTTTTCAAAAATTGGGTCAAGTCCCGATTCCGAGTCCGAATAAACCGAAGTGCACTGGCCTAAATGCAACCAGCTTGGGTAGTCCACAAATCCACCACAGGCCCCCAAAATATCATGATTTTGTTGGTGCTAATTAGTATTAGTACTTTGCCTTATAAACTGAATAGAAGTCCCAAATCTCCTCGATGTGGGACTGGGGTGTTACAACATCGACTGTCAACATCATACAGTGAAAGTTCGTCATTAATTTCGGTGGTTCAAGGATTGATTCTACCATCAAGAAATTTTATTAATTCTCTTTTAATTAATTAAATAAATTAGTTAATTTATTCAATAAATTCATTCATTCAGAATTAATTTATTCCTTAAATTAATTAAAAGGTTAATTAAATTAGAATTAATATAATTATGAAAAGACTTAAAATTTGAACTAGTAAGACAAATGGATAGTCTTAGCGATTGTCTTTCTAAGACAAATGGAAGTCTTACCGATAATTTCTTTGGTTCAAATGTTAGTCTTGCCAGTTCAGCCAATTATCTTGCTGATAGTCCTTTTATTACAAACAGATAGTCTTTTTATTACCAAGTCAATTGTGTACAAAAAGGAAACAAAAGGCACAATTGTACTTGGTACATCAAAAAAAATCAAGATAGAAACCAAAGTGATATTCATCTATCTGCCTTAAAAAACATACAATTACCCGAGCTTTAAAGATTACACAGTGAATTAACTTCTAGCTTTAATTATAACATTCAAGCCACTGGAATTAGTTTACTTGACTTTCTAAGACTATCTAGCGGATCATTATCCCTAGAAATTATCTCGTACTACTTTTTAATATTCAATCTTTTTATTACAAAAATAGATAAATTCATATCGAATTTATTCAAATTTGTTTTAATTAGTTTGATAATCATTCATTTTAATCTGTACTATAATTGTAACACCCTTCAAGTTTAATATAAGTTATATTAACTTGAATCTTGTTTCATTTTATTCCGCTTAAATTTGTTCTTGGATCTAGGCTGATTCAAGTTTCTGATATTTTTTCTATCGTTTCTTTTGTAGTATAATCTTATTAAGCATGTCTAAGTTTCTGGTTTGTTCTTTTCTATTTTACAAATAATCGAATTCTAACTCTAAGTTAATATTGAACATTCCTAAACTGCTTCACGGAGATTTAAAAAGTAAATAAATAGAAGAATTAGACTACCACTTTAATAAGATGCTAGAATGTAAGATGAACTATTATTCAGTCTCATGTGGATAACAGGATACTGGTAACAAATAGTATTGACAGATGTAAGACAAGTAACTTCTCTGTTACCTTCTGAAAATTGTTTGATTTTATCAAATATATTATTTCTGAAATATTAGTTTGAAATCCTCTGTTAATTGCTTATCGAAATATAATATGCATGTTCATATTTGTATAGACCATTGCAGTATTATAAACAGTGTGGACAAATAAAGGGCAAAGGGCTTACTTAGAAAATCTTGATCAGAGAGATTCTTTAAAGCTCGGCAGACTAAGCTGCTTAAACAACTTCAAGGACATGATAGTTGGAGGCTGAGTAGAGAAACCCAAGAGCAAATCACATCCTCACGAAACTGCATTGATGTTATAACATCGGTTGAAAATGCCACTGATGTTAAAGGTTGTTTCAACATCGGTAAATTTTTAAAAGATATCAAAACTCTTTTCATACATCAGTTTAAAAGATAACCGTTATGGATTCTCACTTTTTTAAAAATTAAAAAATCCCGTGCCACACTTCCCCCCTTATTACCAAAATTACCCCCCCCCCCCGTATTACCAAAATATTCTCCTCCCCCTCAATTTCCCCTTTTGATACAGTCAACCCCAATTTCACTCACTCACTCTCTCTCCCGTCTCTCTCCATCTTTGTAGCCAAAACCCTAATTTCACCATCTCACTATCTCTCTACCTCACCATCTCAACCGTAGTTATAACCCTAATTTCACCATCTCCCTATTTGAAACCCTAATTGAAGAAACCCGACGAAGATAACATGGAATCGACCATCTAATTGTAAGCTCTGTTCCATTACAAATTAATTATTTGTAAGTTAATTTCAAATTTCATTTCAATTTTTATTTTTATTTTAAATTTTGATTTTGGGTTTGTTTTGAAGCTTCAGCTGCTGCGATTTGTATGTAACTCTTGCTGGTAACTCCTGTGTCACTATGAGATCTTATATTCAAATGTTAACACCAGTCAGTAATTTCAGGCTTTGCAAGTCTGGTTCCAGTTAGTAATTGCAACCAAAGATTTCATATACTTTGTATACTGCCTTCCGTTTATCACTACACAACTTACCCTCAAATGTTAGCTTTGTTCTCTGATAACGATTCCTGTTCTATGAATTTTTAAATATGTGTATTATGTTTTCACAGTATTTTTAAATTTTAATCATGAAAAGTCCCCATCTTACCTGTTTTTGTTTCTTTCACTGCAGTTCAGTTAAGAGCTTACTGAACCTTTCAAACATGGAAGTTAAGTCTTCACCAGGCTTGGCCATGAATGCCTCATATTGAGATATTAGTATTTGCCTTTGGTTTCCCTTAACTTCTTCACTTCCTTCACAAAGTAAGGCTAACATGATCCACATCTCCTTGGCTGATGTGTAGCTTATCACACTTCCACACATGGCTTTATCCAACGCGAGAGAGTCGAGCAAGATGAGTTGCAAGTGATCATCTAGCACCATTTTCTCCTTCTCAGGTTCCAAAATTTCTGAGAGATCTTTGGGAACCCAATGTGCAGGAATGATCTCACCATTTACTGTTGTGGCTTCAATTTCCTTCCTTGGTATGAAATGAACATTCTTGAGTATACCTGGGTATAGTGGATTCGCAGCTTTGATAAACAACAAGATCTTTCTTTTCCAAATACTGTAGTTCTCTTTATCAAAAGCTGGGATCTTGATACTGTTTGATTTCTGCATTGTCGTCGGGATCTCAGATATGTATGTTAATCTGATCGCTCTGATACCAGTTGTTAGTCCTTGTGTATTGCATAAGGGGGGGGGGGATGAATGCAATACTGATAAAATTCAATCTAAATTTCAACAACTATAATCAAGATTAAATGTTATCAGCAATATATGCAATCACGAACAGTATGAAGTAAGAACAAGATTCACAAAATAAATGTTTTATTTATTTTGCAAAGTGTTGCTACAACCTCAAGAAAGAATTCTCGAGCTGCGGTTTCTCTAAGACACTTGCTTGTCTTCGTTACATCTAGAATGAATTGATAGTAGGTATAAGACTAATCCAATCCCTATCAGTCACGGGTTTGTGAAGCTGCTGTCACTGTCAAGTGGCAGCTTCTTACAGATTGTCTTACCCATGTGACTTTCCTAAATTGCTAACATGTCAGATATACATTACAAAGAAAGCAACTTAGATTCATTCTATTTCCAGCTTAAGCAATTCAGCAAATAAAGACTTGACCTTGCTCTTGAATTGATTCGCTTTTGTTTTGCAGTGCTTGAAGCTTCTGTCGTAGTCTTGCAGACTTGGTGCAGCTTAGGGATACTGCAACACGCCTGTTTCTTGAACATTGAAGCTGTCACGGGATTTGACTGAGAAAGATACCTAGAACATGGATCTTTCTCGAGACAGTTACTTTTGCCGCAAAGCTTGCTGTCACAGGAATGTGCTTTTGGTGACAGTAGGAGTTCCCCGCATAATGTGCTGTCGAGGTTCCCAAGCTTGCTGTCGAGGGCTAAAGTTGCTGTCGCGTAGTCTTCCGCCAATGTTGCTGTCAGAGTGAATATGTTGTCTTGACTTGCAACATTCTGTCTTCTTGTAATCTTACTGTCAATGCTCATGACAGTAACCTTTATTCATGCTGTCATCTAATATGCGTTCTTTGAGGCTTGAACACAGAAAGTGAACTTCTTCCAAATTACACAATTAAAATAACATTACATACTGATTACAAGAACATACTTTGGCTGTGACAGTATGTTCTACTTAATTACAAAATTAAGTATATACAAAGTTAAGTTGTTCCTTTGCTATCACCCATAAATCCCAACAATCTCCCCCAATTTGTTTTTATGGACAATAACAACAAATTTACAATATGTGCTGACAACTTAACTAACAAGATCAGAATGGATTAAGAATTTTTACTTAGCTTGAGATTTCCTCTTCTGCCTTGCTACATCCTCTCTTTTGAGAGCTTCCACCAAGCAGCCTCTTAGACCTTCTATAAGAGAAATTTCAGCAGCAGAAACTGCAGCATCCTCTACTTCTTCAATGATCTTCTTTATAGTAGGGGAGAGAAGAGAACTAGCATCCTTGAGATTCAGCCATTGCTCTATATCATAAGGATAGGTTCTGAAGTGAAGTTCTTCATTAATGAGCTTGAATCTTTTTCCAGGATAAGCATTGAGAGTCCTTCTTCTTTGCTTGTCCATCTTTGAGTCTTCTCCTTTTCTCCCTTCCAATACATTCTCTATTTCATCAGAACAAATCTGCTCCAAGGGATGAATAGATCCAGCTACCATATATTGTAAATCCTTCAGAATAGTTGTTTTTAGCTTGTGAAGGCTACAAACATAGATTTCTTCTTTTAGATACTTCATTCTTAGGGGATTTTCCAGCATGCATGATTTATAATTTGGAGCTTCACTTTCTGCCTTGTTGGAGACCTTGCATTTTTCCAGTAGTTCAGCTTCCTTCTTATCAAGTTCTGACTTAGTTTGAGAGTATTGAGAAGATTCAGGTCTTTTGCTTGGCTTGGGTTCCCTTTCCTGAGTTGGTTGGGTTTGCCCTTCTTCTGTGGGTGAGACCTCAAACTCATAGTACCAATGGTATGGTATAGGAGAAGCTGGTAAGTCAGTTGAAATATCAGCATCATCAAAATCTGCAAAGTTGTAGCCAAATTTCTGATAGAATTCAGCATCCCTATCAGCTTGATATTTCAGAATATGTTCCATAACAGACTCAGGAACATTATCATAGCTCTCCAGCAACTCTACCATTCTTTCCAGGTAGAAGAAGTCAATTCTTCTTTTATCTAAGGTTGATGTCCTACCACTGGTTGATGTGGAGACCAGATTGAAATCCTTATCAACCTTGGTAGATCTTGATTCTTCCCACCACAGAATGTACTCAGTGACCTCTTGATTTGCATCCATCTTTACCTCAACACTCTTGATTTCTCTTGATTGCATCTGTTGTATCTTAAGACTGTTGGGAGGTATTGATTGAATTGGCTTCTTAAGATTCCTGCCAAATCCAGTGGTCTTTTCCTTTCCTGAGTACTTGTGCTTTCCTTCAGGTTTCTGTCTAGTAAACCATGCCTTAGCTTTAGCTTTCAGTCTCTTGGGCTTGACAGCAGCTTTGGCTTCATTCTTGACAGAACCTTCCTTGACAGTACCTTTGTCGACAGTATCTTCCATGACAGCATCTTCTTTGACAGTTTCCTTGTCGACAGTACCTTTGGTGACATCATCTTTTTCTGCATTTATGCAATCAATAGCACATCTAAGAATGCTTGCCTCCAAAGCTTCCAGTATTCTTGGCTCCTCTTCATCTGTTGCACCAGCATCTTTCTTTTCTTGACTAGGAGTTTCTTCATTGCCTTCATTCTGAGATTGAATACCAGTATTCCCAGAATTACTTCCACCAGCATTTCCAGCATTTCCAGAAGCTTCACCACCTCCAACCTCATTATCATCATCATCATCATCATCATCATCATCATCATCATGAGGAGGAATGTTATAGAGACAGCTCCCACATTGATCATTTCTTTTGGCATTGGCTCTAGTGATTAGCTCCTTCATTCTAGCTCCCAGTGCCTTGTCTCTCAACACCAGCATTTTGTAGATCTCTTGAACAACATAAACTCTTCCTGGATTGGCATTTGAACTGAGTATTCCATCTAACACTTTCAGAATTGACTTGGTTTCCATTCTGGATGTGCCAACCAAATTCATGAAGTTGTTTCTTCTTGTGCCATCCTTAGTTACAGATCTGTAGAAAACACATGGTGGGTTTGTGTAGACTTCAGGTAGTTTTTGTGTGAGCAGGTTCTGGATTTGCATATCCAATATTTCATTGAATGGTGTTTGAGTTGCCCTGATCTTTCCCTTCAAAGCACACAACAACCTTTGCTGGCAGACTCTGCAATAACTGCATTGTGATGAAATAAGATATGCCAGAAGTGAGATAAATACTTACAGCCCATCTTTTCTCATCATTCACCATTACACTGACACTGGTGATTTGATCCTTTAACAGTGTTGTGGTGTTGGTTGGACGGTTGCTTGGAGCATTCATTGCTTCTTCCACCAAACTGCTAAATTCACTGTCATGATTGTGTAATGTGCTCTCCCTGTAATCCACCATTAGAGTATTGGCTTCTTCTTGATCATACTCAGTACCATTGGACCAAGTATTTCCTTTATGGATGGATTCAGGCAGTTTCCCTTTACCTTTCCCAAGTTTGTTTTGTTCCTCCATTTCTTCTGTAGAGCAGTTTCTTGAGTTTCTGGAGTTGGCTCTCTAATTACCACAGGAGGTAGAATATGATGTCTAGATGCAGGTCTTCTTTGCAATGCATCTTGAGTTGCCTTAGACATCAACACTCTTTCTCTATCCAAGTCAACTTCAACAAGCTCTTCAGCTTTATCCTTTGGTTGTCCACTGCTTGGTTTGACTTTCTCCCCCTTTGACATTGCTTTCCTTTTAGCTCCCCCTTTGGTCTTCACAGTTACTGGCTCCCCCTGAGTTCCACCTGATTCCTGAATAGGTAATGATTCTGATCTTGCTACCTTCTCCCCCTTAGTTGAGTTGGCAGCTACTAGGTCAGTAAGGAACTGGATAGAGAGCTGAGTAGCAGCAAAACCATCAACCACCAGTTGAGAGAGAGAGTCCATCTTGGAATTTAGTGTAGCACACTGTCCTTCCAGAGCTGCAAGCCTGTTTCCATAAGTAGCAGAGGGGCCACCATACCTTAACCTTCTTGGAGGGGAAGGAAAAGAAAGGGGCTTGGAGGCTATGGGGGTTCTCACACTCTCAGGGTGTTTTTGAGTGATCTCATCACCCCTCACAGATTGACTCTCAAGGCCTAATGCCTGAACAGTGTGGGCTCCCTCAATATCTCTTTGGACATGCTCAAGTCCCTCTCCTTTTGCCAGCTCATTTGGCTGCCTCTCATTTTTATGCTCACCTCTCTTTTCTTTTATCTCTCTTTTCTTTTGCACACCCTCACTCAACCTAGATGCATGGGTATGAGCAGTACTAACATGCATGGAAGGAGTAAATTTAGAATGTACCTTTAAGAGTTTGGCAAGAGGTAGATCATCATCAGAGGCATCCTCAATGATCACAGCATCAAAATCAGGCTGAGGGGACTGGACAGCATCTGTGGCAGGAATGTTACTGTCAGTTGTTGGAGTCTGGACAGCAGGTTCTGGCATGACAACAACTTTGGGAGGTGGAGTGACAGTAGGTTCTGTAGTGACAGTATCTTTCTCTCCACCCATGACAGCAGCTGTGTCCAGGACAACAACATTTCCAGTGTCATTGACAGCAACAGAGGCTGTGACTGCATCTTCCTGAAGGTAAGATGCTCCTTGGAGTTCAGACAAAGTGTTGGTTATTTCATTTTCTGACAAAATACCACTTTGCCCTAGCCCAGTGTTTGGAGGAGTGGTGTCCATCTCACTTTGAGAAATGGGTTCTTGTGGACCACTAGATGGGGGCTCATCCAAGATTGGAGATGGATGATCAAAACCTGAAGGGTTGGGACTGTCCCCTTCTCTAGGTTGTGGAGAAGAAACAAAAAAATGTGTAGGGAAGGAAGAAGGTGAAAGTGTAGCAGAGAGTGGGGGTTGATTCACAGATGAAACATGTGAACCATCAAAAGGAGTAGAGAAATCCTCACTGTGCCCTAACTCACTGTGTGTTTCTTCAAGTGGGGGTATCTCAGGTTGTGAACCGTGAGTTTGTGCAAACTCTGTACAGGGTGCCTTGGGAGACAGGCCAATTTCAATAGATGCACCTTGTTGAGAAGGCACATTTAGAGAGGTGTTTGAGTCCCTTTCAGTAACTACAGTTTGTTGAGAAATTGCAGCTTGGCTAACAGTGGTTTTGGTCCTCCTAGCTCTCTTCTTCTTAGGCTCAGGGGGAACCACTGGGGGTTCTGTTTGACTACCTTCCTTATTTGCTGCACTAGGTGCAGGGTCTCCCTCTTGACTAACAGAGCTACCACCAACATCAGCTTCTAAGGGTCTTTTTCTGGATTCTTGCAAGGCTTCTCTTTGGGCTTTGGTAAGTCTAGAGGGCCTAGGCTGAGTGTATGGTGTGGAATGTGGGTTAACTGAATTTGGGTCTAATTCAGTTTCATTCTCAAGAGTAAAAGAGGCATAACCAGATGGTAATGGTAAATCAGGGTTGGACACTTGATTAACCATGTGCTGAGTGAAACAAAGTGGAATATGTGCATTGAGATCTTGTGATGATAACAGTGTGTGTGTGTTCTTTTTCAAAACTGAGCAAGCCTCTAAACGAGGAGCAGCATCATTAAAATCACAGAATGAATTAATGCACATCATAAGAAAGCGAGGGTAGATTGATACCTTCTTACCTATGGCAGCTGTGAGGTGTGCCATGAGGAGAGCTCCAACATTCACCTTGTATCCATGGACAAGAGAATGTGTCAGTTTCTTGATGTAGGAGGGTATTCCATTCCAGCCTGTGGACTTGGTAGAGAACACCTTGACCATGACATCAAGTATCATGCTCCACTCTTTTCTCAGATGCTTCCTATCCATTTCACCATTTGGATACCATTTGGTAGTCCCCTCTTCGAGAATAGGGCCTGCATACCCAATCTTCAAGAAGAGCTTCTTGAGAGTGTCATCATTGGCAAGTTCAGTAAATCTCTGTCCTGCTTCAAGTGTAATACCAAGAGCAGTGTTGATGACCTCAGCTGTAAGAATGTATTGTTGCCCAGAGATTTTGAATTGAATACCCGGGTTCTCACCCTCAATTTGAGCAACAGCAGTTCGCCAAAACGCCTCAATTCTGTCTAAGTCGAGAATGGGGGTTGAGGTGATGGCATAACCGAGATAGGACTTGTTCAAGAAAAACACGAGTCCTTTGAAACCTTCACCAGCATCATTTGGGGAAAAGATGCCAGCAAAGTTTGTTTGAGAGAGAGTTTGTTTGGGTGCCATGGAGATTTCAAGAAAAGAAGAAAGTAAGAAAGTGGCTTTTTGCTTAAAGAAAAGTATATTGCCTTGAGTTCGATGAGAGTGATATGTCTGAGTAACTGGAGAATAAATAGAGGTATTTCAAACGTTGTGCACAAAAAGTGGAATTAAAGAACGTGTCTTAACCCACTCTTATAACACGTCAGTTACTGCCCGTTATTCACTGACCAACGTGGGATGAATATCCAATTTCAACGGTCCACTATTGTTGACAGTAACCTGTGCGCTAGAAACAATCTGTCAGTAATAAGAGGTGGTGATAGTAGGTTTTGCGCGACAGCAACTATTGCGCAAAAACTTGCTGTCACCGTTAAGCATATGGATGACAGTATCCTTTACAAGTCTTGACAGAAAGTCTTTTCCTGCTGTCAAGAAGGTTGCTGTCAAGAAACACACGACAGTATCCTTCTTAACGACAGTAACTTCGATTAGGAATTGGTTCTGTCATGAACTTATTAGAATGCTTGATTCATACACTTAACTTAATATTGACAAATTATGGATTTAGCAATGTAATCTTTTGAACATAGATATTAAGCAATTAACACAGACAAATCATAAACTTAATAACCACAAAGACAAGAACTTTTATTATTATTATTAATAAAATCATTCAGAATAGAACATTGAGTACATCATTTTATGATTTTATCAACTAGTTCTAAGACTTCTTCCTTAATCTTTTCTTCAGAGCGACCTTCTTTTTCAAGAAGTGCATGAAGCTCCTTCTCTTCTTCCTTAGCCTTGGCCTCCTCTTCCTTAGCCTTGGCCTCCTTTTCCTCGTCTATCTCATCCAAGGCGTCCAACAGTATCTCAAAGAGCTCATCGATCTCTTCATTGTCGGGTTCACTATCACACTTCTTTAGACCGACTTCAATTCCTACTTTGTTTTCCATTATTTACTTTAAAACTGAGAGCAGACTGGTGAAACCTAAGGTTAATTTATAGGCAAAACCGTCTAAGGATTAAAGTCTAATGGTCAACAGTTAGAGTACCCATACAACTACCACAAAAGTAATTAATGGTCGTGTCCTCCTTTAATCCTACAGATTAATGCAAAAGGGTGTGAAAGTCCAATGGAACAGATTTTTAACTCTCAAACTTAACAGATAACCACATTAAAGTCATACACGGTTTAAAAGTATGAGACTGGCACAAAATACTGACATGAAAAGTCAAATCAACACATGCTGTCACATAACAGACATAAACCATGTAGATAGTAACTTCTCTTGACAGCAGGTTTGAAGTTGCTGTCATGAGCTTCAATAGAGAATTTGGAAATATAGAAAACTGAGTGAATCAACATACCAGGTTCAGCATTCCCAATTCACTTACCAACCTGTTAAAGGTTGCTTCATCCAATGGCTTAGTAAAGATGTCAGCAAGTTGCTTGTCAGTTGGGACATAGATCAGCTTCACAGTTCCTTGTTCAACATGCTCTCTGATAAAGTGATGTCTTATATCAATGTGCTTTGTCCTAGAGTGTTGAACTGGATTGTCTGAAATGGCTATGGCACTAGTGTTGTCACAGTAGATAGGAATTTCTCTCAACACTAGACCATAATCCAGAAGTTGATTCTTCATCCATAGAATTTGTGCACAGCGACTGCCTGCAGCAATATACTCAGATCTGTAGTTGAGGTAGAAACTGAATGCTGCTTCTTGCTAAACCATGAGACCAATCTTTCACCAAGAAATTGACAGCTACCAGTAGTACTCTTTCTGTCAATCTTGCATCCAGCATAGTCTGAGTCTGAGTAGCCAATTAGATCAAATCCAGTGTTCTTGGGATACCAAAGACCTAGGTTAGGAGTGCCTTTTAGGTATCTAAAGATTCTCTTGATGGCTACTAAGTGAGACTCCTTTGGATCACTTTGAAACCTTGCACAGAGACATGTAGCAAACATGATGTCAGGTCTGCTAGCAGTTAAGTATAGAAGAGATCCTACCATGCCTCTATAGGTGCTTGAGTCAATTTTCTTCCCTTTAGGATCAAGATCCAGACTGGTTGAGGTGGACATTGGTGTCTTTGCAGGTGATGAATCCTCCAAGTTGAACTTTCTGAGAAGTTCCTTGATGTATTTAGCTTGACAAATGAAGATTCCATCAGTTTGTTGAAGAATTTGCAATCCCAGAAAGAATGACAATTCTCCCATCATACTCATCTCATATTTGTTACTCATGAGAGAGGAAAACTTCTCACACAGTTTCTCATTTGTAGAACCAAAAATGATATCATCCACATAGATTTGTACCAGAATGATGTCCTTGCCATGGTGTTTGTAGAAAAGTGTCTTGTCCACAACTCCTCTAGTAAACTGATTGTCCAGGAGAAAAGTGGAAAGTGTGTCATACCAAGCCTCGGGTGCCTGCTTTAGTCCATACAAAGCTTTGAAAAGTTTGTACACAAAGTCCTACATTTCAGCATCCTCAAACCCTGGTGGCTGTTCAAAATACACTTCTTCTTCCAATTCTCCATTTAGGAAGGCACTTTTGACATCCATCTGAAATACCTTGAAGTTGCAGTGTGCATCATAGGCTAGAAAGATTCTTATAGCTTCAAGTCTTGCAACAGGTGCAAATGTCTCATCATAGTCTATACCCTCCTGTTGACAGTAACCCTTAGCCACTAGCCTTGCTTTGTTTCTTGTCACTGATCCATTTTCATCAAGCTTGTTTCTGAAAACCCATTTGGTCTCAATGACTGACTTTCCCTTAGGTCTTGGAACCAGCTTCCATACATTGTTCCTTTCAAACTGATTTAGCTCTTCTTGCATGGCTATCACCCAGTCAGAATCCAACAGTGCTTCATCAGTTGTCTTGGGTTCCATTTGAGACAGAAAGCATGAGAACATGCTGTCAGCAGAGACTTTGTTCCTTGTCCTCACTCCAGAATTAGGGTCACCAATGATGAGGTCACTTGAGTGATCCTTGTTCCACTTGGTGATTCTGGGCAAGCTACTTGACTGTACAGGAACATTTGCTTCAGTTTGTTGAGTTGAATGATCACCAATCCCATTGTCTTCACCATGTTCTTCATTGTCTCCAGAGTCACTACTGTTATGAATGTTAGAGGTTATGGTCTGTGACTGAGCTGGAGTTTGGTTGACAGTAGAGATATTGACAGCATCTTTATCAACTTCAACAATTTGAGTGAAGCTAGGTTCTTCATCCACAATCTCCTCAGCTTCCAAGTATCCTTGATTCTCAAATCTGAATGTCTGCATCTTTCCTTCTTCATGCAGTCCTGGAAACTTGGTTTTATCAAATGTGACATTAACACTTTCTTCAATAATCCTGTGTTCCATAACATAAACTCTGTAGGCAGTCCTTTCTGTGCTGTAACCCATGAATAGTCCTTCAAAGGCCTTGGTGTCAAATTTTCCTTTCTTCTCATGGTTATCCTTCATCATAAAGCATTTGCTCCCAAACACATGAAAATATTTGACAGTAGGTTTCTTTCCAGTTAACAGACAGTAAGGTGTACTTGCATGAGTTTTGTTGATCATGGTTCTGTTCTGAGTATAACAAGCTGTGTTGATAGCTTCAGCCCAAAAATATGTTGGTAGTTTGGCATCATGTAACATAGTTCTAGCTGCTTCAATGAGAGTCCTGTTCTTTCTTTCTACAACTCCATTCTGCTGTGGAGTTCTTGCAGCAGAGAATTGTTGTACAATTCCTTCATCTTTACAGAAATTTCCAAGAGTGGCATTTCTGAATTCTGTACCATTGTCACTCCTCAAGATTTGAACTTTTGAGTTTGGAGTTCTATCAAGAACTCTGACTTGATCAATAATCACTTGAGCAGCTTCATCTTTGGATTCAAGAAACTTCACCCAAGTGTACCTTGAGTAATCATCCACCATTACTAAGGCATATCTCTTCTTGGCCATTGATGGTACATTGACTGGTCCAAAGAGATCCATGTGAATCAACTTGAGTGCTTCTATGTTGGTGTTCATTTGCTTAGACTTGTGCACAGCTCTTCTCAGTTTGCCCATTTGACAATCTTCACACAGTCCTTCTTGACAGAATTCCTGTTGGGGCAAACCTCTCACTAACTCCTTCTTCATCAGAATATTCATTGTCTTGAAGTTGAGATGTGAGAGCTTCCTGTGCCAAAGCATACTGTCACCAACAGTTGCTTTACTGTAAAAACAGTAAACCTTATCCTTCTTTGTTGAATTTAAGTCAGCAACAAACAAGCTTCCTTTTCTAACCCCTTTTAGAGAGAGGCTACTATTCTTCTTGTGATAGATGTTACACAGCATCATATCAAAATCAACCTTGAATCCCCTGTCACTGAATTGGCTGACACTGAGTAGATTGTGCTTCAATCCATCCACAAGAGCAATATCTTCAATGACAACATTTCCAATTTCCAGACAGCCATATCCCACTGTGTAACCCTTGCTGTTGTCTCCAAAGGTTATGATTGGGCCAGCTTTCTCAACATAATGTGATAACAGGCCTTTATCACCTGTCATGTGTCTTGAGCAGCCACTGTCAATGATCCACATGACTTGATCTTTCTTCTTGCCCTGCAAAACAGAATGTGTCTAAGATGCATATGGTACCCAATCCTTGTTGGGTCCTGCAGTTTCAGTGTCTCCTGAGTTTCTTTCAGTCATAAAATCAAAAGCATTGTCAGTAATCTCCTGTTTGACTTCTCTTTTCACCCACTTAGGTTTAGAATTGGACTTGGTCCTTTTCTTAGTGGATGGAGCCTTTTTGCTGTTGCCAGCAGGCTCAGAAGTCTCAACAGTGTTTATGTATGAACATTCTTCAGTAGTGAGAATAGGTAAGTTAAAGCATGTACTCATGGCAGTGATTTTGCATGGCATACATTCAATGTTATTACAGACACTCATAGTTCTATGCAAAAGGGGGGTTCTGTGTAAGTTACCATTGAGTTCAGTTGCATTGATCTTATTCTCAACTGGTTTCTTACAAACATGTTTTAAGTGATGAGTAGATCCACAGTTATTGCATAGTTTCCTAGAGGCACCTCCAACATTAGTGTATCCATTTCCTTTATTGACACCTACCTTTCCATTCCTATTCTTAGACTTGGGAGTTACTGGATTGACAGTATGTTCAGAAGTTGCTGTCGAACATTCCTTGACAGTATCTTTTATTCCTACTGTCTTGACAGAAGGTTTTAAAGTTACTGTCTTGGAACCATTCTTGAAAGTATCTTTGTAAGATTCTGTCTTGCCAACTGTGACAGCATCTTTTGATCTTACTGTCTGATTGCTTGGTAAGTTTACTGTCTTGGGGATTGTGACAGTATCCTTTCCATCCTTGAATGTGCTGTCAACACCTTCATCCTCATCAAGAATTTCTTGTTTGATGAGCATGGCTTCTTCATCAAACTCAATTTCTGCAGCTTTGAAAATAGGAGTTTTAACTTTCTTGAGAATGGTGGGTTTGACAGCAGCACTTCCAGGACAATCTTGAATCGCAGTTTCCTTTCCAGGTCTTCTACCATAAGAAAAACCTATACCAACTGACTGATTTTCTGTATGCTTATCATTGTAATCCTGAACTATCTTTGATGAGTTTTTATAAGCCTTGATTTTAAATTCATTTTCAGCAATCTCATTTCTCAGGTATTCCTCAACCTCTTTAGCACATTTCAATTCATTTTTAAGTTTAGCATTCTCCTGAGCTAAAGAGTCTAGTGTACTGGTTTTGAGAACAAGAGATTCACTTTCAGACTTTAGTGTTTCATTTAGCTTACTCAGCCTAGTGATCTCCTCATTAGCAGCAGATAAGCTAGTATAGACATTGAACATTTCAGCACTTAAGTCTTTAATGGTTTTCTTATACTCATCAATGGACATATCAAGTAAGACAAGTGAAGGTACCTGACTTGAAGATGTTGATGTTACTTCATCAGTGCTAGCCATGAGAGCTAGGTTGACATATTCTTCTTCATCTTCATCATCAGACTCATCCCAACACTTTCCTTCAGCCACATAGGCTCTACCTTGATTCTTCTTAGAGTATCCACCAGTTCCTTTTTCAAATCTCTGAACCTGTTTGGGTCTTTTGCACTCAGTAGCAAAATGACCAGGTTCACCACAGTTGTAACACTTGAATTTAGATCTATCCACAAATCCAGTCTTGTATCCTCCTTTGAATGAGCTTCCCACAGCAGCCTTTGATGAGCTTCCCTTGGTGAACTTGGATGCTTGGCCTTGGGGTCTGAATGACCTATCCTTCTTGAACCTGAAGTTTTTGAACTTTTTGGCCATGTAAGCCATAGTAGGATTGTCCATGCTTTCCAGTTCCTCCATTGTGTAGAAGTCTTCATCTTCCACATCCTTGAGCTGTAGTACTACTTTCTCATCATCTTCAACCACTTCTTCTATCTTCAAGGATTGTACAGGGGTTGGTTGTGTGATTTGAAGTGCTTCACTAGGTTGTGTGATCCTTGGCACTTGTGCTACTAGGGCACTTGACATGTTAGCCATCTTGTTCCTTGTTCCACTTTGTATGGCTCTCTTTTGAAAGAGTTCAAGTTCATAAGATTTCAGAATGCCATAAAGTGTCTCAAAGGTTATATTGTTGAGATCTCTTCCTTCTCGTATGGCTGTTGTCTTGTGTTCAAGATGATCAGGCAGTGTAAGCAAGAACTTGACATTTAATTCTTTTCTGTCATAGTATTTGCCATGTATCTGCAGTTCAGTTAAGAGCTTGCTGAACCTTTCAAACATGGAAGTTAAGTCTTCACCAGGCTTGGCCATGAATGCATCATATTGAGATATTAGTATTTGCCTTTGGTTTCCCTTAACTTCTTCGCTTCCTTCACAAAGTAAGGCTAACCTGATCCACATCTCCTTGGCTGATGTGCAGCTTATCACACTTCCACACATGGCTTTATCCAACGTGAGAGAGTCGAGCAAGATGAGTTGCAAGTGATCATCTAGCACCATTTTCTCCTTCTCAGGTTCCAAAATTTCTGAGAGATCTTTGGGAACCCAATGTGCAGGAATGATCTCACCATTTACTGTTGTGGCTTCAATTTCCTTCCTTGGTATGAAAGGACCATTCTCGAGTATACCTGGGTATAGTGGATTCGCAGCTTTGATAAACAACAAGATCTTTCTTTTCCAAATACTGTAGTTCTCTTTATCAAAAGCTGGGATCTTGATACTGTTTGATTTCTGCATTGTCGTCGGGATCTCAGATATGTATGTTAATCTGATCGCTCTGATACCAGTTGTTAGTCCTTGTGTATTGCAGAAGGGGGGGGGGATGAATGCAATACTGATAAAATTCAATCTAAATTTCAACAACTATAATCAAGATTAAATGTTATCAGCAATATATGCAATCACGAACAGTATGAAGTAAGAACAAGATTCACAAAATAAATGTTTTATTTATTTTGCAAAGTGTTGCTACAACCTCAAGAAAGAATTCTCGAGCTGCGGTTTCTCTAAGACACTTGCTTGTCTTCGTTACATCTAGAATGAATTGATAGTAGGTATAAGACTAATCCTATCCCTATCAGTCACGGGTTTGTGAAGCTGCTGTCACTGTCAAGTGGCAGCTTCTTACAGATTGTCTTACCCATGTGACTTTCCTAAATTGCTAACATGTCAGATATACATTACAAAGAAAGCAACTTAGATTCATTCTATTTCCAGCTTAAGCAATTCAGCAAATAAAGACTTGACCTTGCTCTTGAATTGATTCGCTTTTGTTTTGCAGTGCTTGAAGCTTCTGTCGTAGTCTTGCAGACTTGGTGCAGCTTAGGGATACTGCAACACGCCTGTTTCTTGAACATTGAAGCTGTCACGGGTTTTGACTGAGAAAGATACCTAGAACAGGGATCTTTCTCGAGACAGTTACTTTTGCCGCAAAGCTTGCTGTCACAGGAATGTGCTTTTGGTGACAGTAGGAGTTCCCCGCATAATGTGCTGTCGAGGTTCCCAAGCTTGCTGTCGAGGGCTAAAGTTGTTGTCGCGTAGTCTTCCGCCAATGTTGCTGTCAGAGTGAATATGCTGTCTTGACTTGCAACATTCTGTCTTCTTGTAATCTTACTGTCAATGCTCATGACAGTAACCTTTATTCATGCTGTCATCTAATATGCGTTCTTTGAGGCTTGAACACAGAAAGTGAACTTCTTCCAAATTACACAATTAAAATAACATTACATACTGATTACAAGAACATACTTTGGCTGTGACAGTATGTTCTACTTAATTACAAAATTAAGTATATACAAAGTTAAGTTGTTCCTTTGCTATCACCCATAAATCCCAACAGAGCCTATCCAGGGTTTCTTCACCGTCCAAATATCGTTGTATGCCCTGTTTTGTTTGTGATAGATAAATTTTTATTGTTATGTTTTGTTTGTTATTTACCTACTTTGTTATGGTTGTTACTTTAATACGATGTTTGTACACTGTTTCTATTTCATGGCATTTTATTATAAATAATCTGTTTATTATCTTTTTGATGTATTTTGTTAAGTATTTAACTTTTAATATTATATATGTTTGTCATTGTTATCTGTTCATGTCATTTCATTAGATGCCTTACATGTTAATTTTGCTTTGTGTATGTCCTGCTCTTTGTTATTCTATGTTTTGTTTGTTATTTACATATATCGTTGTTTGTTTTTTACCCTGGTATGATTTCATTTCATTCTGAATACTGTTGGTTCTATTATCAGTTTTGATCTTGTCTTGTGTGTTTCTCTGTAGATAATGTTCCTTTCAGCTACCATGGCATCTGCCAGAGAGTTGCTTACTTTGGTATGATGTCATTCCATTATGAATAACTTGTTGGTTTTATTCTCAATTTTGATCTTGTATTGTGTGTTTCTCTGCAGATAATTTCCCTTTCAGCTACCAGGGCATCTGCATGGGAGTTGCTCGACTGAGCACCGGCATAACGGATGGCAATGGATCTGATTACTTGTCAGATCTGTCTCAGATTCTAGTGTTAACAACCCTAAGTGCTCGGTTTCCAGGATTCTGCAGCTCGGTTCAGCGTGCCTTGGCTAGTGATCTGGTTTCCTATAAGAAACCCGATATTGGGTTATTGAGATTGGTAAACAACTTGGGGAAAGTATCCTCATAAATTCGAGGTGGCGGGGATTGTCCTCGATGATGAAGAGGAATATAAACTTGCTCATCTTAGGAATCTCAATTCTCTAATTTACGAAGGGAAGTTCCCGGGTAAACACAATCTGTCAATCTAAATATTCTTTTTCGACTGTTGTGTCTAACAGTTGTAATAATTTCATATAACAGTGTATTTGTTCAAGCAAAGTTGAATTGGTGTTTGCTAATGAATCTTTGCTTTGAGGTGATTTATAAGGAAAATGTTTTCATTTGCTTTTCTATTGTGTCGAATTTTTATAATTGTTTGTGATCTTTACATTGACTTTTCAGTGATAGGGAGTAGTGTCATTAAGCTGGTATCTGATTTTGAATTTGAACAGAAAATGAATTTTCTAAGGTTGTACAAGTGGTGCTTGAGAAGGTACATACATCTGTGTATTTGATCGATTTTGAATTCATGTTGCACAGTAAAACCTAGCATATATCGAACATGTGTCTTACTTAGTTTTTTTCTTTAATCTCTTTTTGGGCCCTGTAGTGGTGTTTTCTCACTGTGCGTCACCAACTTGTTATAGTTTACATTAGTTTCTTATATGCTAATCTCAAAAATAATTTTGATAATACTGACAGGAAGTACATGGAAGAATTCTGCGTGTGGGTGGAATCAAATACAGCTACCCTCGGGATACTCTCTTCGCAAGCTGAGATTGGAATCGGATTTTTACTGATCATCTCTCTTGTCTCTTCAGTAACTAATTTGTCCTTAATATCCATTTGTAACATCTTTCTGAATCCAATTTTCCACTCTTTTTCTGTTATTTGGAAATTTTTTACTTCCAGATTATCCGGACTTATCGTTTTTCCATTCAGGTGCCAGCGCAACATAATACAAACATTCATCTACTGGCAGGTTTGTCCATAATTTCTACCTATATTTTTTCATATTTTGCATCACTTATTGCTCTCTTGTTCTTTAGGTACTCACCATTGCACAATGTCAGTCAACCATGGGAACGTTCTAATCATCAAGCTTCCCAGTACCCACCTACAATGTTATTGACGGCTGATCATGATGATCGAGTTGTGCCTTTACATACGTTGAAGGAGAAGTGTGGGAGTTTGAGTTTGGAGGCTCTCCATATAATTTGAATTGCAGCCAAGCCTTTGGTTTGTTAATCTTGAATTGAATTTTTGTAATGATATATAGTTGTTGAGCTTTGCCATTTAATTTTTGTCAATTTTTTGATTAATATATTGAGATATAGTAGCTGTTTTGGTTCAGGATCCAAGTTTTATTATTTCAGTTTTTTAGTATCTAGTGGGTTTGGTTCATATGAATACACATGAGGAACAATACAACCAAATAAAATTAACATCACATGGAAGTGAAAAATGATGTAAACACGCAAGAAGAACATCACATAGTGATTCTAAAATCGATGTGAAAAAGCAGACGTGACAACGGTTTAATAAAAAAACCTAATGTTTAAATGCACCAAAGACATCAGCTTCTTCTTGAAAACCAATCTATAATAGTTCATATAACATTGCACTGCTTTAAAATACCGATGTTAAAAGTAACATTTGACATCGTTCAGTTTAATAGAACTTGTCTTTAACATTGTCTTACATCATTTCTTTTAAGTAAACTGATGTTTAAAAGGGCATTTAACAATGACAAACTTAAGGTAACCGATGTGTAAATATGCAAGTCTAAAATTCAGACTTTTAACATCACATGCGAAGACATCGGTCAAAATTTAGAAAGACATCGGTTTTTAGCCGATGTCTATTGCTATATTTTAAGATATAATGTTTTTATGCAGAACATCAAGTTCTCCTAATAAATCACATGTTATATTTGTAAAATTAATTAATTTTTAAATGATACTACCATATAACTCTCATTTTCATAAAAATAAAAATAAAAATTATAATCAAAAAATATAATTAATAATGAAATAGAGTAGTATGTTCTACATAAGAACATAGATTAGTTCTAAGAGTTCTAATTATAAGCGGTTCTATGTAGAACCTGGCCCTATCTAACTATGTTAATTTTAATGATTACCAAATAATGGCTTACTAATTTCAATTAACTGACACTGTTGGCAAGCTGATGACTAAATGCAGAATGTAAATTGCTAGAAAATAAATAATAAAACATAAAATGTTTACCCAAGTTCGACCCCGAATCCCCGATTGGTCTATGTCTGTTTTCTTACTAACTTAGTAGAATATATATTATTGATCAACTAATTTTATAACTACAAGATATAATTCTATATCCCTTTGCTAGTTATCCAACAACTAACACTTACAAATCAAATAATACAATTTAATAAAGTGATTACGACTCAAATCTATAAACTATATTAAAAGCTCGAGAGAATCTTTTAGGATATAATAATAAAAATTCTGAGTTGAAAGTCTTCTTATTTCACTCTTGTTGCACTTAGTTGAAAACTAATTAAGCACAAGAACACGTATTTAAACCCATTCAATTAACGTTCAAAAATTAATTCAACAATTTGCGATGTCTAGATTCATACTTAGAGTTATTTCGAATGTTAATGTATACGTTAGTCGGAAGGATTAAGAAGAAAAAAGTGTATATAAAACAGTCCATCAATATGTATATACTAATATAAGACAAAATAATTTTTATGCTTAGAAATAGTTTAATCATGAGCTTTATGTTCGTATACTATAATTAAGAGTCGAGTAAAGTGCACTCTGTGTACCTGCAGTTTGTGTGTTAGACCACTTGGGATACTATACTTTAAAAACTACCATTTGCTATACTGAAATTTCAGTTTCTTAACATTATGTGTATTTCAGTTAAAATAATATTAAAATGCAGGGGTAAAATAGTCTTGTTGTCATCATCTTCTTCATCAAACTCATTTGTACCATTGATGAAGCTTTTGAGAAATTAAAACTTGGATATCTCAATCATTTCTTAACGAAATCGAGTTATTTAAGTTGCAACAGAATACTCTATTTCTTCTCTACGAATTGATATTGATTTTGACTATGAAAGAATAATTTCAAGATATTCATATATTTTTAATATATTTAGAATCTAAATATGAAAATTTCTTCAAGTTAATCTTTCATAGCCAAAATCGATATCAATTTGTATAGGAGAAAGAGATCATTCTGTTGCAACTTAAATTACTCGATTTCATTAAGAAATGAATGAAATATTCAAGTTCTAATTTCTCAAAAGATTCATCAATGGTAAAAATGAGTTTGATGAAGAAGATGATGACATAAAGACTATTTTACCCTTGCATTTTAATGTTATTTTAACTGAAATACATATAATATTACGAAACTGAAATTTCAGTATAACAAATGATAATTTTTGAAGTAGAGTATCCCAAGTGGCCTGACACACAAACTGTAGGTACACAAACTGCATTTTACTCTTAAGAATTTAAAAATCTCCATGACTTCTGACACAATGTGAACAATTGATCTTAGACTATGAATGTTTGAAGTTGGCTTGTCAAGAAAACTTCATCCGTGCATGTCACTAAATTGTTATGCCGTGTAGAACCAAGTTAGTACAACATATATCAGCATATTGTATTATATCGTTTATCTGCATATATTATATCGAAACAAGTAATTGTGATCATAAAAAACAAACGAGTATCAAAAGTGAAAGCTTGAACCTCGGTAAATATAATTTATGAAATTTATTTTAACTACCGTTTTATTCCTTTTTTCTAGTTTATACATATATATATCATTTATTATAATACCTGAGTCTACCACACTATACAGTTAACCAATCAAAAAATTTGAATTATTTTAGAACCAATCAGATGTCAATCCTAAATTTTAGACCAATCATAGAAGCTTAAAAACTTTCCTCATAAATTTTATTAACCAAGGGTGTTTAGACGATCCATACAACGTGATTAACCAATCAAAATTTAAAAATTATTTATTTTTAATTCGAATTTAAACATTAAAACTTTTCTCATTTAATTTTATTAACCAAGGTGGGTCAATTCTAAATTTTAGACCAAATCACAAGAGTCTAAAAATTTTCCTCATATAATTTTAAACTAGAATTTAAATTTGTTATGAATTAAAAAACGTGCTTGTGAATTTAATGCTAAGGTTTAATGAGCTTTCGAGCTTTAATGGCTGCACTTGTGTTTCGAGACTAAATCGGTCCTCATAAGATGCCTACGTATCTCAATTATTACTGAGAATCAAGCCAAATTAACGTAGTTCTTGGTGTTGCCCTCGGGGCTATGGTGGCAGGGGCACACCAAGGATGTAGTGACTTGTATGTCCTTATTCGAGGATGAAGTCTAAAACGTAGTTCTAGGGATGCCTTCGTGGCTTGTTGCGCCTTTGAGGCGTTGTGACGTATGGAGCTGTGCCCAAAACGTAGTAGAGAACGTATGGAGCTGTGTCCAAAACGTAGTAGATGACGTATGGAGCTGTGTCCAAAACGTAGTAGATGATGTATGGAACTGTGTCCAAAACGTAGTAGATGACGTATGAAACTGTGTCCAAAACGTAGTAGATGACGTATGGAACTGTGTCCAAAACGTAGTGCTGATTGTAGGATCAGGGTCCTTATATAGGCGTCTAGAGCCTAGTATTTATGGTATGTTTAGGAGTCTTAGCGAATAAGTCTCCTTATTGATAATGGATAAACATTGTATTTCTTGCAGGATAAGTCTTTTCCTTGTTGATAAAGGCTATGACTCATTAATTGCCTTTAATTGGGATTCCGGATCCTTCTTTGATGAATTTACCATATTTTGGACTCTTTTTATGAGCTGTATATTTTCCTTATTTATTAATTACGAAATTAATAAATAATCTGGGTTTTGGGCCTTAAATACTTGGCCTTTCCAAAGAATCAACAATTATATTTCTATAATTACTTTTCTATCCATATCATTTGCCCCCCAACTTATGGGAAAATCTCCTTGGGGTTTTCGTAGAAGTTATAACGTGTTTTTCCTCAAAATTTTCCATTTTTAAGGGCATTTTCGACCTCAAATTAGGTCATTTTCGACCTCCTTTTCGACCAGGAAACAAGTCATTTTCGACCTCAAATTCGACCAGGAAACAGGTCATTTTCGACCTGAAATTCGACCACGAATGGAGTGAGGTCGAAGGTTTCGACCTCGATTTTTAAGTCTTTTTCGACCTCGAGCCTTCGACCTCGATCCAACCTTTTTTCGACCTCGATTGGTCCCAGGTCGATGGTTTTGACCTCGATTTACCAGTCATTTTCGACCTCGGTCGTTCGACCTCGATCCAGCCTTTTTCGACCAGGATTTTCGACCTCAAATTGGTCCCAGATCGATGGCTTCGACCTCGATTCCTCATACTTTCGACCTCAAATTGGTGCGAGATCGAATGCCTCGAGCTCATTTTCTGGGCCATATTCGACCTCATTTTGGCGTGAGGTCGAACGCTTAGACCTCGTTTTCTAGGTCATATTCGACCTCATTCTTTCGACCTTGAATCCTTCTGTTTTCGACCTCACTTGGGTGTGAGGTCGAGGGGTTCGAGCTCGATTTATAGTGTATTTTCGATCTCAATCAATCGACTTCGATCTAGGGTCTTTTCGACCTCGAATTTTCAATTTTTTGACTGGATTTTTGGTGCGAAGTCGATGGAAACGACCTCAATTCCTCGTATATTTTCGACTTCGAGCCTTCGATGTCGTTCTAAGGTTTTTTCGACCTCAATTTCATTATTTTTTGACTTTATTTTGGAGCGAGGTCGTTGGAATCAACCTCGTTTTCCCATATGTTTTCGACCTCGGTCGTACGATTTCGATTTAATGTCTTTTCGACCTTAAATCTTTGATTTTGCCTTGGCTATATTTCAAATTTCATTCTTTTCTTGGGCCTTAACTAGCCCAATTTTTAATTGGACTTAAATTATTCCAGCCTTGGGCCTTTATTGTTTGGGCTTCGAATTTGCCTGAGACCCAAATTATTTGGGTTTTAATCTCTATAATCCATAAATGGATTTGTGGGCCTTAACTGGCTATAGACGGTTGCCCTTCCTTAAACCGGTTGGGTTTCCAGTCACTAGGCAATTCCTGGCGAGATTTTCTGTTGAATCTCATCATTTTATGGGTTTCTTACTTGAAGTTTTGAAGAATCCTTTGAAGATTCTGGGCTTTCTTTGAAGATTTTGGGTTTAAAATGGCTGATCGCGCTTCCCAACGTCTATGATAATGCACTAGGATTTCATAGAAGTTAAACCGGTCTTTTTTCGAGACTTGGGGTCTTTTTATCCCTTACCTGGGACTTACTACCCTTTTTTGGGGATTTTAATATACACTAGTGTTTCACGAGTATCGTCTTGGTGTAAAGTGTGGAGCGACCTACACATTTACGACGATTTTGCCTTATTCGAGGCTAACTTGACATTTGCATAAGCCTTTTATGTCTTATACAGTCTTGTTTTGGCTTCAAGCCTTTCATTGAGCATATCGAATGATGGGGTTTGGACTGAGTGTCTTAGGTTTCTGGGGTTTCAACCCTTCATTTGCTTTCTAGGAAGCTCATGATTTCATCGAACCTTATTTCTATTTGTCCTAGTAGTGAGTCCATTCAGGAAACGCTTTAAACATAGTAAACTTTCAAGTTTGTAGCATGCCAAGTCCTTGGCACCTTATGCCCTTCGAGGGTTTCTAGCTTGTATGAGCCTCGACCAAATACGTTCTTAACGCGATATGGTCCTTCCCAATTTGGGGCCAGTTTGCCTTTTTGTCCAACTCCGAATGCCTCAATCTTTCGAAGAACCAAGTCTCCTTGTCGAAAGAACCTTTCTTTAACCCTTAGGTTGTAGTAGAAAGATGCCTTCTTTTGATGCTCAACTATCTTGGCGTTTGCTTCATCTCTAACTTCGTCAATTAGATCTAAGGCTAGCCTCAAGCCTTCTTCATTTGTTTCTGGCTCATAGGCCTCAATTCTTGGAGATGTGTGAGTAATCTCCACTGGAACCACTGCCTCTGTCCCATATGCCAACAGAAAGGGGGTAGCTCCAGTGGTGACTTTGCAGGTAGTACGATATGCCCATAGTATGGGGAGCAATTCGTCCACCCAAGTGTTTCTTGAGCGTTCAACTCTTCTCTTCAGTCCATCTAGGATAATTCGATTTGCAACCTCAGCTTGCCCATTTGATTGAGGATGGGCGACAGAAGTGAAGCGCAACTTGATATCGTTCTCATCGTAATATTTCTTGAACTCATCATTGTTAAATTGAGTTCCATTGTCTGTGACCAGGACTCGTGGAATTCCATATCTGCATATCACATTTTCCCAGAAGAAATGAATCACTTGCTTGGTGGTTATCTTGGCTAATGGCTTAGCCTCAATCCACTTGGTGAAGTAGTCGATTGCTACTATCAAGAACTTTCGTTGAGCACTTGCCATTGGAAATGGCCCGAGTATATCCATTCCCCACATGGCAAAGGGGATTGGTGAGTTTATGGATGTCAACATCTCTGGTGGTTGCCTAACCACTGGGGCATGCTTCTGGCACCTTTCACATTTCTTTACGTAGCTTTTAGCATCTGTTAGTATGCTTGGCCAGTAGAAACCTAGACGAGTGATTTTATGGGCAAGGGCTCTGCCCCCCAAGTGCTGCCCGCAAATTCCTTCATGTACTTCCTTCAGGGCCAATTCTGCCTCTTGAGGTCTTAAACATTTCAGATATGGAATGATGAAAGACTTCTTGTATAGGATTCCCTCAATCAGGGTATACCTTAGTGCTCTGACGTATAGCTTTCGTGCTTCTGAAGTGTCGTTGGGTAACCACCCAGTTTCTAGATGAGATTTGATGGGATCCAACCAACAACTGCCAACATCAATGGGTGCTACCAACTTTCCGTTTATGCTTGGGGTCCTCAGGACTTGGAAGTAAACACTCCCTGCATAGTTTTCAATTTCGAAAGAAGCAAATTTAGACAAGGCATCAGCCTTCACGTTTTCTTCCCTTGGAATGTGCTCTACATAGCATTCGTCGAACTGAGTCATGATGGCCTTGACAAGTTTCAAGTACTTGGCCATGACTTCATCTCTGGCCTCAAATTCCCCATTTACTTGGGAAATCACAAGCCTCGAATTTCCACATACTTTCAGAGTTTTGACCCTCAAGGCTCCAGCCAACCCTAAACCAGCTATCAGAGCTTCATACTCAGCCTCATTGTTTGTCGTTGGGAAGTCCAGCTTTAGTGCGTACTCTATGAGGAATCCATCGGGACTTTGTAACACTAAACCGGCTCCACTTGATTTTGTTTTTGATGCTCCATCAAAATAGAGCACCCAACATTCTTTGGAGACTATTTCTTCAACTTCCTTGTCTTCCATTATTACTTCCTGCCCCCCGACTTCTTGGTTGTCAATGGTACATTCAACCATGAAGTCAGCGAGTGCTTGAGCTTTTATGGCCGTTCGAGGCTTATACTTGATGTCGAATTCGCCCAATTCAATGGCCCATTTGATCAATCTTCCACTGACTTGAGGGCTATGTAATATGTTTCTCAGAGGTTGATCAGTCAAGACCTCTATCTTGTGAGCCTGGAAGTACGGGCGTAGCTTTCTTGAGGCCATTATCAAGGCCAAGACAAACTTTTCAATCGTTGAGTAGTTTATTTCTGCCCCATGTAGAATCTTACTCGCATAGTAGATGGGTTTCTGACACTTTAATTCTTCTTTTACCAAAACAGCTCCAAGGGTAGTGCTAGAAACCGCCAAGTACAAATAGAGAATTTCCCCTGGCTTGGGCTTTGCCAACAGTGGTGCTTCAGCCATATATTTCTTCAGGGCCTCAAAGGCCTCTTGGCTTTCAGTTGTCCATTCAAAGTTTTTCACATTCTTAAGTGCTTTAAAGAAAGATAAGCACTTTTCTCCTGATTTGGAGATAAATCTTCCCAATACAGCCACTCTTCCTGTTAGTTTCTGGACATCCTTGACAGTTCGTGGTGGTTCCATGTCTAGAATTGCTTTGATTTTGTCGGGATTAGCCTCGATTCCTCTCTTGGAAACCATCAGGCGTAAAAACTTTCCCGAGCCTACACCAAAGGCACACTTAGCTGGATTCAACATCATCTTGTGGTGCCTTAGCACTTCAAATGCCTCTCGGAGGTGCTCAATGTGATTGGCCTTATCGAGGCTCTTGACTAACATGTCATCTACGTAGACCTCCATGGTTTTTCCAATTAGGTGTTCAAAAATTTTGTTCACCAATCTTTGGTAGGTTGCCCCTGCATTCTTAAGTCCAAATGCCATGACTAAGTAACAGAAAACACCAAAGTCAGTGATGAATGATACCTTGGAGATGTCATCTTTGTGCATCTTGATTTGGTTGTATCCGCTAAAGCCATCCATGAAACTTAGCATCTCGAGCCCAGCTGTTGCATCTATTAGTGCATCAATCCTTGGTAAGGGAAAACAATCCTTAGGACATGCATCATTTAAGTCAGTGAAGTCCACACACATCCTCCATTTTCCGTTGGCCTTTTTGACCATCACTGGGTTAGCCAACCATTTTGGGAATTGAATTTCCTCTATGAACCCGGCTTCTAAAAGCTTTTCAACCTCTTGTTTTATGGCTTCAAGCCTCTCTGGAGCAAAACTTCTCTTCTTTTGTTTCACCGTCTTCCTTTCAGGATCCACATTTAATTTGTGAGTTATCAATTGGGGATCAATCCCTGGCATGTCGGTCGCTGTCCAAGCAAAAACGTCATTGTTCTCTTGAAGAAAAGATATGAGTTTGCTTTTCAATGGTTCAGGTAACAAAGCCCCAACGTAGGTCACCTTCTCTGGCTCACCTAGGACTAAGAGAATGGGGATCAAATCCTCGGATGGTTTCCCTCTTCTGTCCTCATTGTCGTTTGTATTCATGTCCCCAATTGGGAGAACCTGCCCCCCCCCCCCCGATTCCATCAGGCCTTAATGCGGCTACATAACAGCTTCTAGCCATCTTTTGGTCTCCTCGCTCTTCTCCAATCCCATTCCTCGTTGGGAACTTGTTTTTCAGATGATAAGATGAGGCAACGGCCTTAAACGCATGAAGTCCAGTCCTTCCAAGGATCGCGTTGTAGGTTGAATTTGCCTTTATAACTACAAAGTTCAACATTTGAGTAGATGTATTAATTCCTTGCCCCATGGTCATTGGGATTTGGATAGTTCCTTCCACCTTTGACTCCACTCCATTGAACCCATATATGGGCATATTCGAGGGTGTCAACTGAGAATCAGTGTAACCCATCTTGATAAAAGCATCGTGGAACAAGATATCCACTGAAGCTCCATTGTCAACTAGGACTCTCTTTGTTTCAGAATGGCCTATCACAGGTACGATGACAAGAGGATCATCGTGGGGGAACTTCACCCCTTCCAAGTCGGAATCATCAAAACCTATCGACACTTCTGTTATGGCACGCTTTGGTGCTTCTCCAACCACAGTCATTACCTCTCGGGCATAAGCTTTTCTTGAGTTCCGGGAGGACCCAGCAGCAGTTGGTCCTCCAAATATCATGTTGATGACTGGCCTTCGGGGCTTAAGGTTACGATCTTGGTCGTTGTCCCTTCTGTCGTAATCCTTTCTTTCATAATTTCCCCTATGACTTCCTTGATTTCCATCCTTGGTAAATTTGATGAGTTTTCCTCTTCGTATCAGAAACTCAATCTCATCTTTCAGTTGCCTACAATCGTCGGTGTCATGACCAACTTCTTTGTGGAACCGACAAAATTGGTTTTGATTTCTCTTGGACATGTCAGCCCTCATTGGCTTTGGCCATTTGAGATCCTCTTCCTTTGCTATCTCCATCAGAATTTGACTCCTGGGAGTATTCAATCTTGCATACTCTGTAAACTTTGGCCCAAAATTGCTTCTCTTAGGTGGAGAATCAGAGCCCTTTGACGTTCTAGGAAATTTCTCCTTAACATCATATTCCTGGGTTTCCTTCCTCTTCTTTGAGTTTCCATTACCACCAGTAGTGGGTTCATGCTTTCTCATGCTTTCTTCAGCCTTGATGTATTTGTCGGCTCTATCTTGGAGCTTTAACATGCTCTCGGGTGGATGTTTTGCCAATGATCTTTTGAAGTGATCATCAGTAGTTCCTTGTTGTAGGGCTATCATAGCCACTTTGTCCTCCAAGTCTGGGACTTTTAGAGCCTCTCTAGTAAATCGATTAATGTAATCTCTCAAGGCTTCATTCTTTCCTTGCTGAATTCCCATGAGGGATGCAGAGCTTTTCTCGTGCACCTTCCCACTTACGAATTGGTTGATGAACGCCTTGCTCAACTCCTTGAAGGATCCAATAGAATTGGGAGGCACTTAACCGCATCATTGGTTGGTTGCAACAGCAGTGCGTTGGAGAAGGTTCTCACATGGTTAACGGGATCTCCCGTTCCATCATAAGCCTTGATTGTCGGCATCTTGAATTTTCTAGAGATGTTGGCTTTCATGATGTCTTGAGTGAAGGGCGGTGTTGGATCATCAGGATCTCCTAGGGGCAACAAAACGGTGGGATCACCTCTTGGGGCCTCAGCCCTTTTGCTTCTTCTAGGTGCTGGATCCAAGTTGATTATCGGGACTCCTCCCGTTCCTTGGTTTTGTGTCCTTATGGCTTCTTCTTCGGCCAGTAGCTTTTTAAGCCTTGCAGTCTCGGCTTCAAGGGCCGCAAGTTTTTCCTTAGTAGTTTGGTGTTGTTCCCGACTGGTTTGGGAGTAGCGTCTCCTTCTTGGGGCAACGTCCCTCTCATCTCCTGTTGAGTAATTCTCATCCTCGGTATAGGGACCTGAGTAGTCTTGAAAAGGGGTTCGCTGATTTTGGGGTCCCAGACCTTAAATATATGGGGGCACATATGCCTCATGATAGATGGGGTTTGCACCGCTACTGCCCACCGGGGGTCGAGGAGGTATACCATAGGTTGGCATACCGAGAGTTTGAGTCGTGTATTGGGGAAGATCTGTGGTATGAAGTTGGAGGCCACGTGGGGCGTTTGCGAGCAGTGAAGAGGTTGTGATTGGTTGCTGGTGAACGATCACTTGTGGATTTGGCCCATTAACGACCATTTGTAGGGGATTCATCCCTTCAGCAGTAATTGGGACTTCCGGTCCTTGAGTGGTAGTGATGGGGATATCTGTCCCTTCAACGCTAGTGATTGGCGGTGATTGGCTTCCACGAGTCTATGTTGCAGAGGTAAGAGGAAGTCCATCAGAAGTATGAGGATCGCGAATTGTTCTTCGTGTGTTTGCCATGGTTGATGTTGTTTTCCCACAGACGGCGCCAAATGTTATGGATTAAAAAACGTGCTTGTGAATTTAATGCTAAGGTTTAATGAGCTTTCGAGCTTTAATGGCTGCACTTGTGTTTCGAGACTAAATCGGTCCTCACAAGATGCCTACGTATCTCAATTATTACTGAGAATCAAGCCAAATTAACGTAGTTCTTGGTGTTGCCCTCGGGGCTATGGTGGCAGGGGCACACCAAGGACGTAGTGACTTGTATGTCCTTATTCGAGGATGAAGTCTAAAACGTAGTTCTAGGGATGCCTTCGTGGCTTGTTGCGCCTTTGAGGCGTTGTGACGTATGGAGCTGTGCCCAAAACATAGTAGAGGACGTATGGAGTTGTGTCCAAAACGTAGTAGATGACGTATGGAGCTGTGTCCAAAACGTAGTAGATGACGTATGGAACTGTGTCCAAAACGTAGTAGATGACGTATGGAACTGTGTCCAAAACGTAGTAGATGACGTATGGAACTGTGTCCAAAACGTAGTTCTGATTGTAGGATCAGGGTCCTTATATAGGCGTCTAGAGCCTAGTATTTATGGTATGTTTAGGAGTCTTAGCGAATAAGTCTCCTTATTGATAATGGATAAACATTGTATTTCTTGCAGGATAAGTCTTTTCCTTGTTGATAAAGGCTATGACTCATTAATTGCCTTTAATTGGGATTCCGGATCCTTCTTTGATGAATTTACCATATTTTGGACTCTTTTTATGAGCGGTATATTTTCCTTATTTATTAATTACGAAATTAATAAATAATCTGGGTTTTGGGCCTTAAATACTTGGCCTTTCCAAAGAATCAACAATTATATTTCTATAATTACTTTTCTATCCATATCAAAATTCATTAAAACTTTTCTCATATAATTTTATTAACCATGGGTGGTTAACCAATCAGATGTTAATACTTAATTTTAGACCAATCACAAGAGTCAAAAAACTTTTCTCATATAATTTTATCAACCAATGGTGGTTAGACTATCCATACAACGTGATTAACCAATCAAAATTCAAAAATTAATTTACTTTTAATTAGAATTTAAATCTGTTAAAAAATTTCTCATATAATTTTATTAACCAAGGGTGGTTAGACTATCCATACAACGTGGTTAACCAATCAATATTCAATAATTATTTTGGTTTTAATTTGAATTTAAATTCATTAAAATTTTATTCATATAATTTTATTAACTGAAGGTGGTTAATATAATTTTATTAACTGAAGGTGGTTAGACTATCTATACAATGCGATTAATCAGTCAAAATTAAAAAATTATTTTGTTTTTTTATTAGAATTTAAATATATTAAATATAATATTTATATATTTCAAGAATTTGGTTATTGATTAAAACTATTTTATTTTTGATTTAGAATCTAATTCCATTATGCTAATTATATACTTCGAGATTTTGATCACCAATTGTACTGTCTATTTAATATAAAATCGTCTATTTTATAGATAAACTTCTACCTATGTCTCATTTTTACGACTTTAACCAATAATTTATATTTTTGATTGTTTAATTGTTAAAGGTCGTAATTTAAGGTTTTTTTACTCTGTGAGGGTAGTTATCCAATATTAATATTATTTATTGTAATTAAAAAAATCCGATGTTAATTGATTATATTCAAAAAAATCCACTCACTATTACATTTTTATATTTCGATATAAATTAAATTAATTTATTTTTTAATTATAATTTAATCATTTATTATATTTATATACTTCGAGATTTTGATCATCAGTTGTACTATGCATTCAATATAGAATTATCTATTTTATAGATAAATTTCTAATAATAATCCATGATCTAATACACTTAATAAGGAAATATTATGAGTATATGTATAATTTTTACAACTTTAAAATATAACTAGGTTAGTAAGTCGCGCTTCGCAGCGACATTATAATATATTTGTTAAAAAAAGAATATTAGAATAAAAATTGTGAAATTAATATCTATAAAATTATTTAAATTATCAAATAAAATATATTCTATAATTAAAACACTTTTTTCTAACAAATTCTACTCCTCTTCAAAAAATTCTAGGTTAGTATATTGATTTATTAACCTTTAAATCGATGAAAATCATGTCAAGACTGATCGGTTCTTAGCATTTGGATTGACAGATTCTCACATTCTACACACTCGTACGTACTCTTATCATCCAGGTATAGCTGTTGTCGTTCCAAACATCCAACATGCTGTAGGTTATAGTTGTATTGATTGTAAATATGGTTGTAAAAATTTGAAGCTATGTAAAAAAGTTTCGGTGTAGATTTTTTGTTATGATTGACCTTTAATTTATAGGTGTTTGTAAGGTGAATAACACGGAAATCCATTATGTTTAAAAGTCAAGAAATATTATAAAAGAAAAGTTCTATAAAGTTTGAAAATAATAAAAGAAAGTTCTATCAAGTTTGAAAATAATAAAAGAAAGTTCTATCAAGTTTGAAAATAATAAAAGAAAGTTTTATCAAGTTTGAAAATAATAAAAGAAAGTTCTATCAAGATTGAAAATAATAAAAGAGAAAATTGCAATTATTAACATAAGAGCCTACAAATTCGAAAATAATAAGAAATTTCTAAATCAAAGAAAGTTTTATCAAGTCCTACAAATTCGAAAATAATAAGGAAGTTGTAATTTTCTAAATCAAAGAAAGTTCTATCAAGTTTGAAAATAATAAAAGAAAGTTCTATCAAGCCTACAAATTCGAAAATAATAAGGAAGTTGTAATTTTCTAAATCAAAGAAATGTTCTAAATCAAAGAAAGTTATATCAAGTCCTAAAAATTCGAAAACAATAAGAAAGTTGTAATTTTCTAAATCAAATAAAGTTCTATCAAGTTTGAAAATAATAAAAGAAAGTTCTATCAAGCCTACAAATTCGAAAATAATAAGGAAGTTGTAATTTTCTAAATTAAAGAAAGTTCTATCAACTTTGAAAATAATAAAAGAAAGTTTTATCAAGTTTGAAAATAATAAAAGTGTAATTTTCAATTTCCTTCCTACAAAATCGAAAATAATAAAGGAAGTTGTAATTATTAAAATTAAAAATTGTGAAAAATTGAGAAAATTAGAAAAATATAACGGAGCGATTCTAGAGGCGCCACCTCACCGCCCCGTCTTCTCCTTTATATAAGTATATTGATTTATATTTTTGATTATTTAATTGTTAAATGTCGTAATTTAAGGTTTTAACATAAAAATTTGAGGGTACTTATCCAATATTAATATTCTTTATTTTAATTTAAAAAAATTGATGTTATTTGATTATATCAAAAAAATTAAAGAAAATGGTACTTAATATATTAATAGATACTTGAAACAATTAATTTTATTTTGTGGATCTTTTATGTATAAATATTATTGTAAACATCAATCAATATAATTTTCTCAAAATTTTGAATTATTAATATTGAAGATTCGAAAATGTCTCAATTGCCTTTAAAATGTATACTAATTGAGAAACTAAATATTCAATTTTATTATTCTTGCATTCAAAATCTTTATTAATGAAGGAAACTGAATATACTTCGATCTATTTTTCTAATTTTCTCAAAATTTTGAATTATTAATATTAAAATTTTGAAAATATCTCAATTGCCTTTAAAATATTTACTAATGGAGGAAACTAAATATTCAATTTTATGATTCTTGCATTTAAAATCTTTATTAATGAAGGAAACTGAATATACAATTTTAATATTCTCCTAAATTTTAAATTAGAAAATATCTCAAATGTCTTTAAATCTTTGGTAATGGAGAAAACTAAACATAAGATTTTAATATTCTTACCTTTAAAATCTTTACTAATGGAGGAAACTAATTAAAATTTTAATATTCTCCTAAAATTTTTATTATTAAATATACTTAATGACATACGAAATATTATATTACTATTCTTCTGAATTTTCTATTTAATTCAAAACTAAGTATACTACATTAATATTCTCATAAACTTACTCTATGAGTCCAATTTATTTACTAACTAGTTTTATTATAATGCTTGAGTCTAGATGATATATAGTTTACCGATTAGAAAATATTAATTATATTAAGACCAAACATATTATAGAAAAAGTTTTCCTTATTTATCATTCTCATCCTATTTTAATAAACATGAATAGTTGATAGTTCAAATTTAAATTTAGTAATTACTTGATTTAAAATATTCATGTATTACATATTTGTTTTAGTCACAAAATATCTTTTAATAAATCACTTTTTATTTAAAATCAGTCACAATAATACTAACATATTTATAATTAAATTTTCATAAATGTTTATTAAACAATTTGATTACTGTTTTACATTAAATACGATATTAATAATTCAATTTCAAGTAAAACATTTATAATACGTAATTTTAATAACTATTTGTTATTCATTTATTTGCATTGATTGTATTGATTAACAATGACATTATTATATTCTTTAAATAAATGTTAAAAGTTTAAAATTGGAAAAACAATTTAATACAATGTTCGCCTCATTTTATGAATATATAAATATTTTAAACATATCTTATTCAGATTACATGTTAATTGGTAGCTAAGCTGTCTTTTAAGCCGATTTTAAATAATTGACTATTTAAATTCAATTAAATATAAAATTTTGAATAATTTTAATTCACACGTAATTTTTAAAATCATACTTGAACGAACACATCATCTTCGTAAGTATAAATCTTTAAAATTTAAAATTTAAAAGTAAAAGAAATTTTAGTACAAAATATGTTGACAAAGTATTAAAAATTAAATTTACCAATGTAAAAATAATTTAAACCTATCTTACACAAATTACATGTGGGGTCAGCTAAATTGTTTTTGGGTCGTTTTAAAATAACATTAACAATATAAATTTGAGTAATAACATAAAATTGTAAATTATTTTATTTTAAAATTGTACGTGAATGGATACATCATGTTTTTAAGTACTTTCAATTTATTAATAAGACATGTCTTCACATTAGCTTGATAATATATTCTATATAAATATATTACGGATATCTGAAGTTCAGATAATAAACTGGTATGTTACTTCTTCTTTTTTAAAATCTTAATGAAGATGGAGGCGATATATCATTTATGAATTTGCAGTGTCGAATCTGTGACCCGGGGAACTCTGTAACCATACATACTAGTGCAAATGTGGTAAAATCGTCTCAAACCCGAATAAGATGCATCATGTTCAATAAATCAAATTCTTTGAAAATCTTTTTCTTATTATACTCTTTACCATAATTATATATAATTTTATTAGGTTTATGGTAACCATCTACATTATTAATTCAAGTAAAGTAGTCCAAAAATTGTGAAGTGGGACGGTCAATATTAGTAAATGTTGACGACATCCTTTGTGATCAAAGGTAACAATGTAATAAATACAAAATCCTAAAAATATAGCATATTAAATGTAAGTTTAAAATTTATTCTAACAAATTTAAAACCTTCATCATCAAAAGAAAATGAAAACCAGTACCTAGAAAATTGAAAATCATCATAGGGAAAATTCAAACATTCACTATATATTTGAATGATTGAAACTTAATTCATAGCAATACAATATACTTTACCTCAAATGTGGTAAAATTAGTTCAAACTCTAGAATTCCAAAGCTCTCACAAGAATTTAATATATATATATATATATATATATACTATACTATAGTATAATAGACGAAACATTAAAAGTTTGGTCGGTCATAAGTGATTTTACTTAATCACCCTTACTTATTTTGAAATCTATACTATTATATAATAGACGAAACATTAAAAATTTGGCCGGTCGCTAAGTGATTTTACTTAATTACCCTTACTTATTTTTAAAAAGATATTATTAATTAATAACATTATTTTTAACCAATTATCTTTTCGGTTAACATGCATTATTTTCATATTTTTTTTTCTAACAAATCCTCTCTGTTTCTTAAAAAATCACGGGCGATTATCTTTTTCATACTACAGTTTCTATTTTTTCTTACTAAAACCCCTCATTTTTCCAAAAATATCACGGACAATCCTTAATTATTTATTTTAAAATCTATTTTAATAATTTTAATTACGGGCAATTACCTCATTCAACTAAAACATGTTATTTTTTCTATTTTTCCTTACTTATTTATAAAAAATATTATTAAATAATAACAATACCTATTTATATCCAATTACCTTTTTCAGCGAAAAAACATTATTTTTTCCATATTTTCAAACTAAATCTCCTACTTTTGCAAAAATATTACGGATAATTAATTTATTTTAAAAAAACTAAAACATGTTATTTTTTCTATTTGTTCTAACTAAAACCCCTAATTTTCCAAAAATATCACAGGCAAACCCTTATTTTTTTATTTTAAAAGTTATTTAAATGCTTTTAATTATTTAAAAATAGACAAAAAATTAAAAGTTTTATATTTTCTAAAAATAAAACGGGCAACATAAATATAAAATGGTAATATTATTATATATTAATAACCGACAGCTAAAACACATTATGTGTTTTATATTTTCTAACTAAAACAACTTATCTTCTAAAATATAATACATGCAAAATGAATATACAATGGTAATATTGTTATATATAATTATTAATAAATAACCAGTTATTCTTTTCGGCTAAAACACATTAGCTCTTTTATATTTTCAAACTTAAACAACTAATTTTCTAAAAGTAATGCAGACAACATATATATATATAAAAAAGTAATATATTTTTATATAATTGTTAATAAATAACTAATTGTATTTTAAAGGATATTACCTGTTTTATATTTTTAACTGAAATAACTCATCTTCAAATTAAAAATAACACGGGCAAAATATAGATATATAGGTAATATTATTATATTAAACTTATGAAATTCATGTTTATTATAATTTTTTATAACATTCAATTTAAACGAGATAATTAATGAAAATAAAAGTAATAGTATATTAAAAGAAACTCTGTATATTGCGCTTGAGTCCCTTTTTAGATTTTTAAGAGCAATAAATACGAATCATTAGATTTGTTATTTTAAAATATTTTATATTTTAATATCTAAAATACTATTACATATTACGTCAATAATATATTAAATTTAAATATTATATTATTAGATATATAAATCCAATTTATAAATATATTAAAATTTTATTAAAATTTATGTAATAAGTAAAATTTAAATAGAAAATAATAAAATATTAAATAAGACAGTGCATCGCACGGGATATAAGGTAGTGTGTGTATATATATACTAGCTTAAAACACGTGCGATGCACGAACTGTTATTAATAATTATTATTTTTATTATTTATGTTTTAATATTCTATTAATTTGCATTTGCTAAAAAAAATTAGTAGGCGTGTTAATTTTTTTTAAATAATTAAAAGTATTAAAATAGATTTTAAAATAAATTAATAACTGTTTACCCATGATATTTTTGGAAAATGAGGGGTCTTAATAAGGAAAAATAGAAAAAGTAACATGTTTTAGCTGAAAAGGTAAGTGCTCGTAATTAAAAGTATTTAAATAGGTTACAAAATAAATAAGTAAAGATTTGCCCGGGATATTTTTGGAAAATGAGAGGGTTTAGTAAAGAAAAATAGAAAGAGTAACACGTTTTAGTTGAAAAAGGTAATTGCCCGTGATTTTTTAGAAAAAGAGAGGATTTTTTTAAAAAGAAAAGAAAAAGTAATGTATTTTAGCTGAAAAGGTAGTTGGTTATAAAAATGTTATTATTTAATAATAATTTCTTTAAAAAATGAAAAAATAGGAAAAGTAACACGTTTCAGCTGAAAAAGTGCTCATAATTAAAAGTATTAAAATAGATTTTAAAATAAATAAGTAAGGTACTGCATGTATGGGTCTAAAAATAGAAAATTTGGCTCTCCTTTCTTTCATGTGAGAGTATCTGAGTTTTTCTCTCCTTTCTGTTAAAGATTGTGTGAGTTTTCTCCTCTTGAGTTCAACTATGGACGATATAGAGATGCATTTGGCTGAACTGGATATTGCGAATGAAGAAAATGAAGAATTAACCTTTGATGAAGGGGTGGAGGAGGAGGTAAATCGGTTTGAGTTATGTCTCGTGGGTCGTTTTCTGACGGAGAAGAACATCAATGCCCGTGCAATGAAAACGAAGATGGCGGATTTGTGGAAACCTGCTATGGGTATCAGTATTAAAGATTTGAAGGCAGGGTTGTTCTTGTTCCAGTTTTATCATAGGGAGGATATGAACTGGGTGATTTCGAATGGACCTTGGACGTTTGATGGTGCATTACTGGTCATGAGTGAAATTAAAACAGGGGAAGATCCAATCAAAGTGCCATTGGTGGAAGTAGATTTCTGGGTGCAAATCCATGATTTACCAGTTGGGTATATGACAGAAGTGGTTGGAAAACAATTAGGTAACTTCTTTGGTCGATTCTTGCAGTATGATATGAAGAACAACTCGAGCATTTGGAGGGAGTTCATGAGATTGAGAATTAGAGTCGATGTACGCAAGCCACTGAAAAGAAGAAAGAAAATCTGTAAAAAGGACAAGTCGGAAGTTATGGTGAGTTGTAAGTATGAAAAGTTAGGGGACTTTTGTTTTGTATGTGGCATGCTCTCACACACGGAGAGATTTTGTCAAAAGAAACTGGAAGCTGACAGTAAGGAAGTCAATAAGGAGTGGGGTCATTGGCTGCGTGCCCAACCTAGGAGGTCGTCGGGAGGTGTTAAAAGTAAGTGGCTCAGGGATGACGGTGGTGGCGATTGGGGACGACATGGTGGGATGGATAACTCTACGGCGGGAAATCAGGGAATTCAAAAATCTGATCCTATTCGAGCTGGCACTTCGCGAGATAACAGGGAGAAAGCAACTGTTTTTTCTGATATCACGGGCAATTCGAATTTTGGAATTAATGAGGCTGGTTACAAGGAGGGAAATTTGAATGGTAATGGGCCTGTGGATGTGGACTCTGAGGAACACTATGGGCTTAATCTTGAAGACAGAAAAAGACAGAGAAGTGAGACACGTGATAATACGGCCCAACAAAAAAATCAAAACAACGTTAATAAGGACTCTATTCTTTCTGATGTAGATTGTGTGGAGACCTCCCCTATTTTATTGGCTAAGCTTGCGAGGCAAGCTAGCCATTCACAATGAGTTGCATAAGTTGGAACTGTCGAGGGCTTGGGAATCCTCGTACAGTTCGTGCTCTTTATGATCTTTTAAAAGATTGTAAACCCAGTTTCCTTTTCTTAGTAGAGACTATTTCGTTTGCAAGTAGGATTGAAGAACTCAGAGTACGCTTTGGTTTTGATTATTGTTTTTCGGTTGATAGAGTAGGTCGTAGTGGTGGATTAGCAGTTCTTTGGAAACGTTCTTTGCATTGTGAAATTTCTGGTTATTCTCAACATCATATTGATGTGTTGTTTTTGGAAAATAATATGGTTTCGTGGCGTATGTCTTGTTTCTATGGTTATCCAGAGAGGTCTAGACGAAGAGAATCGTGGAGTCTTATTCGCAGGCTAGCCGGAATTTCTTCTCTTCCCTGGCTTATATGGGGAGATTTTAATGATTTGTTAAGTGCTTCGGATAAAAAAGGTTTGAATGCTCACCCTCAGTGTTTGCTTGATGGATTTCGTAATGTGGTGGAGGAGTGCAGTCTGTCTGAACTCATCTTAAATGGAGGGAAGTATACGTGGGAGAAGAGCAGAGGGACTCAGAGTTGGGTGAGAGAGAAACTTGATAGAGGTTTTGCAACGATGAACTGGTGGAGTAAATTCCCAATGCATAATTTGAGAGTGATTCGTACTTCGGTTTCTGACCACGATGCTATAATGTTGGAGCTGTTTAAAGTGGATATTAGTAGGAAGACTTTCAGGTTTCGTTTCGAAAATGTGTGGTTGAAAGACCCGAATTTTATTAAGGAGGTGAGTGAGGTTTGGAAGGCAATCCATGTGGCTCACTTGTTACCAAAATTAATTGAGGTTACGTCTTTCATGGCTCGTTGGGGGAGATCCTTTTTTCATAAGTTCAGAGAAAAAGTGAAGGTGCACAAGGCGAACCTTGATAAATTAGCTGACTGTGGTGATGCTGAGAGCGTGCAGGAATATATAGATGAGAAAGAGAAGCTAAATGTTCTTTTGCAGCAGGAGGAAATTTACTGGAAACAAAGAGCGAAATTATTTTGGTTGCAAGAAGGTGATGAAAATACTAAATTTTTTCACTCTTCAGCCTCTGCAAGGAAGAAGGCTAACAAAATCAGTTTTCTCTTTGACAATGATGGACAAAAAGTCGAAGATCAGGATGGTATGTGTGAAGTGGTCAAGGAGTATTTCACATCGCTGTTTACCGTCAATGATGGTGTGAGTGAGACTCAGAATTTGCAAGGGCATAGGGTGGTTTCAGAAGCTCAGAATAAAATGCTAACAGAGGATTTTTCATTTGGTGAATTTTCGGAGGCTATAAAACAGATGCACCCTGATAAGGCTTCGGGCCCTGATGGCCTTAACCCTGCCTTCTTCCAAAATTTTTGGTCGATTATGGGAAAGGAGGTGTTCAATTATTGCAAGGAATGGCTGCATACAAAAAAGTTTCCAGGTGAACTTAATTGCACAAATGTTGTCCTTATTCCGAAAAAAGAAAATGCTTCATGTTTAAAAGATCTTAGACCTATTGCTCTTTGCAACGTTCTTTATAAAATTGTTGCTAAAGTTCTTGCAAATAGAATGAAAACTGTTTTGGCTTTTGTCATCTCGGAAAATCAATCTGCTTTTGTTAAAGATAGAAGCATTACGGACAATGTCCTAGTTGCTTTTGAATTAATCCATCATATGAGCTTGAAAAAACATGGAACAGGAGGAGAAGTAGCTCTTAAATTGGATATTAGCAAAGCTTATGACAGAGTGAGTTGGTCTTTTCTCCGTCAAAGATTGATTATTATGGGCTTTTGTGATACCTGGATTGACTGGATGATGATGTGTGTGAAGACAGTCACTTATAATTTTTGCTTCAATGATTCAATTATTGGTCCAATCACGCCAAAGAAGGGACTAAGACAGGGAGATCCTCTCTCCCCTTATCTCTTTTTATTATGTGTTGAGGGATTATCAAATGCTCTGGATGAAGCTTCAGCTTGTGGTGATATTAATGGGTGCATAATTTGTCCAGAAGCTCCTACGGTGTCACACCTTCTTTTTGCTGATGACAACTTTCTCTTTTTCCAAGCAACAGTGGAGGAATCAATGAAAGTAAAGCAATTACTGGTAAACTATGAGTCTTGTTCAGGGCAATCAGTCAATTTCCAAAAGTCGGGAGTGTTTTTCAGTGCCAACGTAAGACGTGATACACAAGTGGAGATCTCAACAATTCTCGGGGTTCATAGTGATTTGGCAAATACTAAATATCTTGGCTTACCTTCTCTAGTAGGCAGATCAAAGAAGAGAGTGTTCAGTTATTTAAAGGATAAGGCTAGTAAGTGCATTCAATCGTGGCAAGCAAAACCAATGTCACAAGCTGGCAAGACTGTTCTGATTCGAAATGTAGCCCAGGCTATTCCAGCCTATAGTATGTCTTGTTTCTTGATTCCTAAATCAATCTGTCAGGAGTTGGAACAGATGTATAACAACTATTGGTGGAGATCTGGTAAAGCGGGAAATCAGAAAGGCTTGAATTGGATTTCATGGAAGAATATGAGCTATGCTAAGAGTAGAGGAGGGATGGGTTTCAGGGATCTGTACGGGTTTAATATTGCATTGCTTGGCAAACATATTTGGTCTTTTCTGCACAACACAGATTCTCTCGTATCCAGATTATTCAAGGCTCGATATTTTCCAAACTCTACTGTCTTAAAGGCTGTCAAAGGCATTAAACCTAGCTTTATATGGAGGGGTATTTGGACAGCTAAAGAAGAGTTGAGTGGAGGCTTCAGGTGGGTGCTAGGTAATGGTAATGACATTATTGCTACTAAAGATCCCTGGTTACGAACAAAAAAGAACTTTTGTGTTGAATCGAGCCAAGTCTATGATGGCAGGACTGAAGTTGTCTCAAGTCTGTTCTGTATCTATGAGAAAAAGTGGAATCAAACCTTGATCAGGGAACGATTTTTACATGAAGACGCTGAGGCTATTTTGGCTTTATACATACCTCATAGGGATATTCTTGATAGGGTGGCCTGGGTGGATTCAAACAATGGGGTGTATAATGCGAAGTCAGGGTATCGTTATTGGTTTAATAGACATTTTGGGAGTGATATCGTTGTTCAAAGTGGTGGATGGAAGAGAGTATGGCAGTTGAAAGTGCCTCATAAGGTAAAGGTTTTTATCTGGCGATTTTGCCGTAATGTCATTCCGGTCAGAAGGAGATTGAGTGCTAAAGGCGTTCGAGTTCCTATTACTTGTCCGATGTGTTTGAAGGATATAGAGCACATGGCACACTTGTTCTTTGACTGTGATTTTGCAGGGGAGTGCTGGCAACATGTGGGCTTACTGTATGATTGGAGCAATGTTGAATATGCGCACGAATGGTTACTAGAGAAAATTAGTAATGCACCTGCAGAAGAGGTGGCTAAAGTCTGTGTAGTCTTATGGGGAGTATGGTACTGGAGAAACAAGAAAGTCTGGGATGGAAAAGTTGTCACTGCAGCATTTGCTATGGATAGCAGTTTTAAGATGCACTCAGAATGGTTGGAAGCAAAGCAGAAACAGACATGTAACAGCACGCAGACAAAGACAGTAGTGGAGAGAATCGGAAGCAATTGGCATCGACCAGACTTAGGTGGTGTCAAAGTTAATGTGGATGCATCTGTAGTTCCAAATGCTAGGACCTTCTCGGTAGGAATGGTGATGAGGGATCACCTGGGGTCGTTTGTTGCAGGTAAAGTCATGTGCTTCCCCAGGGTTGCGTCTGTTTTGGAAGCTGAGGTTATAGGCATAAGGGAGGCACTGTCATGGATCAAAGAGGAGGAATTCAACATTGGTTTGGTTACTTTGGAATCAGATTCAATGATTGGTGTCAAAGAGATCACTGAGGGCAAGACGAATTTACTGGAAGTAGGTGACATTGTCGATGATTGTAAGCAGTAATTACAAAGTTTGGTAGGGATTTCGGTTCGTTTTATTCGGAAAGAAGCTAACAGGGTAGCTCATGTTATGGCTAGATTCCCTTGTTTAGCTAATTCCCACATTGTTTTCATGTCTCCTCCTACGTGTTTGTTGGAGGCTCTTTCGTTTGATTTGTTAAGTTGATTGGACGTTGTTTGATTCCAAAAAAAAAAAAAAATAAGTAAGGGTTTGCCCGTGATATTTTTGGAATACGAGGGGTTTTAGTAAGGAAAAATAGAAAGAATAACATGTTTTTGTTAAAAAAGATAATCGCCCGTGTGTTTTTTAGAAAAAGAAAGGATTTTGTTAGAAAAAAATAAAAAAAAGATAATGTATTTTAGCTGAAAAGGTAATTGGTTATAATTAATGTTATTATTTAGTGATAGTTTTTTTTTAAAACAATAAGTAAGGGTAATTAAGTAAAATCACTAAGTATCGACCTTCCGTCCGTCCAACTACCAAACTTTTAATATTTCGTCTTTAATAATATAGCTTAAAACCCGTGCGATGTACGGATTGTTTTTAATAATTGTTAATTTCATTATTTATATTTTATTAATTGCATTAATTAAAAAAATAAGTAGACGTGTTAAACTTTTTTAAATAATTAAAAATATTAAAATAGATTTTAAAATAAATAATTAACGGCTTGCCTGTAATATTTTGGAAAAAGAGGGGTTTTAGTAAAAAAATAGAAAGTAATAGTTTTTCATTGAATTTTAAAATATAAAAGTAACGATTTGTCCGTGATATTTTTGAAAAAAGAGGTTTTAGCAAGAAAAATAGAAAAAGTGACATGTTTTAGTTGAAAAAGGTAATTGTCAATTAAAAATATTAAAATAGATTTTAAAGTAAATAAGTAAAGGTTTGCCTGTGATATATTTGGAAAAGGAGGGATTTTACTAAGGAAAATAGAAAATATAACATGTTTTAGCTAAAAAAGGTAATTGCCCGTGATTTTTTTAGAAAAAGAGGGGAAATGTAATTTCCAATTAAAAGTATTAAAATAGGTTCTAAAATAAATAAGTAAGGGTTTGCTCGTGATATATTTGGAAAATGAGGGATTTTAGTAAGGAAAATAGAAAAAGTAACATGTTTTAGCTGAAAAGGAAATTACCCGTGATTTTTTTAGAAAAAAATCGTAATGTATTTTAACTGAAAGGGTAACTGATTATAATAAATTTTATCATAATTAAATAAACAATTAAATAAGGCAAGTACCGTACCAAAAAACAGGTACCAAAACTTTTAATATTTCGTCTTTAATAATATTTTTGGAAAATGAGAGGTTTTATTTGGGAAAAATAGAAAAGTTGAAATTTTAGTTAGAAAATATAAAAAAATATAAACTTTGGCTAAAAATGGTAATAAGGTAGTCATTAGCAATTATAACCTTATTATGTTATTTTATTAAATGAAACTGCCTGCGATATTTTTGGAAAATGAGATGTTTTAATTAGGAAAAATAGAAAAAATATTATATATAATAATTTTAATATTTTATCTAACGGTTCTCATTGATTTGATCAGAAATATCTAACGGCTATGAATGGAGTGACCAGACTACAAAAACTTTGAGGACCAGACTACAAAACTTTCAATATTTCGTCTTTAATATAAATAGTATAGATATATATGCTTAAAACCCCGCGATGCACAAATTGTTTTTAATAGTTGTTATTTTATTATTTATATTTTAATATTTTTATTAATTATATTTGTTAAGAAAAATAAGTAGACATGTTAAAACACGTAAGTTTTTTTAAATAATTAAAAATATAAAAATAGATTTTAAAATAAATAACTAATAGTTTAACTATAATCTACGGCTATAAGATGCTATATACTACCAGATAGAATGTACAAAAGGAAGGAGAATCAGTTACAATTCTAATGGCTTAGATGGAAATGCTGAGCTGAAATATAATTTTTATTAAGTAATCCCAACAGTTTTTTCACAATCATCAACAACATCAATAATTTGAATTTTCTGACAAAAAAAGAAAAACCATAATAGAATCAGAAATTTCGGCGCTAATATAGCTTAGATAAATTGAAAACAAAATAAACGAATACTGCTAGCTTATATATATATAGACTTGGAGTAACCTGTACAGAGATGAAACATAAAGTAGCAAGCTAAGAATTTTCAGTATTCACAACACACATGACACATGTTGTGTTCGACTTGTCATGAGCTGGGGTATGTGGGGATTTAAAATTATGTACTGGCCACGTATAACGTATATACCTTGTCAAAATCAAAGCTGGGAAACGCGTGTTTAACTACATTCTTTAAGCAAGAGGATGCCGGTGGCTTAAAAGATGCCGGTGGCTTAAAACTAGTACTATATGTAATCTAGACTTTGAAGATTGTTCATGAAGTCGGTTAACGGAGGAATTTGGTGATAATAAATTTCGGGAATTACTGAAATAACAAATTATGAAAATAAGGGGATTTTGAGATTTTGGATGTTTGGGGCCGGACTTGATATGTGTCTCGACTTGTTAGATGTGTCGGATCATATTCCAAGATGTCTGCATACTCTTATTTATAGAGATCAAGCTAACGCAGTTCTGTTATAAGATTGATTTTTAATCCCTTTGATTATTAGGGATGTATTGGGAATTAGTTGATTTTATCTTTTTAGATTTAGATTGAGATACCTTCCTGATTTGAAAGATATCGTTTAGAGATATTTTATATAATTAATTGGAGATTTTTCCTCGTTTCAGAGAGAGGAAATAATTAAATTGGGAAATAAGTTAATTATTAATAGATTTATATTGGAAAATTAGGAGATAATTGAGACAACCGAAAATATGGCGTAACAACTACCCCTCGGTTCTTCAGTGCAGCTTGATGTAATGGAGAACTAAGCGTGATTTGATCTTTCGAATTTCCTGAGTCACTGAAACAACTAGGATTAGAATATTAGCAAAAAATGTGGAGCATATAATTACCCGTAATATATCTCTAGATGAGAGGGAGACAACATATTGTGCCCTTAATATGACTGCAGATGCGAGAGAGACAACATGATGTGCCCATAATATGTCTTTAGGTGCGAGGGAGACAACATGCGATGTGAGAAGAACATATGTACGAGTAGTTTTGCAAGAGCGAGAGAATGGGCGGATTTTGTGTAGATATTGTTACGCTTCCCCTTTGCCAAGTTAGGTTTTGTGAATCCACTATTCAAGATATAGTAGAAGAGTGTAGCAGTAGTAGTGATGTCCTTGTATGTTCAAATAAGGAAAGAATGTATGTGTTGAGAATGTAATGTTGAAAGAAGGAATGACTCCAGTTCCATGCGTTTAGTGGACTTACATTTCCTGAGTAAGTCGTATTCCTACGCATCTTCTCCTATGAAGGAAGGATGCTAGCTCCATGCGTTTAGTGGACTTACGCTTCATGAGAAAGTCGTATTCCTACGCATCTTCTCCCATGAATGAAGGACTCCAGCTCCATGCGTTTAGTGGACTTACGCTTCATGAGGAAGTCGTATTCCTACGCATCTTCTTGGTGAGCTTTCCGGAAGTACGGATAAGCACCCCAGAAGTATGGGTTTACCAAGGTATTCCAAGCAACACCTTGCGCAAAGAAGGGCCTTCAAAAATAATTCCAAGCAACACCTTCATCAAAGAAGGGTCTTCAAAAATATTCCAAGCAACACCTTCATATATAAGGGCCTTCAAAAATAATTTTCAAGAAACACCTTCATAAAGAAGGGCCTTCAAAAATAATTTTCAAGCAACACCTTCCTCGAAGAAGGGCCTTCAAAAAAATAATTTTCAAGCAATATCTTAAAGAAGGGCCTTCAAAAATAATTTCCAAGCAACACCTTCATAAAGAAGTGCCTTCAAAAATAATTTAAGCAATACCCTCCGCAAATAAGGATCTTCAAAAATATCACACATAGACAACCACAGAATCTAAGAATGTCCAATGTTTACGAGTAAATGTATGATGCACATGATGATATGAATGAATGCATGATGCGAATGATGCACATGATGGTATTAATGAATGCATGATGCGAATGATGAAGGGCCTTCAGAACAAGATTATCCCGAAGGGCCTTCAAAAGACGATCACCACGTAGGGTCTTCAAACAAAATCACCCTGAAAGACCTTCAGAAGACGATTACCTCGTAGGGTCTTCAAAAATATTATCATCTTCAAAAGAGGGTTTTCTAAAATATTATCCTCCTCGAAAGAGGGTCTTCAAAAATATTATCATTTTTGGAAGAAGTTTTTAAAAATATTATCCTTCTTGGAAAAAGATCTTCAAAAATATTATCCTCCTCGAAAGAGGGTCTTCAAAAACAGTTCCAAGAAATACCCTACTGGAAGAAGGGTTTTCCAAAAGAGGGATTTCGAAAATGTTAGGAATTATGTTGATTCTTGATGATAACCAAACTATCTTAGTGAAAATTGTATAAGTTAAAATGTAGCTTTCAACAGATAGCATGTGTATACAATATCCGTTGAAGGGTAGCTTATCTACGGATAAGACTCTATGTAACATGCTTGTATAACTCTGTGTTAGCAGTTGAAGTATTAGTTTTCTAAAGTCATGTTGACTATCAACGGATATGTATAATAGGGAGGCTAATTGTAAATAGTCCATGCCTTGTAATTTTACATAAGTGAAATTGAGCTTCAACGGATGGAGTCACAATATTTCAACGGATGCTACTCAAACAACCTCAACGGATGCCATCTTCATATTTGTACCTGACACTGTGAAAATGACAGTTCAGACAGAGCACATGGGTTGACAGAATTCACGAGAGCATGGAAACCAGTATTTCTGGTAAACTCAGAAGAACAAGAAGCATTATGTTTTCTTTGGTCAGGAGTGACATTACTACAAAGGATATTCAGCGAAAAGAAGCCAGCCAACAACAAAAGGACCACTACTCAAAATGGAGAAACAAGACTCTATCAATTTTGTATTATTAATTGTCCAAATTGTCTTGTAAACTTGGGTTATATAACCAAGTGTAGCACTGTTTTAGATGAAAAGAAATCAGTTAGGTTATTCAAGCGCCAAAGCAAAATTCTCTGTAATTTGCTGAAGCTAAAATAGTGTATGCAGCTGTGTGTTTATTCATAAAACATCACAGAGATTTCTTCAATAAAATCTCTCAGGTGGAACAATCAATCCACCTGAATTTTTAATTCTTGTGTTATTGTTTTACATTATGTTCTTGATTTTATTTTAGTCCTTATCTTTGTTTAAAGAACTGAAGAAATTTTAAAGATTGTATTCAACCTCCCCTTCTACAATCTTGATTCATTGTCTGGGAATAACAGAATACATTATCCTTCTCAGAGAAGGACCTTCCACACTTTCTTTTGTCCATGCACGAGCTAGTGAAGTAACCAAATCACGTGCTACGAATATCACATCACAATTCTTTAACATCTCCATGATTTAAATTCTGTCCAGATCTGTTTTTACCTTTTTGACCATATAAACGATGTTTTCTTGAAAAACACAAAACATGAAAGTTGTAGAAAACGAAAATATCTTTCCGATGATATATGGCTCATCAGAAACGGATTTATAACGAATCGGGAATCAAATAAAACATATGCTGATTAATTTATCAGTACTGAAAAACGGGATCTGAAAAGCTTTCCGGATCATTAAAAATCAACAAAATCTGAAATGTATTAAATTTACTAAGAATTTTATAAGATAACTTATTTGTACGGACAAAATCATAAGAAAACTTATTTTAATTTTGAATAGAACCACGAACCACCGCCTCCACCGTTCAGCTCCTCCATTAAAGCCGCTCCAGATCCAAAATAAGCAAATAACCCCTCATGTGTGATTTGGCTGTCCTTCACAATTAAAAAATATCCCCTCCTTCTAGCGCCAATTGTTAACGGAGAAATTTGGTGATAACAAATTTCGGGGATTGCTGGAATAACGAATTATGAAAATAGGGGGATTTTGGGATTTTGGATGTTCGGGGCTGGACTTGAGAGGTGTCTCGACTTGTTAGATCTGTTAGATCCTATTCCAAGATGCATGCGTACCCTATATTTATAGAGATCAAGTCAACGCAGTTCTGTTATAGAATTGATTTTTAATCCCTTTGATTATTAGGGATGTATTGGGAATTAGTTGGTTTTATCTTTTTAGATTTGGATTGGGATGCCTTCCTGATTTGAAAGATATCGTTTAGAGATATTTTCTGTAATTAATTGGAGATTTTTCCTCGTGTCAGAGAGATGAAATAATTAACTTGGAAATTAAGTTAATTATTAATAGATTCATATTGGGAAATTAAGAGATAATTGAGGCAACCGAAAATATGACATAACAAAGTCCACTACTCTTATTTTACCAAACTTCAAAGTCTCCAACCCTCTTTGTTTTTTATTTTTTTCACATATCAAACACCCAAAGACCAGAGTGTAGGCATGTGTGCCTAGAGTGTATGCATGCATATATATAGTACTAGTTTAAAACCCATACGATGCACGATTGTTTTTTTTATAATTATTATTTTTATTATTTATTTTAATATTTTGTTAATCGTATTTGTTAAAAAAAATAAGTAGGCGTGTTAAACTTTTTTAAATAATTAAAGGTATTAAAATAGGTTTTAAAATAAATAAATAACGGTTTGTCCGTCATATTTTTTGAAAAGAATGGCGTTAGTGAGGAAAAATAGAAAAAGTAACATATTTTAGTTCAAAAAGCTAATTGCCCGTAATTAAAAGTATTAAAATAGGTTTTAAAATAAATAAGTAAGAGTTTGCCTGTATATTTTTGGAAAAGTAGGGGTTTTAGTAAGGAAAATAGAAAAGTAACATGTTTTAGTTGAAAAAGGTAATTGCCCGTGAATTTTTAGAAAAAAGGGATTTTATTAATGTATTCAAAATATAAAAATTTAATGTTATAAAACAGGTAATTTGCGGAAAGCGGAAGATCGTAACAACCCGAACTTTCTAGGACTATTATTTTAAATCAAAACTAAAATAAAACACTATACAATGACAATTACAAACGGAAGCGTGACAAAAGTTCAATTACAAAATATCTATTACAAAAGCGCAGCTAACGATGATCCGAAAGCCAAACTACTCCGAACCTAAGCTCATCGAACTCCAATGTTATCCAACTCGATCTTAACTCAAACCTGAAAATTGTAAGTAATGAGCTATACAGCCCAACAAGAAACCAATCGATTCAACTAGTCGGGCCTGTTAGGTATAATTCACTAACTACACAACAACAATATGACAATTATATATATTTATATTAACAAGAACATGCAAATATACCAAGTAACAAAACAAACACGAAGGTCGAAACAAGAAAATAATCAGAGACAGTAAATAACAAGACAAGAAAGAATTACTTATCTCTATGTAGCTTTTAACAAGTACTGATAGATAAAGAACAAATGAGTCGCCAAGCCTTAGAGAAGTCTTGACTGTTCTTGAAGAGATTATTGCCCCACTTACACTGTGTTGGGTTGCAACAATATCACTTCCAGGATAAAACAGCTCAGATCAATCCACTCACAGTAATGGCAATGATCAACAGCGACATGCACCTCAGTTCGCCCTATTAAAACTATATGTATTCTGTATGTATGTATTCAGAGAGAAAAACAGAGAAGAATATGATGCTAGGGTTTTGAATATCTTCGTTCAATCTCACACCCCTGTCAAACGTTTTTATTTTGTATATATAAAATACAACCCAAAACGTAACAGACGAATTAGAAAATTATAACTGAAGATATGACATTTAATACTAAATATTCTGATTTAATTATCATTAACAGATGTCATCAGGATTTAATATCAGTTACAGCTTCCATCAAGATTTAATCCCATCAGGATCAGTAGTCAACTAGTTCAAGCCATCAGGATCAGTAGTCAACTGGTCCAAGCCATCAGGACTTACTGTCCGTCAGGAGTGGCATCAGTACTGGACCAACCATCAGGATTTGTTGTCCGTCAGGAGTGGCATCAGTACTGGACCGACCATCAGGATTTCACCCAAGTGGTGACCCATCAGGATCTGTATCAGTACTGGACCGACCATCAGGATTTAATCCAAGAACTGATTCATCAGGATTTAATATAAATCATGACCCAGTTCGTTGAGTTGTTACAAATAAATACTGATACTGTTAAATTAAATCAATAAATAATATTAAATAAACATGTAATAAAATTCCTCGCCAAGGTCGACTCGCGTACGCGAGACGCCGAGACATTCGCCCAAATCTCCCTTCGACCAAACCCGAGTCGAGTCGAGTCGTGACGTGGCGTGGCGTGGTGAGGCGAGGCGAGGCGGGCGGCGCGCGTGTGTGTGTGCGCGCGCGTGAGGCACACAATAACACCATGCACATCCACATGCCTTAGTAGTTGTGCATTACTCTTGCACATGGTTCTATATATAAACCCACCAACCTCTCATTACCATTTCTATGTGGGATATAAGTTATTTCAACTTAAACAACCCACATAACCCATTTCAAGCAACCTATTTCAACTCAATTTATTTATGGATTACACTAAGAAAATGTCTTAGATCCAAACATGAAAGTTTAAGTCCTCATAACAAGGAACAACCTCCAATTGTTAGTTTCCGGAAATTCCATCAAGAACATATTTAAAATATGCCTCAAACTTTCCATTTTCTAACAATCCCCCACAAATCCGTACAGAAATGCATATCGGTCCTTATCATGACTTTTTTTTTTTCAGAGTCGGTACCCTTCCGAGTTTGAACCCTCATAAGTCCTCTACTTCGATGGCTACCGGATCTAGATGGAATGTTTCACCTTGAATCTTTATCCGTTTGGTGTAACCACACTCCATAGACGAAGACAAATCAAAAGCTATGGTGCTGATCTACGGCTTTGAGACGTTAATGGTCCTGTCTCGATCTTGTTCGTCGAATGCTTCAAGGAATAACCCTTTCCTCTAATTGCGATCACACAATTACATTCGCTTAGCTGGGCATCTCCAGAGATGTACTGCTATCATCTCGTCAAATGACATGACCCCATTCAGAGTTCAAATAACTCTTGCTATATTGGTAGTATCAGTACCTTTTAGGTTTACAGGGGATAGACTCAGATACGTGAGTATCAGGGTATATAGTAAAGGTACTACCAACTCACCCTCACAACTTGTTATTACCACATTGAATACACTTCAAGGGATCTCCTCTCAGGTGTATTGGGTTCCCGCTGTAGATGAATCATAATGGGCTATCAGTCCCATCCCCAACCTCAACTTAAGGACTATTGCATGCTCAAGTCCTTTAGTCAAAGGATCAACTATATTATCCTGAGTTCCAATGAACTCTACAACAATAATCCTTTCAGACACTAGACCCCTTATAGACTTAAGTCTAACTTGGATGTGTCTCTTTGTTTTAGCATTATACTTTTCACTACTGATCTTGTCGATAGTTGTACGACTATCACAATGAACAACAATGGCTGGAAGCGGTCTGCTTACTATAGGTAACACTGACATAAGTCCATGTAACCATTCAGCCTCCGTCCCCGTGGCATCTAGTGCACACAACTCAGCCTCAAAAGTAGACCGAGTTATCAAAGTCTGTCTAGTAGACTTCATGGATATTGCTCCACCTGCTAGGGTAAACAAATATCCAGTCACTCCATTGGTACCAGATTTCTTAGCTATCCAACTTGCATCACTATATCCTTCGAGTACTCCAGGGAATCTTCGATAATGCAACCCAAGGGAAATAATTCCCTTAAGATATCTAAGAACTCTATCCAGTGCCTCCCAATGAGTCTTGTTCGGACAGCTTGTATATCTAGCTAGCTTAGACACATAATAAGAAATGTCTGGTCTAGTCACGTTAGCAAGGTATTGTAAACTCCCAATAATCTGAGAATACCTTAACTGAGATACATGAATTCCTGAACTATTCTTGACTAGGGCAACTTTAGGATCATACGGTGTACTAGCGATTCTACAATTTGAATAACCATACTTCTCAAGTATAGATTTCTCTATATATTTAGATTGTGGCAAGGTTATTCCATCAGTTGACTGTGTCAACTTGACCCCAAGAATCACACTAGCCTCACCCATATCCTTCATTTCAAAGTGCCTTTTCAAGAAACTTTTTTCTCGTTAATAATCTCAATATCGGTTCCAAACAACAATACATCATCCACATATAGGCACACGATAATACATTCATTTCCTTTAACCATGTAGTAAATACACTTGTCACTTTCATTAACTACAAACTCTAAGTCTAAAATAGTTTCATCAAACTTTTTATGATAGTCTTTAGGAGCTTGTTTTAAGCCATATATAGACTTGATCAACTTACATACTTTCCTCTTGTTACCAGAAGCAACAAATCCCTCAGGCTGATCCATATAAATCTCTTCTTCAAGATCACCATGAAGAAAAGCTGTCTTTTCATCCATTTGATGGATGATGAGACCATTTAAGGAAGCCAATGCTATAAGCATTCGGATTGTAGTCATCCTTGCAACATGAGAGTATGTATCAAAGTAATCAATGCCTTCCTTTTACCTAAAACCCTTAGCTACCAACCTAGCCTTATACTTATCTATTGAGCCATCCGGGTTCATTTTTCTTTTGAAGATCCACTTACATCCTATAGTAGTACACCCAAGAGGAAGATCAACCAACTCCCATGTTTCGTTAGAAACAATAGAGTCAATCTCACTTTTTACAACACTTTTCCAGTGCCTTGACTCCGAAGAATCCATGGCCTGTCGAAAAGTTAAAGGTTCATCCTCGACATTGTAAGTGAAAAAATCACTTCCAAAGTCCTGGACTACCTTTGCACGCTTACTCCTTCTAGGTTCATCTACTTCATCAAGAGTAGATCTACTACCAGGATCTGCCCCCATATTTGTCATCTTTTCCACATGATCAGGAATAGAACTCGATGTGTGAGTAGGATCATCATTAGAAATACCTTGAGGTATGCCAGTCTTCATAGGGAACACATCCTCAAAGAATGTTGCATCACGAAACTCAACTATAGTGTTAGCCACTATACCGTCTATGTCAGATTTTAACACTAAAAATCTCATAGCCGTAGTGGTTTCAATATAGCCCAGAAAGATGTAATCAACAGTTTTCGAACCTAGTTTCTTTCTCTTGTGTTCAGGGACAAGCACCTTTGCAAGGCATCCCCACACACGAAGATACTTTAAACTTGTCTTTCTACTTTTCCATAATTCATAAAGTGTCTTGTCCATATGTTTCAGAGGGACTCTATTCAGAATATGGCAAGCCGTATTCAAAGCCTCTCCCCACATGTACTTAGGCAACCCAGAATTAATAAGCATGTTGTTAATCATATCTTTAAAAGTTCTGTTCTTTCGTTCAGCCATCCCATTACACTCAGGTGTGTATGGTGGAGTCACCTCAAGAACTATACCTTTGCTTGCGCAAAATTCATTAAACAAGGTACTAGTATACTCACCACCTCTATCAGATCTCAAACGTTCAAGTACTTTACCAGTTTGTGTTTCAGCTTCAGTTTTGAACATAATGAATTTTTCTAGTGCTTCATTTTATGCCTAAGTAAATAAACATAACAGTATCTACTACAATCATCTATAATGGTAATAAAATATCGTTTATTATCCTTAGTCAACATGCCACCAAATTCACACATGTCTGTGTGTACTAAATTTAATACTCCTTAATCCCTAACAACATTATGAAAGGGTTTCCTAGTTTGTTTAGCAGTCACACATACTTGACATTTAGATTTGTTATCAATGACATGTTTTGGAATCAACTCTAAATTCATCATATTCTTTAGAGCACCAAAATTTAAATGACCAAGTCTAGAATGCCACAAATCGGATGATTCAACACAATTAACAGAAGGTGCAACACTATCATTAATAAAACTGCCCAAAACAGGCTCAACATTTAGTAAAAATAAACCATCAGACAAGTAACCTTTTCCAAAAAAATACATAAGTATGTGTAATAACTACTTTATTACATTTCAAAGAAAGTTCAAAACCATTCTTAACTAAACAACTTCCACTTATTATATATCTACGAATATCGGGAACATGATGCACTCTAGTGAGGGATTAAACACGCCCAGAAGGAAACTTCAGGTCCACATTTCCTATTCCAAGAACTTGAGCAGCACTAGCATTCCCCATCGTCACTGTCAATCCATGAGTCTGTTGATAAGACACAAATAGAGTAAAATCAGTACAAATATGTACATTAGCTCCAGTATCAATCAACCATTCATGAGACAGATAAGTGGAAAGAAGTACAGGGTTGTAGGTAACATACCCGTCATTGGTTCCAGAGGCAACAACCTCACCAACAACCATGTTAACCTTAGGCCCATCAATGGTTCCAAGCACAGTATTAACTTGTGCACCCACAGGTTTCTTAGCTTTCTTTGCAGGATAGTCCTTGCTCCAATGACCAACCTGTCCACAAGACCAACATGGTTTGTTTGCCTTTGGTTTCTTAGCCTTGTTCTTGTCATTTTTAGGCTTAGTGTTTTCCTTCTTAGTGACAGCCTTTCTTTTCTGTCCAACAGTCACTACATTCACCTTCGAACTCCCATGTTCAGCAGGCATCACATGTCCCTGTTTGGACTTGTGTTGTTCCTGCACAGAGATGTCCAGCATAAGGTTTGTCCAAGTGATCTCTCCTTTCTGTCTTTTCAGGGAGAGAACAAACTCTTCCCAAGACTTAGGGAGCTTTTCAATCAGAACCATAACCTGAAACTTCTGAGGAAGGTCCATTTCGGACTCCTTCAAAGCATGCACCAACATCTCAAACTCGTGTGTCTGCTCAGTCATGGATTTTGTATCCACCAGTTTGAAATCAAGGAACCTAGCCACAGAATACTTTTCCAACCCTTACGAGTCAGTATTATGTGTCTGGTCCAGCTTCTCCCATAAGAGCTTAGCAGTGAAGAAGTCAGATGAATAAAAATCAAATAGAGTGTTCGCTAAAGCTGCAGTATAGCAGCCCTAGCCACCCCCATCCTTTTCCTCCCACATGGCATAAGCCTTAACAGATTCAACCCTTTCCTGATCAATAACTGGTTTCCCATACTGCACCACCGGCCATAGACCCTTTACCGTAAGCCACAGTTTCATATTTTTCTGCCAACGAGAAAAACCAACACCCCCACCGAATTTATCAGGCATTCCTGACAAATCGATAGGCTGTGGGAAAATATAAAACATAAAAGATGAGTTGTTTTACTTAAAAAAATATAAAACATGTAATGTGATGAAGAAGGCAAATAGTTATTTATTAATAATTATATAAATTTATATCACATTTTTATATATATGTTGCCTGTATTATTTTTAGAAGATGAGTTGTTTCAGTAAGAAAATATAAAATAGGTAATGTGCCGTGCTATTTTTAGAAGATGAGTTGCTTTATTTAGAATATACAAAACAGATAATATGATGAAGAAGGCCGTTGATTATTTATTAATAATTATATAAAATTATATCATGTTTTTATATATATGTTATTCGTGTTATTTTTAGAAGATGAGTTGTTTAAGTTAGAAAATATAAAATAGGTAATGTGCCCGTATTATTTTTTGAAAATGAGTTGTTTTATTTAGAAAATATAAAACATGTAATATGTTTAAACTAAAAAAGATAATTAGATAGTTACATGTAATTATAATATAAAATATACTATATATAATAATTTTTAGTATTTTATCCAACGGCTCTCATTATATTGATTTGAATGATTCAACGGTTAAGAATTGAGTGACCAGACTACAAAACTTTCAATGTTTCGTCTTTAATATAAAAGTATAGATTAGGGAAATATAGAGATATCAGTTACTTGACATTAAGAAAACCCTAGCGAGCAAACAAGAGGGTGAAAAAAAAAGAAACGGCAAAATAGAAGAGAGAGAGAGATGAGAGAAGAAAAGGAAGAAGAAGAACACGAGAGAAGGATGAAGTCGTAACAAGTTCAAGAACAAGGGGTAAAGATTCTTTAATTAAGAAAATCGAAATAGGGTATTTGATTTATTTTGATTATGTTAATGTTGTTTGTAGTTTTCTTGAGTTTTGATGTGGTAATGTTTTGATTGCAATAGATTGTCATATTTGATCTTCTATATATGCTGATTTCTTGTAAAATCTGTACAAAATTCATTGTCTATCGTATGATGGTGATCTTGGTGTCCCTGGAAAGGTATTTGAATTTCTTATAACTTTTGTTTTTTAATCTTTCTGAAATTTTGTGTGTAAGAGTGTGGTTTCTTCTATTTCTGTAACATGCCAGGGTGTTTTCAAAACTGAATCACTAACTTTGAAAATTCGTAATAAATTGAGTTTTTATGCTAATTTAATGAGTAATATCAATATTGAAAGGTATTTTCGTGTTATTTGTTTCTTGTTGATACTCTACTGCTATATTCTGTGATTTGGATGTCGTAAATAGCATAACACTAAAGAAATTAGGGGCTGATTCTGTTCTGCAATCCGCAAATGTCTATGTTATGAGTTCGTTACTTGTCCATTTTTGACGAACCTTATCATTCTGGAAAGGTCTCGGAATTTCTTACGTTTTTCATGTTTTGTACTTTTTCAGATAAAATCATTTTCATAGAGTAATTTGCCAAATTCTAGAACTGGTCGTAACTGATTTTGTTAACAATAGTCTATTTTGCAAGATATTTTGGTGTGTGATTTTTGGTAGTTTATTTGAGTAAGTTATATGTAAGCGTCGCATGAGTTCTATTAAGTTGTGTGTTTGTTTGATTTATTTGATTGTTAATAGATTATGAATTAATATTTAGGATTTGTTGTGATTTTATTTACAGGGAACAACATCGATATCGAGGTAAGTAACTTTTCATTGCTCACTAATATTATCAAATATGTTTTATCCGCATTTAAAATATTTTATTTGATTTTCGAAATTGTGATATCGAAAATAGATTTAGAAAAGTTTTTCATAGAATTCCCAAGTTTTAGTTGCGTATCGAATCATAGAATCCGGTCACTGGATAGTGTGACATATCGAATTATAGAACTAGTTTACGCACGTTCCGGAACACATAGATACCTTGTTGAGTAAGACTTAACGAGGGACGTAAACTAACCTCCATCGAATCATCGAACTATAGAAGCCGTGTCACTAGCATAGTGTGACCGTAATTTAGAACTGTGGGAATAAAATGTGATTTTATTGTTAAGATTCTTTTATCGATTTAAAGTTCAGAAATTCCCTTTTAAATATTATTTTGAGCCGTTGGACGATAGTTACTTGCTGGGCTTTGCATCTCATTGTTTTTAATAAACATTTCAGGTTTTGACTTTGGAAGCTTATTGAGATTAATGATGTGTGGATTTTCGTGCTACCTGATTTAGATGCATTTATTGAAAAGACTTATCGCATTATTTGAATAAATTTTGATATTGAATATTGGAGTTGTGGGTGGGGCTGTGTCTCTGGATTTGTGTTTTCGAATTATTTGAGGTTGATAGCTGCTTTGATTTTCGTTAATTTTTAAATTATTGAATAAGAATTACCTTTTATTTAAGTTTTGTATTTAGAAATAATAGTCCTAAAAGTCGGGCTGTTACAAAGATAGTTATTTATTAATAATTATATAAAATTATACTACCTTTTTATGTATATGTTGTCCGTTTTATTTTTGAATGATGAGTTGTTTAAGTTAAAAAATATAAAACCGATAATATCTTTTAACTGAAAAAGGTAATTAGATAGTTATTAATAATTATAATATAAAATATACTATATATAATAATTTTTAGTATTTTATCCAACGACTCTCATTATATTAATTTAAAAGATTCAATGATTGAGAATTGAAGGACCAGAGTAACAAAACTTTTAATATTTCGTTTTTAATACAATAAATAGTATAGATGTATTTGATTTTTTAGCACCGAAAGTCCGAAACTATATAGTTACCTGTTGGGCCAAAGCCCACTTGCCAATAGGGCTCAATTAGTAATTTGTATATAGGCCCATTTGTAACAGGTCCACTTGTAAACTTTCATTATAAATACTCCTAACCCCCCACATTAGAAGGGGTTGGAAAAATAGATAAAGGAGAGACCCTTCTAACAGAATGTAAAATCGATTGTTAATATATTAATTTCACTTCATCTTAATTTAATTATTAGTGTATTGAATTGCATCCGATATTACATTCATCATTTGGCGCTAGAAGGAGCTCTTTTTATCTGTAGTTCCAATTGAAATGGAAGAAGGCGAGCCACTTATCTCGAAAATTGGTGGTATGACTGAGGTTGTGACTATACCTCGCCGAGAAGAAACACAACTCCCCCCTGTGCTTCAGCCTAGGGAGTTGTTTCCCCCTCACGATGATCAAATTGAGGGATCTCCCCGACCCCCCGTTGATAAACGCTTAAGAATTATGACCCCCACGGGCAAGAAAGTGTTAACGAGTGATGCACGCTTACATTTGCTCAAGCTTCGGAAGAAAAAGAAACAGTCACTACAGGTTCACCGCTTCGAGGACTTCACCGGGTCGGATGACGAATTGGCATATTGGAAGAGCATAAACGCTTACTGGAAGCTCACTTAGAAAAAAAACGGGAGATTCGCCGTCTACAGCGGGAGTTACAACAGACGTCAATATCTCGTCGTGATAAAGATTCCCAAAGACACCTAGATGATGATTACGAGGAAAACTACAACCTCGATAACGAAGTATCCAATGAGTCCCAATGTTCTCGACCACCGCCAAAACGGCGTCTCACGTCATCAGCAAGTGAAGCCTCGTGGCGAAGCGACTTGTGTGAGTCTTTTCGCCCGGAGGATATTTCCAAGATGCATAATGATCTCGCTATATGTCAGGATTACATCAAAAATCATTCGGGCCAACCTACCTCTACTGAAAGTCCCTTGCCCCGATCCATTGAAATTACTAAAATTGACAGGACTCTAAAAACCCCAGATCTAGATCACTTTGATGGGTCATGCGACCCCATTGGATTCTTGAATACCTTCGATGGGCGAATGGCATTTTCCGGTCACTCGGAAGTCGCCAGGTGCCAATTTTTTTCCACATGCTTGAAAGGTACAGCATTACGTTGGTACAACAACTTAGCACCGCGATCCATTGACTCATGGCATACCTTAAAAAACAAATTTCAAAGTCGCTTCTCTAGCAACTATAATGGGGGCAAGATAACCGCGTCCTTGATGACGATTCGCCAACGACATTCCGAACCCATGCGAGACTTTTTAGCTCGCTTCCGGGCTGAGGTCGCTGACATCCCAAATTTAATTGAGGAGCTCGCCATTAATTACCTCGCAGCTGGAATCGACAAACATCGTCACGCACTCCTTTTAGAGGAATTTTTCGAGAAAAATCCTCGCACTCTCCAATCCGCATTTCAAATTGTTGAACATAGGATGACATTACAAGAGGTAGTGGGGAGCATACAATCTCCCCGACGATTCTCCCAGAAACGGGATTGAAGGCGTAGTCCACGTCGACGGTCTCCACTAAGCGACACAAGGCGCGGGTATAAATCTCACTCTCGTTCCTATGAACGCCGAACTCCGTTGCCTGACAGAACAGAGAGGAGTGACAAAACAGAAAGGGTGTGGAAAACACGCGACCGCAATGAGAAAGAATTCAGCAAGCTCAACACTGACAAAACAACCATACTTGTTGTTCTTAAAACCAAACCCGACTATCGACCCCCAAGACCAATGAAGCCAGGACGACCTCCAAGTTCTCGATACTGTGAGTATCATGAGGACACAGGTCACACAACAGACGCCTGTTTTCAACTAAGCTCGTTTATCGAGAGTAAGATTCGTCGAGGACAACTTGTCCACATCATCGCTGGGGGCCACTCCACAGGAGGCGCCTCAAACAATTCCAAAAAATCATATGCTCGCGAGGTGTTTTCTGTCAATCCAGAGGCTCCCAAGAAACCAAAACATAACCCGACTCCAATTATATCTTTCTCAGATGAGGATTATCTGTCGGGAATAATTGAAGCTCACCAGGATGCCCTTGTCATCACTGCCAAAATAGGCACAAATACGGTGAAGAAAATTCTGATTGACAATGGCAGCTCTGTCGATATTCTTTACCATCACGCTTATTCGCGGATGAATCTCGGGGACCGCAAATTGGAAAATGTCAATGTTCCCCTGTATGGATTCACAGGAAATGAGGTCAAGGTCGTAGGCACCATTGATTTACCAGTCCTGTTTGGCACATCCCCATGTCAAACCTGGCAAATGGTCAAGTTCCATGTCATCAACGCGACGTCGAGTTATAACACCATCCTTGGTCGAACCATGCTGACAGCCCTCAAGGCCATTACATCGATTCCCCATCTTAAAATGAAATTCCCTACTGACTTCGGCGTAGGTGAGGTCACGGGTGATCAGGTGGCAGCTCTGCAATGCTACTTATCTGCCGTTATTCCACAACAGAAACCCGGGGACGATTCCTCCATCAATCAGGTCGTAGAAATTGACCCAAACAACATTACTGAAATTCCAGTGACCCCAACATGCGTCCCCATGGAAGACACAGATGAGATTGAGATAGAACAGGGAAATCCGGAGAAAAAGGTTAAAATTGGGAAAGGACTCCAAAATCCTCTGCGCCAGGATATCATCCATCTCGTCCGCGAATTCTCCGATATTTTCGCCTGGAATCCTACTGATATTCCAGGAATCCCAGAGGTCATAGCTCGCCACTCACTCCATATTGATCCAAAAGTTCGACCGGTGAAACAAAAGAAATGTGTTTTCTCGGAAGAAATTAAACAGGCAATTGACGCCGAGCTTGATCGCTTAATCGCCGCCGAGTTTGTAGAACCAGTACAATTCCCCACTTGGCTCGCCAACGCGGTACTAGTGAAAAAGAGTAACGACAAGTGGCGCATGTGTGTTGACTATTCTGATCTCAACAGAGCATGTCCTAAGGACTTTTACCCTTTACCAAACATCGATCAACTGATTGACGCCACTGCGGGCCACGAGCTTTTGTCATTCATGGATGCGTTCTCCGGTTATAACCAAATCAAAATGGACAGCCAAGATTGGGAGAAAACCGCCTTCATTACGCATAGGGGCGTTTCGGCTACAAAAACATGCCCTTTGGGCTCATCAACGTAGGGGCAACATTCCAAAAAATGATGGATACCATATTCTTCTCACAAATTGGCCGGAACATGCAAGTCTACGTCGACGACATGATTACCAAATCCCAAAAGGCCCTGGACCACGTCAATGACTTGCGGGAAACTTTCCAAACGATCCGCCTCCACAGTATGCGACTTAATCCTACGAAATGCTCATTTGGCCTCACAACAGGCAAGTTCTTGGGTTTCTTAATCACACAACGAGGGATTGAGGCCGACCCTTCTCAAATCAAAGCTATCATGGACATCAAAAACCCATCCACCTTGAAAGAGGTCCAGGTCTTAACAGGGTGCATTGCCGCCCTAAGATGGTTTATCCCCCAGTCCTCCAAGCGTTGTGCTCCCTTTTTTTAGGTGATAAAAGTGACAGCCAAGACATCAAAAATCGATTGGAATGACAAATGCCAAGAGGCATTGGCCGAAATCAAGAAGTTTCTAACTACTCCTCCCGTACTAATCAAAGCGGCTCCTCGCGAACCATTGCGGGTCTATCTCGCTGCTATTGACACTAGTATCGCAGCTGTTTTGGTAAAGTCCAGTGAAAGGACGGAATCGCCGGTGTATTACGTTAGCCATACACTTCGCGACGCCGAAACGCGATATCCACAAATTGAGAAGTTGGTTTTTTCCCTCGTCATCGCGAGTCAGAAACTGCGACATTATTTCCAGGGTCGCGAGATACAAGTCATGACTAATCAGCCCTTGAAACGAATATTACATAAACCAGGCATGACAGGGCACCTCACCACATGGACGGTCGAACTAGGTCAATTCTACATCGAATATAAGCCACGAACAGCGATGAAAGCTCAAGCGTTATCAGATTTCGTTGTAGAATGCCAATTCTCCCAGGAGGAAAGCGCATCAAAGGAGATAAACCCTACTTCTTCATGTCCCTGGTCTCTTTACGTCGACGGGTCGTCCACAACTGAGACCAGTGGCGCAGGGGTCATCCTGATTAGCCCAGAGGGCTTTCAGGTCCAGCAAGCAATCAAGTTCTCATTCAAAGCTATCAACAACGAGTCGGAGTATGAGGCTCTGATAGCGGGACTTAAACTGGCAAACGAACTGGAAGATAGAATTATTGATATCTTCAGCGACTCTCAGCTAGTGGTAAAACAGATTATGGGCGAATTCAAACTCATAACGACAGAATGGCATCTTATTTTGACAAAACCCACTCACTTCTGAAACACTTCATGTCTTGGACGTTCACAAATGTTGATCGAATGGAGAATCAATGGGCCGGCGCGCTATCCAAATTGGCCTCATCAAATATATTGGTCAACTCTCATCTCGTGTACGTCGAGGAGTTGTTAATCCCGACAATCCACGAACTCAACATAAGCGAGGTCACAACATCTCCGGACTGGCGCTCGGTATTTCTAGACTATATCGTCGACAAAAAGCTCCCTGGCGACAAAAAAGAAGCTCGCTCAATCATGTTTAAAGCCCGCAACTATTGCGTCCTAGACTCTAAGATTTATCGACGAGCTCTAATGGAGCCACTCCTTCGCTGCTTAGGACCCACCGAATCCCAGCTCGCTATTCTAGAAACACACACTGGAATATGCGGAGAGCACATGGAGGGCAAAAACCTCGCCCTTAAAATCATCAGACAAGGCCTATATTGGCCCACAATGAGGAAGGATTGCGAGACTTACGTTAAGAGCTGTGTTCCTTGCCAACTCTATGGATCTGTTAGTCATGCTCCCTCGCAGGCAATGACGCCAATTCTCTGCCCTTGCCCCTTCTTCCAGTGGGGAATCGACATCGTAGGTCCGCTCCCAAAAGTTAAGGGTCAGCTTCAATACGTGGTTGTCGCCATTGATTATACTACGAAGTGGGTTGAGGCTAAGCCATTAGCGCGCATCCGGGAAAAGGAAATGATTGAATTCTTCATGGAATTTGTTATTTTTCGCTTTGGGATCCCCAGGTCGATCGTCACCGATAATGGCACCCAGTTCGTTGGCGACAAGTTTGAAACCATGTTGAGGGACCTCAACATCAAGCACTCTAAAGCCTCGGTAGCCTATCCCCAATCCAATGGGCATGTGGAAGTTACTAATAGAATCATTCTCCAAGGACTCAAGAAACGACTTCAAGAGCAACCTCGCTCATGGGCAGACGAGCTCCCTAATGTATTATGGTCCTATAGGACTACACCACGAACCTTAACAGAGGAGACTCCATTCAGATTAGCCTACGGGGTGGAAGCCATTGTGCCTTTGGAAACAAGTCTAAATTCAGCTAGAATCGGTTTCTTTAACCCGGATGCTTCGCTAGAAGGACTCCGTCTCGACAACGACCTACTGGAGGAGGTCAGAGACGAAGCTAACCTGGCTGTTGCGTGTCATCAGAAAATGGTGGCCAAGTATTTCAACAAGAAGGTAAAAACAAAGAATTTCCAGGTGAACGACCTTGTTCTACGAGAATCCGCCTCATCTCAACCAACTGTTACCGGGAAATTTAAGGCACCATGGGAAGACCCATACAAAATCTCCAGAGTCCTCCGCCCACGAACTTACGAGCTTTCCCAACTCAACGGTGAGCCAGTAAAGAACGCATGGAATGCGATCCACTTGAAGAAGTTTTTCCCATGAGTAGCGGAAGATTACACACTTACCTACTTCTATTAAGTTATTTTCAATTAAGTCCAGTCATGGACATGTACTGCTAAGTTATTGTCAACTATGTTTAAGTCACGACTACAAATTTAAGCCATGGATAAGTCGAACTAAGAGGTATCTTTTTATGAGCAACTTACTTCTTAAATAGGTTGCTGGCAATTCTCGTTTCATGCATTATTTCTGCATTTACCTTACGTGGCACACTCAATAGGACTCAGATAAGGGTAATGGCAAAAATTGGTCAAGCACATCAAATTATCAAACACGTTATACTACCAAAGATCAACTAGATACTAAAACCTCAAAGGTATGGCTAACATTATATAAAATTACCATACCACCAACAATGTTAAATCAGCCAACGCTGATAAATGTTTGCAAAACTAACCCCCATGGAATGTTCACACCATAGTTACCAAATTGTTCTCAAGAAAAGCAGAACAGTTGAAATAGAAATACAAAGTCACGGGGCATTCCCCGACTTCAACTCGGTACTCCTTCCGGCCCCGCTTCCTGTGCTTTCTGAGCCAAGTCTGAGCAGAAATCGTCAAAGGAATGACCAACCATGTCCAGCCCAGCAGCGACCGCGCAGGCGTAACAATGACCGTACCCGGCTTCAAGGCCGTTCGCAATCTCCTCAACGCCCTTGTCCACCTCGAATTTCAAGCTGTCGACCTCCTTTGCAAGGGTTTCCTTGTCACCTCGGAAGCGATCAAGCTCCGACCTCATCTCATCATTTTCTTGTCGCTTCTCCTCAAACAACTTCTTTCCTCTCTCCAGCTCATCTGATAGTCTCCCGATTGTTTGTGTAGCCTTGCCATCCTCCACCTTCAACTTCTCAAGCTCAACAGATAATTCCTTAACACGCTTCTCGGCATCAGCAACTCGTTGCTCGGCAGCCGCTCGTTGTTCTTTCTTAGTAGTCATCTCCCGCAGTGATTCAGACTGCCACTGACCATCCACATCGGCCCGATACTCACGAACGATGTGCTTTATGTCGGCCAGGAACTAAAACATCAAAAACAGGAATGATCCTTGGGTAAAAGAAACCATGACGATATAATAGGCAAAACGAACTAAATGGGAATTAAATAAGAGGGTTACCCGTCCTGCGCGAGTAAGACAACGATCAGCGACATCATTTCGAGTACGATCCACATACGAACTGAAATCTTGGGGCAAGTCGAATGCCTCAAAAACCTGCCAACACATGATAAGCTTTAACAAGATAATATAACAAAACAACATCAGAGCCCGTCATCGATAAACTAAACAAAACATACCCGTAATGGCACGTGCGCTCCTGTGGTCCACCGTTCAAAGGGCTGGATCTCAAAATGAGCGGGCTCCACGGCACTCTCGGGTTGAAGAACTGGAGGCCGATCGCCACCTCAGAGCCCCGTAATAGTCAGCGACTTCACACCCCCAGACTTTAGCGAATCCTGCCCCCGTCTGGCAGCGACTCTCTCAGAACCATCATTCACCACATCAACGCGCGACCTCTTACGTTCGTGAGACACCAACTCTGTATTCTCGCCACGATCCAAGTTGGTCTCCTCATTGATTACGACCTGCACAGACTCTGAAGTGGCATTTCTGTCAACACCCGTCCCCAAACCACTTCCACCTGGACCCGTCTCCACGTTACCTCACATCAATTGAGAGCGTGTCTTCTTAGCAAGTAACATCAGAGCCTTGTCCATCTCGTCTTTTAATCCACCGTCCAACACCTGCCGTAAAGATCGCCCAGAAACTGAAAAACAATGGCACAAACAAGAAAAGGTTAGCAACGACATTCGCACACAGAATAATAAAATGTCATCAACAAATAGGCAGTCTTACGATTGTGACTCCCTAAAAAAGACTCATCCTTCAACTGCGACCAGTCATATGGTGACCAAGATCCTAAGAAAGTTCTTAAAAAGGCGGCATCATATTTACTCAGGCTATTTAAGAGGTCGATGGTATCCTTAGGAATAGCCCGACAGGAGGGCACGAATTCGAGATCTTTCTCATACCAGAACAACCATTTACCATGCCAACCATGGTTAGACGACTTCACATTCACAATGCGAACCCCAGCTCGCTTATAAAAATAAACTTGACCATGTGCGTAGTGTATACTATAAATCGAAAAAAAACAGATTCAATGAGGGTAATCGGTTGACCTCAGCACAACGAGCTATGAAACCACTTATCTGCGCGATGGCGTTGGGGGTCATCTGAGCCACCCCACATCCAACGGCCTCGAACATGCATAAGAAAAGGGATGCAGGGGTAGGCGCAGTCCGTAATCAAAATGAATTAACGGTATATTGTGCATCCCATACTCGGGCATATTCCATATCCGATCATCGGGGTTAGGGATCTCACATCGATAACCCCCTACGGATAGGTCAACCCAATTCTTATTCACATCCACTCGCATCGAGAGATTCGAGAAGATGCTCGACATGTTAAGACTAGTGCTCTCACCGAATTCCAGTTGCCCGGCGACGAGGGCCTCCCCGATCACCCTTTCGCGCTCCGCCACCGTACCAGGACTCAAAGGAGGAGAAGCGTGAACCTCATCGTCCTCCCCATTCCCAGAGAAACTAAACCCGGAATCAATTCCGACATCGGGAATCTCTAAGTGATCCAAATTAATAGGGGGGTCAAGGTTTCGACCTATCGACATGTCTCTATTTAAATTTTGGCTAATGGTAGTCTCAGACGAACTAGAAGGAAGAGACATGATACAAATTCCTAGGAGTAAAGCAAATCAAGACAGTCTATAAAATACAATTACCATAAAATGAAGGAAAGAGTGCACACCTGAGTGAGAGAAGTGGTAAAGGTAGGGAGGATAGCCTTGCAAACTGCCGCGGAAAAGGAAAAGAAAAAGACACTCTCAGTTACTTTGGAATTCGAAACGCCACGGCTAGACCCCGATTTCCGTACAAAAAAAAACAACAAAACAATTTACTGTTTTGTTTCGCTTTTTTTTTCTTCTTCCCACAAATTCAACCCTGGAATTTCCTGATATTTTCATCAAGTTTAATTTAGTTAAATTACATAACATATTTTATCTTATGTTTCAGGGCCCAAACAAATCTAAAGATTTGGCTTCCAACAAAAGGGGGACAAATGTTGGGCCAAAACCCACTTGCCAATAGGGCTCAATTAGTAACAGGCGCACTTGTAAACTTTCATTATAAATACCCCTAACCCCCCACATTAGAAAGGGGTGAAAAAATAGATAAAGGAGAGACCCTCCTAACAGAATGTAAAATTGATTGTTAATATATTAATTTCACTTAATCTTAATTTTATTATTAGTGTATCGAATTGCATCCGATATTACATTCATCAGTACCCAAAACAAGTCCTAAGCACGGATTATGCAGTGGCTTAGACCTAACAATACTTGTGCTGTCGTGTGCCTTTGTTTCATGCAGTGTCGGTGTTTTCGTCTGACAATACTGAAATAAGTACATGAATAAACAATTAAGTATTAATGCTAAATTAAAATTTCTATGTGCAGTGTCAATATCTGAATTTTACGATACATATTAATGCTAAATTAAAATTAAATATATCTTGATCATTTAGTTTATATTATGTAAGTTTTCTAAAAGTAAATACGATAAAAAATAACGGTATCTAAACCGGCTGATCTTCCTACACCATGTTGTTTAAACTAATAATCTATATTCAAGGTCAAATAATATTGAAATTAATATTGGTTGGACATTCTTGACACAAAGTAGTTAAGAAGTTGACACTCTATGCACTTGGTCAGTACATGGTACTACATGCCATGCCTTCCACAGATTTCTTTCCTTTTTCTAAATCTATTTCTGATACATTTTGTCAAACACAATTCTATTCTGCCTGTCACCAACTCAACCACCCCCGATCAATATATTTATTCAAATTCTCCGATTTACTATCGATTGATAATATACTACTCAAATTTTGCAAATATTGGTAGGCCCATTCAATTTTTTTGTTAAAGTTTAATCAGAACATGGACATACATATGATTGAAATAGTAAAAATCGCAAATTACAACTTTGATTATTATTTATATTAGCTTACTAAACCGCGATTCACAGTGATTTTATAATAAATTTTTATATTTTTCTAAACAATATCCTACAAAATATGTTTTTAGATAGAACAATAATTCTAACATAAAATTAAGGTTCTTTTAAGGTCATTATTCGATATAGAACCATCTTATATACAGTTTCGTAGCGCACCATTGATTTTATTGTGGAATATCATTAATTATTATTTCACAAAATATAAAATTTGATTCTTATATAGAATAATACAATATATACTTTTTATAATAAAATTAACACTTAAAATTTGAACAAAAAAATTAATTTTAAATTCGGTTCTACAGTACAAACATTCTGGATAATTTTAATTCTACCGTAAAAATCATGTTTAATTTTCAGTGATTTTTTAAGGGAAAAGTTGTATAATTGCATTTTTGATGTACTAAATTGAAGTTTGCAATTATATTTAATTAAAAATATGACAAATATATGTATTATAAGTATTTTTATAATAGTGTGTTACGATATTTTATATACATTAGGTGTGTTCTAGAATGTCACCTTTCTTTTGAATTCTTAGTTTCGTCTTGTTCAGAAATTGTTTAATATTTTTCTTATTTTAATAGTATATCATATATTTGTATATTTATTACCATTTCTATTTTTCTCAAAATTTATATTTCAATTTCTATTTTAAAATTACATAGTCTAACATCAATATTAAATTCTAACATATAATATACTCCTATTTATGAATCGCTCTCTCGTTAAAAATATTTTCTCGCATTGACCCGCTTTGTCATTTTTATCAAATCTAAACAGATAACAAACTAATTTACTAAATAAATTATAACATCTATTAATCAATTTTATTATACCATAAATTTTAATTTTAATATTTTTAAAAATTATAAGTTTATTGTTTAAAATATAGGTACTCGAGAAAATCAATAAATGAAAATAAAATAAGACTTCTATATTTCATTTCATTTTATAGCAACTTACATTGTATTTAAGTATTATCTCCTCCATTAGTAAAATTTTAAAGCAAGAATATTAAAATTGTACATTTAGTTTTCTCTATTGCTAAAGATTTTAAAAGGCAATTGAAATATTTTCTAATAAAAAATTTTGGTGGATAATATATTAATTAGTTTCCTATATTTCATAATAAAAAATTTAGGAGAATATTCAAATTGTATATTTAGTTTACGACATTAGTAAAGATTGTAATGCAAGAATATTAAAATGTACATTTAATTTTCTTTATTAGTAAAGATTTAAAAGGCAAAACAATTTGAGAGCCGCCACCTCACCGCACTCGTCTTCTCCTTTCTATAAATATATTGGTTTCCTCTATTTCAAATTAACAGTAAATTTTTACCTTTTGCAATTAAATTGATTAAATTTTAAAATTAGTATATATTTATTATTATAATTAGGAAATATTAAAAGTAATATTATTAAATATATGTAATCTATTTCAAATTGTAAATTTCAGATTCTTAAATTTATGTAAAAATATTTTTTGAATTTCAGTCAAATTTAATCGAAATGAACAATAGTTATGTAGAAAGATAAATTTGTGCATAAAAGGTCAAAACTTTATTAATAATATCAAATGGTGAAGTATATTGAATACTTTTATATATTAGATTTCAACTTTTCTTATAAAATTTAAATTAAACTAAATTACACATATGTCTTTTTGGGAGCCAAAATTACACCTATGATAAAGATTAATGAAAAATAAATTATTGCATTTGTTAATATTGAAATAAACAAGTACGAAATATTGACAATTGACCGAATCACAGAATTTTTCTAAAAATGACGAAGAAAAATAGTTGGTGAGATAAAAAGGGAAGAGAGAGATTAGGTTAATAAGGAATAAAGTGCAAAAAAAGAGGCAAGTGACAGCCAAATACGAATAAGGAACCGTAAGACGTCCGCATTCACATTTTTACAACTCATAAAGTCTTCCCACACCAACTAATCTCCCCTCCTCCTTCGCAGCCTATATAAATCAAGCCAACACCCTGCATCAACCCCTGCCCTGTTCCCTCAAACAAATACACACACAGGCCAGCTACCTACATATTTATCACATATAAATCTTGTGCATGCAAGATTTTAAAAGATGGGATTTGAAAGCATATCGGCAAAGTTAGATGATCTGATACACAAGGCTGGTGGCTGCGCCGTCGTGGACGGTGGTTTTGCTACGCAGTTGGAGATTCATGGTGCCTCCATTAATGATCCTTTATGGAGTGCTCTTTGCTTGATCAAAGATCCTCACCTCATCAAACAAGTATGCATCATTCTTTATTTTATTTTCATAAATTCTTTAAATTTGTGTTTAACAATCTATTTTTACTCCGATTCATAATTTTCCTTGGAGGAAAAGGTAAATGCAATGCATCAATCTTTATCGGTTCTGTAAAATTTATAAATCTCGATTTCATGAAAATTACAGGTTCACATGGAATATTTGGAAGCTGGTGCAGATGTATTGGTAACCTCCTCGTATCAGGTTCGCACGGCGCCATTTGAGCAGTAATTTATGCACGCACATTATTTAAATATATGTTTCTAAACAGATGCATTTAAATTTCTAGATATTCTACTTGATGAAAAGGTATATTTAATGAATTCATAAAAAGTTATTTTAGATAACTGCCTTTGTAAACAGAGTAACGTTCGATCTTTGGACAGATTTATATGGAAGTTCGAGATTATACTTATACACCATTAAATTTATTACTAATAATGTAGTTGTTGTAAACCTTTGTATACAGGCAACTCTTCCAGGGTTTGTGTCCAGGGGAATTCCCGTTAAGGAAGCAGAGCAGCTGCTAGAACAGAGTGTGAAACTGGCTGTCCAAGCCCGTAACAAGTTTTGGGATGGTGTGAAAAATACAACATCTCACAGTTACAACCGAGCTTTGGTTGCAGCCTCCATTGGGAGCTATGGTGCTTATCTTGCCGATGGCTCGGAGTACAGGTACTTGCCACTTGCTACACAGTTTTTATTATACATTTGTAGAACTGATCAGTTACATATTATTAAACACTGTTCTAATTATCTCGACATTGTTATAATAGCATTGAACTTAGAAATTTTATTTTTTACGGTCAGTGGGAATTATGGGCCTGATGTGAATTTGGAGAAGTTGAAGGATTTCCATAGGCGCAGGTTGCAAGTCCTAGTGAATGCAGGTCCAGATTTGCTAGCCTTTGAAACCATCCCTAATAAACTAGAAGCCCAGGTATGCCAGTTGTTAGTTTGACACTTACTTTAACATTTTTAAATAATCACCGGATTATCATTTGTTTAAGTCTTCAGTGTAAGACTAATAGTTAAATTCCAACTGCAGGCCTGTCTGGAATTGCTTGAGGAAGAAAATATCAATATTCCATCTTGGATTTGTTTCAGCTCTGTTGACGGAGTAAATGCTCCTTCAGGAGAGAGCTTCCAGGAGTGTCTTGAGGTATTAAACAAGAGTGACAAAGTAGCTGCAGTTGGGATCAATTGCGCACCACCCCATTTTGTTCAAAGTCTCATTCAGACATTTAAAAAGGTAGTTTTCTCATTTTTACTTAATTCTGTAAATAAATTTCCGTCTCACACGATTTTGAAATATAATACAATCACAATTACATAGAAAATCTTCCACATTATTTATCTTATCTGCATTTCAATGAAATGAATATGCGTTTGGTGATTAACTTTGATATCTGTTTTTTACAGACAACCGACAAGGTGATTGTTGTTTATCCAAATAGTGGTGAGACATGGGATGGCATTGCTAAGAAATGGATGGTGAGTAGAAGCTAATTTTCGAAACATTTTAATCTTTGCGATTCATGTTCAGTACTAATATAACTTGACCCTTCAATCTGTACAGCCTTCAAAGTGCTTTGATGATGACAACTTTGAAGCTTATGCTGTAAGATGGCGCGATGCAGGAGCTAAACTTATCGGTGGTTGCTGCCGAACCACACCCTCAACAATTCAATCCATCTCCAGAGTATTAAAAGAGAAGCATTAAAATCATATTGTAACTCAAGTATCTGAGTTGTTTTGTTGTTTCATGCTCTGCATTTTACTTGTGAAGGAGCATTGAGTTGGAGAAGGCTGTCCACGAAATTTTGTAGACTTCTCCTTCTACAAAATCATTGATATTTCCGTTGTATTCCTAATGCAAAAAAGAAAAAGGGAACTGATTTAGTAGTTTCATCATTTAATTGTAACTGGTGTTCTCGTCTCAAATCAATCAAAGTAATCCATTTTCAGCAAGCAGTTACTGCTGCTTCTAGAAGTCAAGAACCATCAGAGATAATTTTATTTATTTTTAATTACTTCTGAACAGTGAAGGAAAATCTGTTTGAAGTTGGGACTACTGGAGTACTGGTACATATTCAAGTCATTTTAATATGTTAATTCTCCGGTGGTTGCTAGATGTTAAAATTCAATATGTTCGAAAGCAAGCTAACGAGGTAGCTCATGGTTTAGCTAAAATGCCTTCTGTAGTGAATTGCTTTGTAACCTTCACGTCTCCTCCTACTCATTTGGTTGAGACTTGTAACCTTGATTGTTCTTGAATGAAAATCTTTATTTGGTTTCAAAACAAAAAAAAAAAAGTCATTTTCTAATATTAAGTAAATAATAATTAAAAAAAATACACTTCTATTGGGTTGGAGTGGGGTGGGCTTGGTTTGTGAAGACTACAAATATCAAGGTTGATTCGTGGGCCGTTTTGTAAAAAGTTGCTCGACAGGTCTAACTAGGCCTGTCAATGGAGCGGAGATCCGATCCGATCCGAGACTGTTTTAATGGATATGGATTTGGCAAAAAAAAATCCGATCCGAAATCCGATCCGATAAGAAAAATCCGATAATAAATGGAGCGGATATGGATTTAGGTCGATCCGATCCGTTAACGATCCGATCCGAATATAATATACATAAATATATTATATATAATATTTATATAAATATATTGTATAATATATATTATGAAAAAATTATTTGCAATTTTTAATAGTCTATACTTTGTAGTCTATACAATCACTACTAATTAAAATGTGAGATAAGATTTTTCCGAAGTATAATATCATTGTTTGGCCTATGAATCATCGTGTTTTTCTCAATATTATTCTAAATTTTTAATTTTTATTTGTTTTTAAATTTCTAATATTATGTTAGAGTTCGTATTTTAAACTTTAGAGTTATTATTTAATTATTTTGTTTACCATTACAAGATATTGTAAAAAAATTCAATATTAAGTGAAATTTTAATTTAAATCAAAATTTTTAAGGAAAAATATAAATGGATCGGATATCCGATCCGCGATCCGTGATCCGAACGGATCCGGATATGGATCGGCCTATAAAAAATCCGGTCATGATCCGATCCGAATCCGAATCCGCTAAAATAAATGGATATGGATATGGATTTAGGCTGATCCGATCCGAATCCGATCCGTTGACAGGCCTAGGTCTAACAGCTGTAAGGTCGGTCCTTCACCGTGTTTGTTTAGAGGGATTCACAATTTCACATGGCTAATAAAGAACCTAATCTATTGTGTTACCGTTAAACACGCGCAGGAAGTGCTGTACGTAGTTAGTTTCCGTATTCTAAAATTATACATATTACTTTTGAAAATTTTAGACGATCATTTTAAAAAAGAAAGCGTAAAAAAATGATAAAAAAATAGAAAATATTTTATTTATATTATGTATTCGTTGCAGAGATGAAGTGGTTTTTTTTTTTATCTTTTTGAGTATGGTTCCAAACTTCCAGTAATGTGTATGGGGAGCCCATTAGCGGACTGTTTGCGACTGTAACATGAGCCGGTAAGGAACTGCTTGAGAATATCTACTATTTATAACCTTTCTCTTAATCTTTATTAAAAAACGAATTTTTTAAAATATTTTTTTTGAAATAAATTTGATTCACATTTTTTTTTAATTTCACTCTTAAAATTCTATCTTATTGTTGATTTTTTTTATAATTCCTATTATAATTGTTATTTTTTTATTTGCAATTTTTTTATTACGATTTAGAATTAAAAAAAGACTACGATAAATAATGATAATATGAATTTTACTATAAAAAATATTATAAATTTTATTATAATTCTTTTATTCGCAATACTTTTATTACAATTCACATCTTTTTTCTTGTTTCACCCCTATATTCCTATCTCACCAATAATTTTATGCTGTATTAGAATCCTATAATAATTAGAATCCTTTTATTTTAAATTCTTTTATTACAATTTGGAATTAAAAAGACTATCATAAATTTTATTATTATTATTTTATTTACAATTATTTTATTACAACTCACAATAAAAAAAGAACTGCGATAAAAAATAATAAATTCATGAATGTTATTATAATTGTAATTTTTTTTATTACAACTTAAAATTACAAAAAAAAAAGTAAGATTAATTTATCAATGAAAATGAAAATCAACACCTAGAGGGGAAGGGTAAATATGTGTTATGACTAACAATGACCGATTTTAATTATTAACAAGTTATGTGACCGAAAAAGCAAAAATTAGTCTGTTTTGATGTCTGACATCTTAATGGATTCACATATAATATAAAGTGGCAGCTAGCTACGTTATGTAATGTTGTATATAAAATGTGCAGAAAGTAAAGAACACACAACAATTTTAGCCAGGTTCGACCCCTATCTTCTATAGGTCTACGTCCTGGTCCTCTACCAACTCGGTAAATGAATATATTATTGATCAAAGTGAAGTAGAACTATACAATACAATAATATATCTCCCTGATCTCCCGGTTACTCTTTGCAGCTTGCTGAAACACCTTATTCCTTGAACACAGCTCTCTAAGTACTATACTAAACCAAATATAAACTCCTCTAGCTATCAAGTTCCTTGAACTCTTGTTTTCCAAACTCACAAATCCAGCAACTACCAACTTACAAATTGAACAATACAAAGATATAGTACTTGTGTTTATTTAAAAAACGTTGTCCAATAACTGAGAATGAAAACAACACAAATATATTTATATGAAACGAAGATTCTGAATTAATCAAACAACGCCAACGGTCTTGAGTACCAAGTCTCACATATTTTGTTATTTAATTAACTCAAACCCAACGTTCATGAAATCAACGTTTAGAAACCAGAAGAATAGAAAAAATAAGAACGTTAAGAAGACACGTTCAACTGGTTTGTAAAGCCCAAAAGAGTATAAGTTGTTAAAAGATAAAACATGTATAAACAACTTCCTATAATGTAGGGATTATATATATATATATATATATATATATAGTCCTATTCAGCTAGAAACCAACACTAATTAGAAACTAGAAACAATCTACACCGACCCATTAAGAATTAAACTATCAAAGCCCATGTAGACATACATGGATATAAACAAATATCAGCACCTCCGCCTTTTTCTTTCAGATCTGCGGTAACCATCCTCACCCCGGCCACTCTTCTAACTTATTCTGACGACATTTCCTGTATATTACAATCTATTTCTTCATCCTATGTACTCAACCTCCACTATTTAATATTTGATTATCATCCCAAATTTATTTCTTCTATTAGGTCGGGCATTGGGCGCAGACCATTTATTACTATTATCCTCCAACATACTTCATCGTCATCCTCTAATCACCGATGTTGTGAACTGTTCGATCTGTAATAGTTTATTACTTCATACGTCCATCACTTTTAGATACATGAATCACCAAAACTGGTGATTGTTTCGATATGAATTAGTGATTTTCGCAACATAAATTAGTGATTAGTCCTATATGAATTAGTGATTAGTTCTACATGAATTAGTGATTTGTGGTACAAAAGTAGGTGATTTGATGAAAATCAGTTGCTGTTTAATTTGTTTTGTTATTTACGGTGAGAAACAACTATTACAAAGTTGATCTTCTGTTAACTTTACAAACAGATAATTGGTTTTGGTGGCTGTTTTGTGATATTAGGCCGAAAAATCATGTTAGCCATCATCAAAATATATTGAGGTCAGTTGCTGCACGAAATAATTATGGCGACAATAGAGGGTGATATATACATACACATACGTATGTATGTGCCGATTGGATGGGGTTATCGGGGCAGGGGTTGTGTGAAAAGAGGGATAAATTTTGTGTGTAAAATTTATTTGAAATTTAAAAAACTAGTGGCTAGGATTTAGTTTCTAATTTTTATTTAGGAAAATGTTTCTAGTTGAACAAAAGCATATATATATATATATATATATGAAAATAGATTCAAAATTATTTGAGCTCATATATATATATATATATATATATATATATATATATATATATATATATTGAATATATATGATATGTATGAATATGTAAATATGTTAATATGAAAACAAACTCAGCACATGAGTAAGAGAGGAAAATGAAGAGAAAAGTATAATTTTTATTGCGTACCGATCATCTGATACAAGCACTCTTTATATAGAGTGGAAATGGCTCACTATTTTAGCCATGACAGACATACTTTAACCAAAGTCTACAAACGGGCACACCATTATACAAAAGTCTAAATAATACAAACTACTTTAAAAAAGATATCACATTATTGATGTCGGGTGCTACATGGGGCCCATCGTCACAATCAATAACGGAAATAGACAAAAAACTTAAAAAAAATCAAATTAAAGCAAACATTATTGCTGGTTATGGAGGGCCATATTTTCCACCATCTTTTTCAGAAAATATTCTTTTTGATCATCCCGTGACATTGATATTATCTATCCACCTCTTTTTCAAGTAATTTCTGGAAATTCTCAAATTGTGAATTGCGAGAAGAGTTCTTCGCATTTTCTGAAAGTCTTCTCTAATTTCTTCAACAGATCTTTCTTGAACGGAGGACCTGTTAGCTCTTCTGGGTTCTAGAGCACGATTTTATTTTTTGTAGATGTCATCCATCTCTTTATCTAGCTTATAAAGCCTATTGTCGTGGTATTTTATACTTTTAAAACTCCCGTAGAAATCAATATAATCCAGATTCATGCTGGAGCTTTACCTTTGTTTGGTTGTGATACTGACCCTATAAGGGCATCCCAAAAATCTTCTGGAGTAGGCTCTGGAATAGATTCTTCTGCTTGAGATTCGCCTGCTAGACAATTGAAGGCGTTAGAATCCATGGATCCCTGAGATGAATTATCTTTCATTGATTCGTCCTCTTTTGACGCTTGACTTGGAAAAGTATTAAAGAACTGATTTTTCATGTGATCAAGGATTTTGACCATAATTTGTTCTTCCGAATCGTTTGGATATTTCTTCTGAAAGTATTCTCTCATTTTCGCCATGTATTGTTGCTGAAATCCTGTTTCTTTTGATCCAGACTTTCGATCATTATCAATGACCGTTTGAATATTATTCTGAATATCTTTAATATTTTCAGGACTCATCTTAGTCCACCATTTGAAGAAGAAATTTCTTTGCAACATTGGAATTTCCAAATTGTCTTTAGAGACATAAATGGTCCATCTCCATATCCAGGGAATTTGGAATTTAACAAAGAAAAAGAAAGGACATTGTCCATATATTAAATTTTCAGATGGTCTTTTTAAGACCAAAGGACTATTGTCACAACAAGGTTTGTATAAATTCCTAATTTCTTCAGGAAGAATTTCCAAAGAAGGACCAAACATTGCCCACCATTTGTAAAACCAATTTGGTACAGATTTATCCAGAATTTCTGGATTTATAGAGAAGAACCAAGAATGTTTATTCTTGGGATTTTGATAATAAAAATCTTTGGAGAAAGCCTGGATATAATCCCAATAATTGAAGTAAATATATTTACCTTCAGCCACCTTTATGGCTTTTTCTCCGTTAGGATTTATTCCCCATTCTCTTGGAAGGAGAATCTTATTAATGTGACATTTGCTGAAGCTAATAAAGCTATCAGGATTAATATTCTGAAAATGATGAGTTATAGTTACCGATTCGGTAATTGTTAGCAAAATTTCTAAATGTTGTCTGGCTTTACCCTGAAGCGCTGCATAACCTCTTGTTTCGAGGTATCTTGTCTTTAACGACCATCCATCATTTGGATTTAATTGAAGATCTTCATCTTCTAGATACATAATATGTTCTACAACAGGATTCTCAAAGTATTCTTGCTCATGTATGGCCTCATTGGCAACAACATCTTTAAACGTTGGCAACTTATTAGAAGAGGAAGATGCTTCCTTTTGAGGAGGTGCAGGTAATTGCTGCAATGGTCTATTTCTACCATGATAAACTGTCCAATCCCCTATAAGAGGAACTGTGGCTTCTGGGTGAGGTAACATATTGTTACTCCCGTAGGATCCTCGGCCACGGTTATAACCCCGGCCTCTTCCCCTATAAGGGGTTGTCATATTCCCTGTAAAAATTCTCGGGTCAAAAAGTCTGCAAGAGAATTATTTTCTCCTTTTATATATTGGATATCAAATTCAAAGGCAGATAATTGAGCTTGCCAATTTGCAAAGATTTGTTTTTCTACTAGATTTTTGACGTCCTTTTCAATAATTGATTTTGCCGAACTACAATCAATTCTTAGCAAAAAATTTTGATTTAGTAAATCATCTTGAAATTTAGATATACATTTTATAATTGAAAGCATTTCTTTCTTTATAGTCGAATATTTTTATTGAGTAGGATTCCATTTTCCTGAAGTAAATCTAACTAATACCTCTTTCGAATTATCTGGATTTACTTGTTTTAATATCCCACCATATCCTATATTAGAGGCATCTGTTTCCACAATTTTGAAATAGGTTGGATTTGCTAAAGATAAACAAGGTAAACATTTTACCTTGACCTTTATTATTCTGATAGCTTGAGAATGTTTTTCAGTCCATGGTTCAGGACTTTTCTTAAGCCTAGCATATAATATAGCAGTATCTTTTGCTAGATTTTCATAATAATCTGCAATATAATTGAGACTTCCTAGGAATCTTTGTAACTGTTTAGTATCAGTTATTATATCAGGGAATTTTGAAGCGAATTCAATACTTCTATCTATAGGAATAATTTTTCCTTGATTTATTAAATGTTCTAAAAATCTAAATTGAGTTTGAAATAATTTCATCTTTGGGGCATATATAACTAACCCATTTTGTCTTATTAGATTTTTAAATATTTTTAATTGTTTTATATGTTGATATATAGTTTTAGAAAATACTAAAACATCATCAATATAAACAATAATAAATTCTGAATAAGGGTTGAAAATATCATTCATTATGTTCTGAAATTCAGAAGGGGCATTCTTTAAACCAAAAGGTAAAACATTCCATTCATAATGTCCAAATGGGACTGTAAAAGCAGTTTTATATCTATCAGATTCTTTTATCTGAATTTGCCAATATCCTGATTTCATATCAAATTTTGAAAAAATTAAAGCATTATTTAATCTATCTAATAAATCTTTTTTATTAGGAATTGGGTATCTAATCCATTTTAATACCCTATTAAGAGGTTTATAGTTAATTACTAATCTTGGAACGCCTCTTTCTTTCTCAGCTGCGTTATTAACATAAAATGCAGTGCAACTCCAGGGAGACTTAGATTTTCTAATTAGTCCTTTTTCTTGGAGAGAATTTATTTCTTTCTTACAAAGCTCTAAATATTCATGATTCATTTGAGCTGGCCTAGCTTTAGTAGGTATTTGATTTTCATTAAATTCTTCTATATAGGGTAAAGAAATAACATGTTTCTTTCTATCCCAGAAGGCATTAGGTAAGTCATTACAAATCTCAATTTTAAATTGATTTTCTATTAATTTTATTTTTTCTTGAACTTCACTCCTTTTGAGTTGTTCATTAATATTTAATATTTGTACTTCTTATTTAAGAAAACATAATTGTTTTTCTTTATTAAGAAGAATATCTCTAACCTCATTAATTAATCTTGTTTGAGGATCTGTTATGAATTCAAAAATAATTTTTTTACCATTTATTATAGTAGATATGCCATTTTGATCAATATTAGTCATAGGCATAATTTTATGTAAAAAAGGAGTTCCTAATATAATTCTATGGGTAAGATTCTTAACCATAATAAAAGGTGTCGGAAGACAAATATCTTGGTTACAGATATATGCATCTGATAATTTATAATTTACTTGAAGTTTATCTCCTCCTGCTTGAGTCAGAGATTGAGTAGTTTTTGAAAAATACTTAGAGGGAATTATCCCTTCTTGAATACAATTAAGATCTGCTCCACTATCTATAAGAGCTATTTCATTTTTTAAAATAAAATATCTACTAATTGCTAGAGTTATTTTTACATACCATTTTTGTGACGTGACTTGGTCTAATAAGTTAAGATAATCATTATCATCGGGTTTACTAGTACCAATAATTTCTTTATTATCTTCAACCTTTGAGGGAGATTTTATTTCTAACAAGGTAATTCTTTGAGATAATTTATCATTATTATTTTTTATCTGAGAGATTTCAGTTTTTAAAAGATTAACTTCTCTTTTTAAATCATTAATAGAAATAGGTGTTTCTTTTATATTAGATTGTTGAAATCTACTTAAAACCTCACTTAATTGGTAAGGTGCTTCTATTATTAAGGGATATTCTTGTTTAGCATTAGAATTCTCTAGAAGAGTTTCTATCATTTTACACTTTAGATCAGGATCTGTAATAGCTTCTATTACCTTTAAAGCTTTGTCTTGATCTGTTGTTAAAACATTTAATCCATTCATTTCTACAATGAATTTCCAGTAATTCATTTCATTACATTGACAATCATTGTTGTTAGGAGACAAAGATCCTTCTGAAGAATTCGAAGAGGTTTCGTAAATTAACTCTAGATCTTCTTCATTAGAAGATTCTCTTTCTGAGTCAGAACTATTAATCATAATTTTTTCTAACTGCGAACGTAATTGTTCATCTTCTATCTTATTAAGAGCTTTTTTCGTCCAACATTGATTGGCATAATGGCCAATCTTACCACACTTATGACAACTAATATCAAGCTTTTTAGCTTTTCTTTTTCCTTTATTAGGAACAAAAGTTTTTTCTTTTTGTTTATTATTGTAATAATTTCTTTTATATCTTTTTTTATAAGATTTTTCATAGTATTTTGTCTTATTCTTATAAGATTTATTCTTATAGGGTTTATTGTTTTTATAAACAATTTTTTTCTTTTTATTTTTATCATCAGGAAATTTAGGATTTCCTAAGTCAAAAGCAAATTGTTCACAGAATTCTCCAAGTTGATGTTTTTCTGAAAGCTTCTGCTTTTTTAGTTGATTTTTAAGTTTTATGTCATTGCATAAATTTAATCCTTCATTAATACATGTACAAATAATTTGACCATAAGTTAAATAAGAGTAATTGATATTTACTCCATCGTTTTTAGTTCTTAAAGATTGTCGAACTTTTTCAGCAAAAAGATGTGGTAATCCATCTACAAATTTGGATTTCCAATGGGTAGAATTAGGTTTTGTTAGTTGATAAACCCTAGATAAGAAAGTATCCTTATACCATCTAAAATGAGTTAAAGATGGACATCTAAGGTTCTGTAGGAGTGTTTGTAATTTTTCTCCTATAGGGGCTGTGGTTCCTACAAAATGTTATAGAATAGAGAGCACAATGTATAAACTGCGGCTTCTTCTCCCGTAGTCCTAATTTGACTAGTACTAGGATCTCTATCCTCGATTTTAACTAATTTCTTATGATTTAATATTTCTGTTTTTTGGGTTTCATTAAGATAATTATCCCACCATCCTCTTAATTGTCCTACAAATCCAGTAGTTATGAAGGATGCTATAGCACTATCACTATTTCCATGTTGTTTACAAACAGTGGAATACATAATCATTCTCTGTATTACATCTATAATTTGTTTGTCATTAAGACCATCTATATTCCATTCATAGATAGCTTTTCCATTATAAGAATTTTGAAAAGATCCAGGTTCTTCAAAAAGAAGATCCATGGGAGAAGGTCTCTTGTAATAATATTTGTCAAGAGGTTTTGAATCATAAATATGGTTTAATTCATTATTAATATTTTGGTTAGCAAACATTTTCGCTAGTTGGTCTATATCTTCTAGATCTTCAGAGGGTTCATAACACTCTGATTGGTTAGCCGAGTCAATCTGAGATAAAACTCCTAGATGAATTTTTTTTAATTTATTCTCAAGAATTTTAATAAATTCTTCGTTATCATTTTCTATTTTAAATCCTGTAATTGGAGTTGGAGGCTGAATTAGCGGGGTTTCTGGAATTTTAGAAATTACTGGTTTTGTATGTGAGGAAGAAGAAGTCAAGTCTGACTTACTTAATTGATTAACAATAGTTTGTTGTAAAGCGATTTGCTCTTCTATTAATTTTTCAATGTTTATTAATTGATCACCTAGACATACTGAAAAGGTGTTAGTATAATTTTGTGATTTTATTATCGTATTTAACTCCTTAATAGTTATTTGAGCACTTTCAAATTTTTGAAGACTTAAATAAGCAGTAGTTTCGGTGCTAGAATCCAAGCTAATTGTTTGTTCTGGAGGAAATGGTGATTTAATTATTTCTCCCTTAGTAGTCTTCCAAGATCTTTGTAAGACTAAGATCTCATTATTCATATTATCAATATAATTGTTTATAAACCATTGAACAAATGATATATAATCTTCTGTTTTTTCTAAAGAGATATAATATTCTCTTTTACATATTTGTAATTCTTCATCTGAGTATTTATTGAAATACCATTTTCTAAATTCTTTATGTTTTTCTTGTTGAAATTCCTTATTAAGGATTTCTCTCATAATACTTCCTGGGGATAAATCAATCATTTAAATAGAAGCTCATTTCAGATTGAGTAGGGGATTCTCTACTCTGAAACTCTTGTTTCTGATAAATTCCCTGAGGAATTTTATTTTGACTCATTCTTATTGTTTCTACAGTCTCTAGTTCTTCTCTAATTTGAGGATTAGACGTAGAAGCTCTAGAAGTGGAGGCTCTACCTGGCTCTATTTGAGCAGTGTAGTAGTCACTTGCTGTGGAATACCTAGAAGATAACGATCTGGGTATCCTAACAGTTCTTTGAAGCGTAAATTTTATTTCTACGTCGCCTTCAATAGTTTGAATTATTTGATCAATGTCTTTATTGACTATTGGTTCTCGTTCTACTTCATTAGGAAGAGACCAAGTTGTTGGGAAGTTAATTTCATCCCATTTTATTAACCTATTGGTTACTATGTTAGAGGTTAATAAATTAGTTTGTACTACAGTAGTAGTTCCTGGAAAGGATATTTGCCTAGCCTTAGGATTTAAAGTATTTAATACTTTATAATAAATTCTATAGCATATTGCTATGATTTCACTTCCTTGTTTAAAATTATAACCGTTTGTGTGAATTGTTAGTTGCATAGCATCTAACAAATTATCATCAGATAAAGATAAATTTAAATTAGGAGACACATCAAAATAGACGGGTCCGTGACATAAACTCGTTTCTGGACAGTTTATCATGGTAGAAATAGAGATATGTATATAACTTATATAACTGATAGAGTTCTCACAATTCAGTTACTAAGAGATTTCCTATAAAATAGGACTGAAACTCTATCTGCTGAAAGTGTTGCTACCTAGCTGCTTGTATAGAAAAATTAGTCTGTTAGCTAGCTGCTAACCCTGTTTTTGTTAGAAAATATAAAATATAAATTCCAGCAAAACAGAATTAGTTCAACACAATATACTCAACTTGCTTACTATGTCTTATCATCAAAACCATTAGGGTTTCAGAAAACGCGTTTCCGTACATTTCCCTAAACAATTTAAGTTTATTTGTTAATCGTGTAATTCTTTTAATTTAAATCTTCTATTCTCTATCAATTCGTTTTATGTTATTAGAGAGTTACACAAATATCGTGTCTATCAATATCAATTGTATGTACTATTTTTTTGCTTTTCCCGTATTCATCAAAATCACGTATATAATGTTCTCTTGATTTTCTTAAAACATATAAAACACCCACTAATATAATTACAAAATTGTATTTTAAAAAATAATAGAATTGTTATAATTCTATTGTAATATTATTTTTTTTAATATGATTTAAGTGAATTGCACTGGATAACAATGATGTTTCATTGAGCAAAATATATTTGTAAAAATTCAACTATTAATTACATATAAAAAATTTAATATAACTGTAATAAAAATAAGTCGAGTTTTTAATGTTAATATCAACAAAACGGCCCTCTCCAATATTTCTCAATTTTTTCTTGTATGTACGTAAACGGGGTACCTACTCCAATTCAGGTCCGGACATCCCGAAATAAAGTATTCTGCATTTCTATAATCCATAAGATCAAATTACGTAAAAATATCCATAAAATGACTCTCTTCCATTTTTCTCAACTGTCCTTGTATGCCTTTGATAGGTATATGTAAACGAAAGTCCTGGTATATACTCAGATTTAGGTTCGGACAACCTGAAATGAAGTTTTCTGAAATTTTATAAATTCATATGATCAAATTACGTGAAAACATTCATTTTTCTTGTATAGCTGTCTTTGAAAAGTATACGTAAAAAAGTAATAATTAATGTAATATGTCCATGAGCAAACACTAAAAAAACCCAAAATTATCATTAAGTCAGCTTTACTCTTATCAACTCTAAATGTTTGACCCGAGTTTCTAGTTTTGAAAGAGAAAAGGAAAAAAGATGAAAGAAAACAAAATTTTAAAAGAATTTTCCTTTCATGCTCCTAAAACTTTTTCAAACAGCAGAGTAAAATTTTTAATATTTCGTTATCGTTCTCTTTTCTTCTTTTGGTTTCCAAACTCAGGAGCGAAGCCTAAGTTGCTGAAAGATGTACTAATTAAATGCGAGTGTCCGGATGTGTAAAAAACAAATATCGATCATTCATATGAGAAAGAATAATATGGGGCAACATGTCTGTGTCCTAGTGAAGCCCATCACTTGCTAACTACTGGGTTACAGATTGAGATCGCCGTTTCATAGTTATCCGCCTATCTCTTATCTGTAAATCACAGCCAAATAATTCCTTTTTCACAAGCCATTCCCATCCAATTGTTCAAGCGCAAGAGACAGAACAAAGATTTTAAGAAATCTAGTCTTAATTTTTCTTCATATACGTAACATTATATCGATCTTTCGTTCTTAATTTGTTAGGTCTTTAACATGGGTTTAAAGCTTTAAATTATTATGTTGGTCTACTTCTTAGGGTCCGTCCAAGACTAGCCTCTAACTGGTTCCGCCTCTCTGAACATAATGGATTACGGAGAAGTATATATATATATATATACAAGTCCGTTGTACACATTTACTATCTTCATTGACGTGAAAATTAACCTAAGCAGATGATTAAAAAGGGAACAAGTACATGGAGAGCATGCAGTTAAGCTTCGAAATTATTAACTGCAGAATTCCAACTAGATTTTGAAAATTGCCAGCGAAGTGCTTAAGAATATCCATTCCGAGACTGCAAGTTGCAAGGCCACCTCAGTTTGAGATATTTAGCACTTTTTCTATATTCGTTCATGTGGCCATACATACTTGCCAAAATATCACCAAATACTTATAAATGCAGAAAGAGATGGAAAAGGGGACCGCACACAAGACTGCAAAAATTAACCAATGGGACAATCAAACGGAACTGTCTTTTTCGAAATTTAGTGTGGAAGAATCGAGAGATATTAAACGTATTCATATTCTGATCCATAACAATCGAAAATCCGAGATTGAAAATAAAACCAATGACAATTCAGATTCTTGGATAACCTTCTAAAGCTTAGCCAATCAGAAATTAGGTAAGCCCGTGAATAATTCAAACACTTTTTACAAAAGAAAAATAGTTGAAAAACACTGCATCAAATAATACGGCATTATAAAGAGTGCATATCGATCATGTGTCACTCTCGTAGTCATACCTCCATTCAAAATAATTCCTCCATATACGATATATGAAGTTTCTACATAAAGTACTGCTGGAATCCCCACATATGTGTCTTGTTATCTAGCTTTTGTTTACTTTCGATTTTATTTCTTTTCGCAAATTCTACTAAAATCTTCGTTTATTTAGTAGATATTCGGATATTCCTGATTCACTTCAAAGATATATAGAAAAGTCTGACCCTTTTTCTTTTCAATCAAAGTTGAAATGGAGTCCGAAAACTTTATAGCAAATGCAGTTGGTGGCAAAACGTCAAGAGCATGTGATGGTTGCGTTAAGAAAAGGGCTCGATGGTATTGCGCAGCTGATGATGCTTTCTTGTGCCAAGCTTGTGATGCCTCAGTCCATGCTGCCAACCCTTTGGCTCAACGACATGAAAGGCTACGCCTTAAGACTGCTTCTATGACACAGTTGTCACTCCAAATACCCGCGTGGCATCATGGTTTCACTAGAAAACCTCGAACCCCGCGAGGGAAGCATCATCATCGACAACACAAGTCCGAGAAGCTGATGTCAAATTCTGTGCATTTAGTGCCTGAGACAGTTCCTAATAGTCAGAACTTGTGTGAAGAAAATGATGAGCAAGAGCAGCTTATTTATAGGGTTCCAATATTTGACCCTTTTGCTGCGGAGATGTCTCTTTCGGACACGTCTAGCGAAAGTGTGACATTAAGAGTAGGAGATGATGATGGCGAAAAACATAAGGCAGGGTTTTATGATCAATCGGACATGGATCTTGAAGAATTTGCTGCTGATGTTGAGAATTTATTATGTAAAGGGCTTGATGATCAGGAATCATTTGACATGGAAACCCTAGGGTTTTTCGATTCCCGAGGCAAAGATTCAGTTGAAAGTCCTAGTCCTTGGTGTAGAGGAGCTGTAGTTAAGTTTGAGGAAGCTGATGAAATAAAAGACAATACAATTGTGAATTACCAGATAGAAGCGGAGATTGACATGACAAAGGAAACGTTTGAGCTAAATTTCGACGATTATGACACACCAGAAAACAATTACGAGGAGGAATATGAGAAGGGTGGAGTATTTGGTAATGTCATTGATCACTTGAAAGAAGAATGTGAAGTAATGGAGATAAATGTTGAGGAGAAGAAAAGCAAGATCTTATTGGCGCTTAATTATGAAGGTGTCCTCGCAGCATGGCCCGAGCAGAAGTCTGCATGGATGACTGGAGATCGACCGCAACTTGAAGACAATAACTGCTGGCCTGACTGCATGGTATGTATTGATATGATTAATAATTTACTCAAAATTTACACACTACTCGCTACTTATAATATATGAATAATTTGTTGATGTTGATGAGTGTGAAATGTGCAGGGCGAATGTGGAAATGTTCATGATAATTACGCAATTAGATTCGGTGAGATGGGTGGTATTAGGATGTCGGACGGTGGGAGAGAAGCAAGAGTATCAAGGTACAGAGAGAAGCGACGGACGAGATTGTTTTCCAAGAAAATAAGGTATGAAGTGAGAAAACTTAATGCAGAGAAGAGGCCAAGAATAAAAGGAAGATTTGTTAAGCGAGCAAATTTTGTGGCAGCATTTAATTAATCAACCAATTTGTCGAATCTACATTTTCTTTAATTTGCGTTGGAGTTAACTAGAAATCATGTAATCATGTAATCATGTGTAACATTACCGACTCAGAGTAGTCTTTGAGTTGTGAGTTGTGCCATTCTGCGTATTCGAGTTTTACTTTGAAGATCGAAATTGAAGTTTCAGCAAATGTTTTGTCAGCTACGCAACTTATCTGTCGACTATGGCTGTGTCAGCGTCTGCGTAATAAGATCAGATATAGTACTAAAACAAATTGTAACAAAAATTCCAGCCTAAATCTCAAATATTGCTTTCCTTGGTGCAAGTAATACAAGAAATGACACATTTAACAACAGATAATTCCGTTGGCAAAGCTGGAATTCCGTTGGTATTTGAGGATGGCGACGGAATTGGCAACGGAAATATCTCTAGCTAAAAACCCCGTAGCAAAACATTTAACAACGGAATTTTGTTCCGTTGTCAATTTACTAACAGAATCATAACGACTTACCAATAGTTTATTGTTACTGTTGACCAATTTGATGGACAAAATAGCAACAGAATGACAACTTATCAGCAATGAATTTACTACATATATTTCCGTCAGTGATTACTAACAAAATTGGTAACAGATTTTTTGTTGAGAAAACCCATTTTATTTTTATTTTTAGTATGCTTTCAGTGATAATCACATCGCTAATTTCATTGCATCATTTTCCAAATGTCAATTCTTTTAATTATATATAAAAACAACTAGATCAAATGAAGCGAAAACATAAAATCAATAACTAATTGACAATTACATCAATGACAAATAACAAAGGCAATTAAGTTTTGTTAATACATAAAAACATAATAGTTTGGCAGTTAGTTTCACTCATACATAAAATAGAGTTTGATTGTTAAGCTAAACTAGTCTGCCATGGTCATGCATTACATTGTCCACCTTATTTTCACTAATTCTGTTTACTGGAAATTGTTGCCAATTGAGCCTTCAGCTCCAGCATCTGCTGCTTCATATGGTCCATTTCTTGCATCTGCTGTTTCACTTGATCCATCTCCTGCATTCGGTCTTTCATATCTTGTAGTTCCGCCTGCATCTTCTGGTAATCTTCAATGTTAGGCTGGGAGGTGCTGCTGCTGTTATAGTAGGAGACTACATTGCTACGTGACTCATAGAAAATGTCATGCGATGACCCAATGCCATAAATTCGATTCCTCTTGTTACGGCCACCAACTGCTTCATAAAAAAGCTGATTTTCATCAACTGGTTGGGGTATTGAGCCCTCGATAGGCTGGGAATGCTCGACACGTAAAACTTTCAACTTTTCCTGTATAGATTCATGTTATTCCAATAATTTATTCAGTAGGATTCATTAATGCCATCAGGCTCACTAAAACACTAAAACTAAAAGCATGCACTTCTGGAACTTAAGATCCTGTAAATTCAAATATGTGGTGCAAGGATTGATACTTCACACACAGAATTAAGATCATTTTCTCTATGTGCCTTCCGTGTGTTATATGTAGATTGGTTAAATTAGCACAATGCAGTATTGTATCACTTCTAAGAAATCCACTATTATAAAAATTGTCAAGAAGGTGGCATCTTAAAACATACCAGACTTTAACAAACATTAAAATGCATGTTATATTAATATAAGTCAAACATGACTTTACATCCAGGCCAATACTTATCACAGCAAGTCCAATTTACTAAAAAAAAAAAAAGTGTTAACAATGGTTATTACATAAGTATAAGTGTCTAACACAATTATAATTTTAGTAGGAGACCCAGAATAGTTTCAATTGGCATAATGACAAGAGTATAGCATAAGACATGTGACAAACAACCAACTTACGCATAATAGATACAATAAGAAAATATTTATAAATAGCTGATATAACATATTCTGATAGAGAACTAAGTTAAATTAACAGAATATGCATTTAACTTACAAATATCTTTGCACTTTTCTCATCAACCCAAGTCTTTTCGTCATGACCTTTTGTGTGTACATAGGTATGAACTTCGCTGGCATATGGTTTTCTTTTATATTTCTCTGCCTGAACAACATAATAAAAATTAGGCAGTACAAATCATTCAGTCTTGACACCATGCTTGCTAGTAGTAAGAACTCCATTGCCATAATCTCTGCCACCAATTGACTCACTCTCAGAATCCCACATTTTTCGAACAAAGTACTTGGACAAAACAAGACTTAGAAAAAACTCTCTACAAAGCTAAACAGTTCAAAACATGGGCAGTACTGTTCTTGTAACATTTGCTTAATAATTATTTTCTTTTACCCAGAAAATATCACCTCTCTCTACTTATAGCTAATCACTGATACCTTTTCTCTCCCTGTATCTACTTTCTTTATAGAAAAAAAACTGTATCCTCAACTAAGAGCAGAAATATATATCAAGTTGAGTAAAAAAAAGCAAAATATATGCACACATAAGTATTAAAAATCTTAAGTTTTTAAAGCGACTTGTTACTTAACAAGTGACTTAACAAGTGGACAAGCTAGTAGTTAAAAACTATTTTCAAAATTAGAATAAAATTCACACATAAGTAAAACAAAGTTTCATGAGCTTTTATTATTTGCTACATAATTGTATATATGCACTCTCATTCATTCTCATTCTGCATCTGTACAGAACATTCTTGATTATTCTGTTAAACTGGCAGAAGGAATTAATGTGCAAGAGAGTTTACCGTAGCATGGTGTCAAGACTAAAGTACTTAACTAAAATGTCTACGGGCTTACCAAATCTGCTGCATAAGAGCTATGAGATTTTGAACCACCTGTGTGTGTTGGAGGGTAAGGGCCATCCCCGTCAACTCCACCCTTACGATTGCTCTTCTTTATTTTAGATTTGGCCTGAAATTCTGGGGATTTCCAATTCGCAATCCAACTCTTCCACACATTTTGTCCAATTCTGTTACTCAACCGTCCGGCTTCCCACAGTTGACGAGCTTTGCATCGTAAATTAGTGTAACGTTGTGGAGCACTTTTTAACCATGCTGCGTACACCAAATGTTCTGGTTCTCTCCATACAACATATTTCTGCAAAATTTAAATTATCAGGTTGCAGAGTATATATTGTATGAAATTCAGGATTAATGAACATTATGATGTACAAAAAGAAAATTGGTAATATAATCAGATTCACTAAAAATAGCCTAACAGTACCTTGAACTCCTCAAAATAGAATTTCTTAGTTTCCTCGGAAACTTCTTTCCATGTGAACCCCATAGGTTCAAGTCTTTCATGCATTATTCCACTGGTCATAGAAGAGCATTTTCCCGAAGGTTGCAACCTTAAAATTGAATAAAGTATTAGTGAGATCAGATGTATGTCACAAGTACTTAAAAATATGTTTGACAAATAAAACTTACACTCCACGAATGATTTCAACTTGTAGCCGCCCATCATTGTGCATTGATCCAACTTTCCATACACCAGTATCGGCAATTGAAGATTCATTTTGCATATTTGGCTCAAGGTTTGGTCGTGGTGTGTGTTGTAGTGTCATTGGTGTTTGTGGTGGTGACCGTTCTGGTGTGAGCTGTAGTGTTTGGTCAGGTGAGGGTTGTAGTGTCTGGTCATGTGCGGGTTGTAATGTTTGGTTAGCTGTGCGCTCTTGTGTTTGTTGTCTAGGCCTTCTCATTTTTTTTCCTATAAAGATCATAACCATACAAACAAGTGAAAAGAAGGTTTGATAAGTTATACAGAATCAAAGTAGAAATGAGCAGAGATATTGAAAATGGTACAGAGAGGTACTAATTCACATACTGAAACACTCAAACACATAGATAAGTCTCACTAGTGCTTCCATTTTCTTACAAACAATATAATAATTAAAGACCTATAAATCGTAGAAGATAGCAAATGTGACACAATTGTGAAGAAGAGCAATCAAGCAGTAGTTTTTAGTTCAAAAATATAAATAAAAAACAGAGCAAGTGAGAAAAATAAAACAAGAACCACTCGAATATTCAACACTAATTGGAAAACAAATAAGTCCCGAGGTCTAAGAGAAACTCTGTAACAATTGGAGATTTCTCTCTACTAATTGTATTATCACACAATCAAACATGAAACCCCTCTAATTATATACTAAAAAACCGATACTAAGAATATCAAAGGTAGATAGATACACAAATTGAAATATACAAAACCCATCAAATTGAGAATACATAAAAATACATCACACGTAGATATACACAAAATTGATAAATAGAACAGTGATTCTAGAGAAAATACCACAAATTTGATCTTGAGAGATAGGGAGACAGTAGCCGATTTGAGAGTGAGAGAGACTGATTGTAAGAATGAAAAACCCTAACCCGCTTTTATGTCTTTTTTTTTCACAATAGGCGCTCTTTTATTTCACTTGCCCCTCTTTTATTTTCGCCTGGCCGCTCTTTTTTTCCACTTAAACCGCGCGTTATTCCAATTTTCTGTGTAGCATATATATATATATATATATATATATATATATATATATATATATATATATATATATATATATTTAAGATTTCTAATAATTTAATAATACTACAATAAGATAGTGTTTAAATATTTTTAATCATAAGCAATCACAGTTATATATTATTGAAAATTAAAAATGTCTTAATAAAACATGTATAAAAATTATTACCTAATCATTGGTCGGACTCATAATTATACTCATCACTATCATCTGTTTTTGAAGATTCTTCTTCCTCAGAATCAATTTGTGTTTCTTCTTCCGAACATTCTTCATCATCATCCAAATCTATTGGTGTTCCTTCAAAATCATTTAAACGTGTAGGAATATCATCTGTATCAATCATATTTAAATGTTCAGGAGCATCATCTTGAAAGGCATCACGATCATGTGATTCAGTGATTTGAGGCATATCAACAAGTGGACGAGCTTTCACTTTACATGCAACCAACCAACCTATCTTGTCCCGTTTAAGACTAGGGTAATTGCAGAAGTAAACTTGCATAGCTTGCATTGCTAAAACAAATGGTTCATAGACATTCAATTTTTTCCTACAATTCACCTCAACTATGTTGTAACGTTGATGGATTCTTGTTCCAACATTAAGTGTAGGATCAAACCACTCACACTTAAACAATGCTGTTTTTTTTGTCGGAAACCGGGGATACTCGATAATCAAAATCTCCTCTAATATCCCAAAATAATCATTAGATGCCTCGCTGTAGTTCAACCCCTTAATACACACTCCACTATTAAATGTTGACTTGTTGGCCCCATATTTTCGTGTATGAAATTTGTACCCATTTACAAAGTAAATTGGTACTGATCTAACCGAGCGAAGAGGTCCTGATGCGAGATCTCGAACAAATTCATTTGGAACCAATGATGCATTTTGAGCCTGAAAAGAATAGTTATGATCATCTATTGGCGTGCATTCAATTATTGTTTAAATATTGAATTAAAAAAATAACTCACATAAAGTTTAAACCACATAGCAAAATCACGCTCTAAGCACTTATCAATCTCAGCACCATTGATGTGTGGATTCTGCTCTTGTAGTTTACTTGTAAATATCCTACATATTTGGACAGAAACACACACATAGATAAAGATTAGTTTTTATGTTACTGAAAGTTGACACATTTCAAAAAAAGCACTACATTTATGTGAATACATAAAGTAAAACTTACTCGATATATGGTGCAACCTCGGGGCAATTAAACAACACATAGTTGTTAGCTGCTATGTACTCCTTATCATCAAGATAACGAGTTTTACCAGCACCATGTGCTCGTCCCGGATGGGAAAATATAGAAAAGTTTCCCGAGAAATTTTCTCCACTTGAAACATTTCGAGGAACTTTTCTATATTTCGTCTGAACATGTGGCTCAAAGTAATGAGAACAGAAAGTTGAAGCTTCTTCAACTAAAAAAGCATTGCATATAGATCCCTCCACCCGAGCTTTATTTTTTACATTATTCTTTAAGTGACGTAAGAATCGCTCAAATGGGTACATCCATCGATACTGTACGGGACCTGCAATACGTGCTTCATATGGCAAATGCACCAAAAGATGTTCCATTGAGTCAAATAGTGCTGGTGGAAATATACGCTCTAGCTTGCAAAGTATGACCGGAATTTGTTCCTCAAGTCTACGCATATCACTGACCTTCAAAGTTGCAGAGGTGAGATCTTTGAAGAAAAGACTCAACTCCGTCACACATTCCCAAACACTATTAGGAAGAAGTTCTCGAAAAGCAATTGGGAGGAGTCTTTGCATAAACACATGACAGTCATGACTTTTCATTCCAAATAACTTGTATTTTCTCATGTCGATGCAACGCCCCATGTTTGACACATATCCATCTGGAAATTTTAAATCTTTCAACCAATGGCATACAGCTTCTTTACCCTTCTTGTCTAAGCTGTAACATGCTTTTGGATACTTCCTTGTTGACTCATCGAGTGCTAACTCAGGTCTTTGACAAATTAATGCAATATCAGCTCTTGATTTAGAATTATCTTTGGTTTTACCTTCGATGGCCATAATAGTGTTGAAAATATTTTCAAACACATTTTTTTCAATATGCATAACATCAAGATTATGTCTAATCGATAATGTCCTCCAGTATGGCAAATCCCAAAAGATACTTCGTTTTTTCCATCCACATTTATAGGTCTTGATGATCTTTGCATTGTGTTCATCACCTCCCAATTCAGTAATTTTCATCAATCCAAGTGACTCAATCTCTTGTAACACATCTTCACCGGTTCGTAGAGGTGGGGCCATTTCAGACACTGTCTTTCCCTTGGTAAACCAATTTTTATTCTTTCGAAATGGATGATTGCCAGGTAGAAATTTTCGGTGATTATCAAACCATGTTGGCTTCCTGCCATGTGAAAGATTGTAAGCATCATGATCGTGAGCACAATGAGGACAAGCTAAATGACCAGCGGTGGTCCATCCTGACAACATCGACATAGCAGGAAAGTCACTAATAGTCCACATCAATGCAGCTCGCATCTGAAAATTTTGTTTCAAAGAAATATCCCATGTCTGAACTCCAACTTCCCACAACATTTTTAGCTCAGCAACTAATGGCTGGAGATAAACATCTATCTTCTGCTTTGGATTTTTTGGTCCAGGCACAAGTACAGACAAAAACATGAATGGTTCTTTCGAACACATCCATGGGGGCAAATTATATGGGGTCACTATAATTGGCCAAGAGGAATATTGACTGCCCATTTTTCCAAATGGTTGAAAACCATCAGCAGAAAGTCCGAGCCTAACATTTCTTATCTCCGAAGAAAATGAGGGATGCGCCCTATTAAATTGACGCCACTCCTCTGAATCTGAACAATGACGCATCACATCATTTTCCTGATAATGCTCAGCATGCCATCTCATATGAGCTGCAGTCGCCGGTGATGCATATAGCCTCTGTAATCTTGGGGCCAGTGGAAAATATATCATCCTTTTAACAGGCACTTTCTTCTTCTCTCTAGTGGATCTATCAACTCTGGTTTTGTATCTCGACTGGGAACAGAATTTACATGACTCCATATCAACGTCTTCTCCCCAGTATATCATACATCCATTAACACAACAATCAATCTTCACTGAAGGAAGACCCAGTCCTTCAATATGTTTTTTTGTATTGGAAAAGCTGTCAAGAAATGTATTATCTGGAGGTAAGACACTTTTAAAGAATTGGGATGTCTGATCATAACATGCTTCTGACCAATGATGTTCAGATTTCAAATTCAGCATACGAGCCATGGCAGACAATTGAGAAATTTCACAACCATCATATAACTCTCTCTCTGAAGAATGCAACATGTCATATATTTTTTGTACTTCTGGATTTGGCAACTCTTCTGAATGCGGATCAAAATTTGGACCGGCAGCATCTATCACCATATTATACATTAGGTTATTTGCATTTATCCCCTCTGAATTATTAGGCTGACTCGTTGAGGATTGTCCAACACTTTCTCTAGCAATGTATGGCTCCCCATGTCGATCCCAACAGTAATAATTCGGTGTAAACCCTTTCTTTAAGAGATGCAATTTTACTGTGTCCGCATCCCAATATCTTTTATGTTTGCAATTAAAACAAGGACATTGAATATTTGTCCCATTCAATGAAGATGGTTGAGATATAACATGTTGCATAAATTCTTCTAATCCGGCAAGAAAAGCTTTACTTAAGTACCCCGCTCTATCCTTTCTTTCATACATCCATGACCGGTTATTGTTCAAATTCATGCTAGCAATAATCTAGAAACATATAACGAGCTAAATTAACAAAATGATCGTTCATTAAATATTTATAAATTTGTCAACCTATATCAACTAAATACACAGTGGCTATTCGACAAAAATAAATAAAATCAACAACATATATAATTTACAAAGTAAAATGACTAAGATTAGCACTACAAACATATGATGATTTAACTTACATGTATAACAATGTAAACATGAATAAATAATTCTAACAAGTAAATAAACTAGCATGTAACATTACCGATATGAATGATTATTATCAAAAAATTAAAAGTAAAAAGCAATAATATATAATTGAACTAACCTTAAAATTTAGAAGAAGATGGTGTGGATTTGTGATGAGAAATGGAGAAATTGTATGCTGGAAGAGATGGACACAGGAGATAAAAATGAGCCAAAGGAGATAGAACTGAGACCGGCCAAAAAAGTGTAAAAGGGTTGATACGTTCAATTAATATCGGTTGGTATGGTGAATTAATATTTGTTTGATTTCTCAATGGTTTAGCAACGAAATGGTAACGGAATTCAACTACTACAGATCTAAAATAGTGACGGTTTAGCAACGGAAATTTACCAACAGAATTGCGTTGCTAATTCGTTGGGAAATGCTAGTGGAATAAATTAACACCAAACTTAGCTACGGAATAATTCCGTTGTTAATATTAGTTGTAATTCCGTTGCGATTCTCTTAAAAAAATATTACACATTTAGGCGCGAAATCTTGGCGCTTCTTTTAGCAACGGAATATTTTCGTCGCTATATTTCCGTTATAAATTCGTTATTCTTCGGTTAGTAGTTGGGTTGACTTGTAATAAGCTAAATTCCGTTACCAATCTGATGTTAATTACCAACGGAACTCAGTCCGTCGCTAATTTCCGTTGTTAAATGTGTCATTTCTTGTAGTGTAAATTACAAAAGTTTAGCTCTTTATAATTTTACTCCACTTACCTTTGAAAACATAAAAAGGGTCTCTATACTTATTTAGCCCTTTCTCATTTACATGACTGCGGTTCCGAGAAAATAACAATTAAGAACAATGTTAGATTGTGTTTGAGTTGAAATTCCAACCCAATTCGATGGAATTTAATTTCGATCGTTCTTATTCCATTGAAGTTACATGTCTATATTGCAGTGTGTGCCCTTCGTCTAGTAAGATCCTGGAGTACTTTGCTACCTCTTCAAACGCTTGCTAAAACCTCCTTTGCTAACTTTTTTCAATCGCCTACTCGCCTTACTTAAGGTTGAGGAGGATGGTAGTTCTTGTGCACTGCAGAGTGCCGATGTTAGTAATTCTGGAGTAAGTATTTGTTAGGGTCACTAAAATAGTGTAATTTTTATACTATTTTAGTGTGAAAATAACAACATTTGTAAAGAAAAATATGGTATTTTCACTTTTTCAAAAAGTAAATATCTTATTGCCATATAGTAGGATATAAATAGGTCATGAAAATATATTTGATTTTCTAACTAATACAAGGGCATAATCAAAATTATAAATGATGTCAAATTATATCTTCATATATAACTAGTATTTTACCCATGCTATGCACCAAAAACATTATGTCAAAAATTATAAATTCATTACTATTATAACAGAAAATTTTCTTTTAAGTTTTAAGAAATTTTTTAAAATCAAACCCGTTTTCAATATTTTTTTTGCATGTATCTTTACGAATTATGGTAACACATGTACATGTATCAATAAATATGATATATGCTAAACGAATATAGTTTTGTTAGAAAATAAAATATTTGTAACCGAAATTTAAATATGCGAAGATTACAATCAATGCCTCAATTAATTAAAATGACAAACTAACACATAAATAAAAAATTTCGTTTAGCAGAACATGTGATCACATCCCAGTTGTCTGCACCTGGCACACCCCAGCAGAACGGTGTAGCAGAGAGAAGGAACCAGACTCTTTTGGAGAGTGTTAAATCGATGATGAGTTATTCGGATTTACCCAAGTCGTTTTGGGGACATGCTTTGGAAACAGCGGCTTACCTTCTGAACTTAGTACCTTCTAAGTCGGTTCCTAAGACTCCAATAGAATTGCGGACCGGTGATAAACCAAGTCTGAGACATATTCAGATTTGGGGTTGTCCAGCACATGTGCTGAACAAGAACGCGACTAAGTTAGATTGTTGTACAGAAGTAAGGTTGTTTGTAGGCTATCCTATGGGAACGAAAGACTATTTGTTTTATAATTCTAAGGATCGGGATGTCATTGTTAGCACCAATGCTAGTTTTTTAGAGGAAGACTATACAATGAACCATAAATCCATGAGTATTGTTGTTTTAGAGGAATTAGTGGGATGGACAAATTATCCTAATATGTCGGAATTACAAGTAGAACAACCACAAGTAAATGCACAACATATCACTAATACCGCACTAGTGCTTCGTCATAGTGGGAGGGTTGTTCAACAACCTGAGAGATTCACGTTTTTGGGAGAGTCTTCAGATTTGGTCTCTGGTGAACATGATGAGGATCCCAGGACATACGAAGAAGCACTCCAAGATAAGGATGTACATCTATGACGTAAGGCTATGCAATCTGAGATGGAATCTATGTATTCCAATCAAGAGGATCTGACAAAAAGGTGAAAGCTTGGAAAACAAGACTTGTTGCGAAAGGGTATACTCATAAAGAAGGGATCGATTATAAGAAAACCTTTTCACCGGTAATTATGCTTAAGTCAATCCGGATTATTTTGTCTATAGCAGCTCATCTCGATTATGAGATTTGGCAAATGGATGTCAAGATAGCTTTCCTTAATGGAAATATTGAAGAAACCATATATATGCGGTAACTAGAGGGATTCATTAAGGAAGGCCAAGAGCATTTGGTATGTAAGCTTAAGAAGTCCATTTATGGACTGAATCAAGCTTCCGGGTATTGGAACATTCGTTTTGATCAGGTAGTCCAGTCATATGGATACGATCACAGTCTAAACGAAGCGTGCGTGTATAGAAAGAGTGAGGGAAATGCAGTGGTTTTTCTAGTGCTATATGTAGATGACATTTTACTAATTGGAAACAATATAGAGATGTTGTCATCAATTAAGGCATGGTTGTTCAAACAATTTTAAATGAAAGACTTAGGTGAAGCGGCTTACATCCTTGGGATCAAAGTTATAAGAGATTGCAAGAAAAGGTTGTTAGCTTTATCTTAAGAGCCTTACATTGATGAGGTATTGGCTCGTTTTAACATGCATGACTCTAAGAAGAGTAATTTACCTTTTATACATGGAGTTTCTCTATCGAATGAGCAGTGTCCTACTACACCTAAAGAGATGGTGAACATGAAAGCAGTTCCTTATGCTTCAGCATGTGGAAGCTTAATGTATGCTATGTTATATACGAGACCTGATATTTGATTTGTCGTCGGTATGGTTAGTAGATATCAGTCTAACCCAGGTCAGGAACATTGGAGTGCAGTAAAAACAATACTTAAGTACCTGCGAAGGACTAAAAAGTATATGTTAATTTACAAGGCCTCGGACTTGTTACCTGTGGGATATACTGATTCGGATTTCCAGACAGATAAAAATAAGAGGAAATCAACCTCGGGGTGTGTTTTTACTTTAGGAGGTGGAGCCATAATATGGAGGAGTGTGAAGCAGAAATGCATCGCAGACTCAACCATGAAAGTCGAATACGTGGTAGCCTCTGAGTATCGTTCAGGAACTTCCTTCTGAATTTGGATGTAGTTCCTGATTTGCCACGGCATATCACAATTTATTGTGACAACACTGGTGATGTTGCAAATACGAAGGAACCACGAAAACATAAGGCATCAAAATACATCGAGCGTAAGTATCACCTCATATGACAGTTCGTTAAGCGATGAGATATCGTTGTGACCGATATAGCATCAAAGGACAACCAGACAGATCCTTTCACGAAGTGCTTACCAGCTAAGGCGTTTGAGGAACACGTGGAGGCGATAGGAGTCAGATGTCTGGTCACATAGTAGTTATTTAAACTGATAGTGGATTTCTTGTAATAAACACTGATATACTCAAAGAATAGCTTGAGTATAAGTGAGAGATTGTTGGGGTTTATAATGAACTATTCGTTTGAAGTATATAACATTGTCCATTTTATTGAGAATCTTGATTGCATATTATTACATTGTTTGTTTATTATATATTATGGATAATCTAGTATCAAAAGGGATAACAGAAGATTAGATTATCAGTGTCTGTATATAATATAATAAAGGTTCACACTCTAAGTGGTATTAGACAAACCACTGGAATGACTGAAGTATTATTTGGGAATAGTTTATCTTGACTATTGAACATTACTTGTATACTTTGTCTATATTGAACATGATCAAAATATTAGAATTGTTCTTCTATTCAGAAAGTTAAGAAGAACTAAGATTCTATGATATTATTATTGTTTAGGTTCTTAATCCGGATGTAGTGATTGACACTTGTATGCAATGCACATGCTTTGATTCATATAAGATGTAATTAATTATTAATTACAATATTATGTGTTGAACAATGACATTGCATGCAGTGTGGGATATTACATACAAAAGGAATCCATGTCCTAATAATATTCAGATTGATGATGTCCTCTTGAAAACTCATAAAGATAATTATGTGAAACCCTGCTAGCAGATTAATTTCTGACATAATTATAAGGTTGAATGGATGATCAAGGATAAATAAAATATTAATTAAATTAATTGTCAGTGATTAATTTAATTAGGACATGCGATATCTTAAACGTGGGGAATTTAATAAGCAAATAATATAGGAGCCGAATTAAATAATAAAAAAATTGCGGTATTAAGAACGGTAGTGCAAATATTAATTCTTTAGTGGATTGAATTAATATTTAATGACATTGGACTTGACTCGGAATATCATTGGAAGGTCCGACTTAATTGTCCATGATCCCTACTGAAAACTATATATATGCTCGTTCTCCTTGAAGCTGGATACACAACAGAAATCGAAATTGAGACCTAGGGGCAGCCGCATGCAGCTAGAGTTTTGGAATTTCGAGGCTTTGAGGAGAGGAAACTTTGGGAGATCGAAGGCCACACTTCGTTCAAAGGGAATCAAGGAATTTAGTAGAAGACATGGAATTGAATTGCTTGCGCAGTAGAGATCAAGGTTAATCTTTCTTTTGAACTATTTAATTTATATTATAAAACGCAGTACCCTATATCGTACGTTTCAACAATTGGCGATACTCTGGAGTTAAAATCAGGAACAAAAAAATGGAGCTAATAATAAGAATATATTTAAAATAGTTTAGGGTGTTCGAAATTTTCATCAATTTGCCATTGATATTACGTTCCAAACAGTTTTTAATTTTTTTATTTATGTGTTAGTTTTTCATTTTAATTAATTGAGGCATTGGTTGTAATCTTCGCATATTTAAATTTCGGTTACAAATATTTTATTTTCTAACAAAACTATATTTGTTTAACATATATCATATTTACTGATACATGTACATGTGTTAGCATAATTCGTAAAGATACGTGGGACAAAAATATTGAAAACGGGTTTGATTTTAAAAACTTCCTTAAAACTTAAAAAAAATTATTCAGTTATAATAGTAATGAATGAATAATTTTTGACATAGTATTTTCGGTGCGTATCACGGGTAAAATAATAGTTTTCTTATAATTATTTAATTATTATTGAATAATATTAATAATAAATTTTGTTGAATATAACCCTGCAAATGGTGTATTTCTATTTTGTTTACCAAAGGTTGTTTGAAAAATAATAATTTATTTTGAGTTGCTTGAAAAATAATTTTTAGATTTTAATTGACAATTTTATTATAATAGTATTACAATAAAAGAGTTTTTTTGCTAATCCTCTATCATAATCATTATACTTTATTTAATATAATTATAATATTAAATAATAATAATAATAATAATAATAATATAATGATTATATTATAATATTATTATTTAGTACTATTTTTTTTCAATAATAAATTTTCCTATAATTATTGAATATTATTATTGAATAATATTAATAATAAATTTTGTTGAATATTATTATTATCAGTAATAAATTTTATTGAATATTATATTGTTAGAATAATATATGTATATATATATATATATATCAATACTATTATATAATAGACGAAACATTAAAAGTTTGGTTGGTCGGTATGGTACGTTGTGATTTTACTTCATTGCCCTTTTTTAAATTCGTATTTTTACTTAATTAACCTTACTTATTTATAGAAATATATTATTAAATAATAATATTACCTATTTATAACCAATTACCCTTTTCACCTAAAATGCATTATTATTATTATTTTTTAACAAATTCCCGTACTTTTTCAAATATATCACGGGCAATTACCTTTTTCACTAAAACATGTTAGTTTTTCTATTTTTCTTTAGTGAAACCCCTCATTTTCCAAAAATATCACGGACAAACCTTTAGTTATTTATTTTTAAACCTAATATTATAATTATTTTTTTAAAAGTTTACCTATTTTAACATGCCTACTTATTTTTCTTAACAAATGCAATTACTAAAATATTAAAATCAAAATAATCAAATACCTATTTATAACCAATTACCTTTTCAGCTAAAACACATTATATATTTTTTCTAACAAATTCCTTCATTTTCTAAATATATTTAGGGAAATTGCCTTTTTCAGTTTACTTTTTCTATTTTTCTCACTAAAATTCCTTCTTTTTGTAAAAATATCACGGACAAACCATTTACTTATTTATTTTAAAACGTATTTAAATCATTTAAATTATTCAATTTTAACCTTTTCCAAAAATATAATGAGAAAATCCTTACTTATTTATTTTAAAATCTGTTTTAATGTTTTTAATTAATTAAAAGTGTTTAGCTATTTTAACATGCCTACTTATTTTTTAACAAATACAATTTAAAAAATAATAATAAAATAACAATTAACAATCCGTGTATCGCACGGGTTTTAAGCTAGTATATTATTAAAGCCAAAACATTGAATGTTTTGGTTTTTGGTCGATTTTTGGTTTTCGGTCTTTTATTCTATTTAATAAATAATAAAAAATATAAAAATAGTAATTAGATGATTGCCTTTTATAATTAAAATATTTTTTTCTAACAAAATCTACTTCTTTTCCAAAAATATCATAGCAATTATCTTTAAATTAAAACATATTACCTTTTATATTTGTTATCACTAAAATCTCTGTTTTCCAAAAATATGAGATGCAATCCTTACTTATTTATTTTAAAACTGATTTTAATACTCTATTTAATAAATAATAAAATAATATAAAAATAGTAACTAGCTTATTGTCTTTTATAATTTTAAAAAAAAATCTAACAAAATCTACTCATTTTCCAAAAATATCACGAAAATTATCTTTAAATTAAAACATATTATACTTTATATTTGTTATCACGAAAATCTCTATTTTCCAAAAATACGAGGTGAAATATTTACTTATTTATTTTAAAACTTATTTCAATACTATATTTAATAAATAATAAAATAATATAAAAATAGTAACCAGCTGATTGCCTTTTATAGTTAAAACATTTTTTTCTAACAAAATGTACTTATTTTCCAAAAATTTCACGGACAATTACATTTAAATTAAAATATATTACCTTTTATATTTATTTTATTTAATATTTTCCGTTCACATTAAATTTTTTAGTTTATTATTTTTTAAGGCCCGTGCCTTGCACGGGTTATAAGCTATTATATCTTAATTCATAATATATACTAATATTATTGTGAATGAATCTATACTTAAAAATGTGATTTATTAGTAAAGATTTATGAAAATCAGGTCATAATCTATAATTATATAATTTCAATTTGTTTTAAATTGAAAAAATGAATTATTAAAACTACTGTATTTGGATTAGAATTGTGTAATATATGGCAATGTTAAATTAAGTAATTATTAAGTAACCATGGTTAGTATAGTAGGATTAGAATAGTAAATAAATATTTTTTTAATATAATATGATTGGTCTAAAATTTAGGAATGAACTCTGATTAGTCCTAAAATAATTACTGTATTTAGATTATAATTGTGTAATATATGACAATGTTAAATTAAGTAATTATTAAGTAATCATGGTTAGTATATAAATTATTTTGAGACAAACCATTCCTAAATTTAGACCAATCTATTATATTAAAAAAATGCCTTATTTACTATTCTAATCTTATTATAATAACCATGATTAGTTAATAATTTTAATATAAATATATTATTTACTTGATTTAACATTGTCATATTAAACAATTCTAATCTAAATGCAGTAGTATTAACAATTCACTTTTTAAATTTTAAACAAATTAAAATTATAGTATTATAGGTTATGAGCTGATTTTCATAAATATTTACTAATAAATCACTTTTTTTAGTACAAATTCAATAACAATAATATTATTATATAGAGCTTTTTTCAGAAATACCCAATTCTGGAAACTCTTTTTGCAAAAATACTATGTTTTTTAAAATATTTTGTAAAAATACGGTATGCAACTTTTGCAACCAAATACATGAATCAAAATCAACCACAAATGTAACTTATCTTTGGTGGCCTAAGTAATTAATAATTAACTGTCCATGCGACATGGACAAATTAGCTGAAGGGTTGCATATAGTTGCTTTGGTTGCATTTGTAGACTGTTTTTTTGCAAATATTTTTAGGTTGCATTCGGTTGCAAAAGTTGCAGACCGTATTTTTGCAAATATTTTCAGAAGATGATAAAATCGCAAAAACACTGAAAAAAAGTATTATTTTTAATAATTTCTCTTTATTTAAATCAATTTTAAAATCGAAAGCACACACTTTTCAAACGAAACCAAAATTTTTAAAAATAAACCGCACCAATAATATGATTTTAGTTTAAGTTGTAATTTCAAAAATCGCATCTATAGCGCTGCAAGTGAAATAAACGAAACTGACGTAAGGGCTTTAGGGCCCAAATGCACAGTTCGAAAAAGTAATTCTTATGCATCTGTTGGGCCCAGAAATCGAAGCCCATTGGGTCGATATTTGTGGCCCCAATCACAAACAAATATTCCCGGAAGAAAAAGATCCATGATAAATTGGTCATACTCAGGGCTTTGTGATCTTCCCTCCTTTTGTAATCTGGGTATGTTTTCACTCTCTGATCTTGCAATCTCTTCTTTTTGTCTGCTATTTCAAATTCTATTATGTGTTTTGTGTCATATATGAGTTTTTGTTCATTCATATGCATTAAAGCTTCTTGTTGTCAAACTTATTTGCTTTAATTTCCAAACTTACATTTTTTTGTGTACTAACTTTACTTGTACTATTTATTTTTTAAGGCATGGGTTGAAGGGGCTTAGTTTAAATCTCAGCAGAACATATAAGAAATTGGCATTATCTCCAGACTTGAGCAACAACCATTTTTGCTGATATACAGAAGATGAAGTAAATAGATGCCAAATTCAAGAATGGTACCCGAAATTTAAATCTGCCTCCATTAAAACCATAATTCATCAACTTCCTGAATCCTTTGTTCAATACCTTCTTGATGATTACGGTCCGTTCTTGCTTCCTCTTTCCATCTCAAATGATGATGCCTTGCCGAATAGGATTCATAACCCTGAGGAGGAAGAATACTATGTAGTGCAAGAAGGATCTGAAGATGAAGCAGAACAAACTTCTCCTCCGCCTTCTTTTGAAGAACTAGAATTGAAGATCAAGGAATCAATTGAATCCCTTGGGGGTTCTGTCTTCCCTAAGCTGAATTGGAGTGCTCCCAAAGATTCTGCCTGGATAAGCTCAACCGGAAGTCTCAAATGCACTTCTTTCAGCGAGATTGCGCTTTTGCTTCGCTCCTCTGACTCGCTTGTTCATGACTTGTGCCATGCATACGATTCATGCTCTGATAAGACCTTGTCGAGACCCTCGTCCTTTTTCCTTGCCCTTCGTAAGTGGTACCCATCCCTCCGACCTGAGAGGGAATTTCGTTGCTTTGTACGTAATCAGGTCTTAGTTGGAATCTCTCAGCGCGAGGTCACTGGATACTACCCTACCATTCTTGAGGATAAAACCCATTTGGAAATGGTAATCCAAGAATTTTTCAGAGGTAAGGTAAGCGAGAATTTCAAATTGGAAAAGTATACCTTTGATGTCTATGTTTCCTTTAGTGGGAAGGTTAAACTGTTAGATTTTAACCCCTGGGGTGCATTCACATTGCCGTTGCTGTTTGATTGGGAAGAACTGGAACAAACTTCTGACGAAGAGGGCAATGGCTTGGAGTTTAGGATTGTGGAGAGCCAGTGTGGAGTTCGACCAGGTCTTAGAACTGCTGTTCCCTATGATTACATTGATACCAGTCAAGGAAGTGGTTGGGATCAATTTCTTAGAAATGCTGATGAAGAGAGGCAGCGACAGAGAACTTCTTCCCGAGGCAGGTGCATACCAACTTGATCCCGTACTGGATAAGCACTACATTGTTTTTCTTCTCATCATTCAAGATGATATCTTCCACAGATTTTAGAGCCTGAAGATTGTAACTAATGCAGCAGAGCTATTTTGACATACTAGTATGTGTTATCGGTTGTACTTCCTTTGTAATTGTTTTTCGGACCTTACAGTTTACACCGCTCTTTATTAGTAACATCTCTCAGTTTTCTGCAATTTTTTGTTGAAATTTCACTGTTTTAAAATGTTGTTATTGTTCATTCTACTGTTTATGTGACCTGCCTATAATTTTTCATAGATATTTTGCAGGTTGCTAGTGTAGCTTAACCAGCAACTTAGGATTGAAGTTTGTAATGACAGAAATTTTCATGTTTCCTGACCATTTCAACAGTCAGTTTGATGGCTTCAGCAGTCTATTCTATATATAATACTGCAACATACCTTTTTGATGAAACATTTTATTCCATGTCAGCAGCACGTGTACATCCACGTCAGCCGCCACATGTGAATGCACAAGTACCAAACCCTTCGACCTCGGAACCGGATGTCATTTCCTGCAATTAATCCTCGTCTTACCGCATTCGCGACTCCACCGGCGTTTCCTTCTTTTCTCTCACGATTACAGAGGAAAAGATTCAACAACTGCTGAGCTCTAAGGGAGATGCGTTTGTGATTGTCAAGGGTTCTGCGTCTTTTGATCATTACGTGATAGGAATCTTTCTGTGCAGAAGCATTGGTATGTGGAGATATGAATGCGAGTTGGTGTTGTTTTTAGGTTTTTAAGTGTTTCATGTCTCGTGTTATTGTGATAGTTTGTTGTCATCTCCTTTTCAGTTATTAGGATACCACAAGTAGTTCTACTTATGGAAGAGCCTAATAGCGTATTCAGCCTCTTCTGTAACTCTGATTTGGAATCTGTACTCTTCTTTATGCACTATCTATTAAATTGTTTTTTACTCTAATTGATTATTATGATGAAATAAGTTTTGTGCTGTTTACAATTTTTTTCTGGTTATTGGTAAGATTTTCAGTTTTCTGATGCAGTGTTTTTTCCCCTTCCTCTATGAACCATATTCTATTTACGGATATTTGGTTTTGGACTTGCAGGTGCGACAATTTATTTCATGTCAGCATCCTAATTAACCCCTTCCTCCTTTAATTTAGTCCACATCAGTTCCTTCCTCCTTCAAGTTCTTCGCGTTTTGTATACATATATATTGCCGTTAGAAATAACGCTTAAACTCTTCCTCTCTACTTCTCTGTATTCTTTCAGCTTACGTATATTGGTTTTATATTTTTATATGCAAAGGAGTGAGGAGCTGCAGAGGGAGGAGTCGAGGAGATTATATTTTAAAAGAGCTTTAGGATTGGAGTAGGGTATTTTACCTCAATTTTCTGCTTGAACCGGATAGAACTCAGTTATACCCAAACAAAATGGAAGTTATGCATCTAGTGGTGCAGATATCTTACCACTGGCTCAGACAAGACATCCCAGGCTACCAGTTTATAACAAATCTTTGAGGTCGTTCCTTGCTCCTTATACTACATTTTTTTAGTATGGTATGTGTTTAATCAAGGTCATTGCTATTTTGATATTGATAAAGATTATATGTAAATTAAATCAAATCAGATGTATACATGTATTTGATGGCCAAAGTGTTCATGCAGTTTCATCAGTGAAGTTTTAAATGTGTGCAGTTTTTTAAAATTTTAAATTGATTTAGGCAAGTTTGGTGGATTTATACATGTATAGCCTTTCAGCTTTCTTCTTCAGTTACAGAACCCATGTTTTTTTTTTCAGGTTTTTAAATTGGAACTATTGCTTACTTAGACTGAACTTTTTCCCTGTTGTGTGACGATGGTCCACTTTAAATCTGTAATTATGTGTTGTGCATCTAGAGAAATGAAAGTGCTAGAACATGTAATTTGGTCAGAACAACAATTTGACGATTATATCATACTTATTCTACTAATCAAAGGCTGCAGTGCATACTCATGCTCAGAACTTTATAGAGATTTAGAAAATGTGCTCTTCAAGGGTTTGCAGTTAGGATTTCCTTAGTCCTCCAGAGAAGCCTTTGTATGAGACAACAAAATCTTATAAAAAAGGATAATGTTCTAGGTGCACTGATGCAGGACAAGTATTAAAAACTGATAAAAAGGATAGATATGTGAATTAACCGCAGAAAATTCACGCCTAAGGTGATCCAACCGAATAAGAATCACCACCCCTAGGATTTCTCAACCACAGAAGAGAAGGATTCGTAATGGATCGCAACCCATAACAAGAGAGAACAATCTCAATTTAATATCAATCAATAGTCTATTAAAATAAGAAGATTACAATTGTTTATATAATAAACCTAAAACTTAGCCATCAAGTAAAGATCTTCTTAATAAAGGAAACACATCCTTTTCTTATTCTCTATCATATCTACTAGAATAATCCTACTAATATATATAATATATAACCAAATATGTATTACAATTAAATCTCTTCCTAACTAATAATATAAAATAAATGCAGATTAATATTCTAATTCTTCGTTTGACATCATTCTCCTCGCCTTTGAAAAAAACTCGTCCACGAGTTTTAGAAAATTTGAGAATTAACGAACAAAGAGATGATTTGCAGTAGCACTTGAGAACATCCAATTGCAACTCTATAAGCAAGATCTTCGGAAACAACACGCGCTCAGTAAGAAATTTTGATGTGTTAGTCGCTGCCAATATCTCGTCAACTCCTAGATAATCAATATGTTTCAACGTGACAACGCTTAAAGCTTCTTCACTTTTAATAGGCTCCTCTACCACTTCTTTTTCACAAACGAATTCATTTTGCACTTGTGGCTCAGTTTCAACATGCTCGTCATGCTCGATTTGTGGCTCAGTTTCAACTTTCTTTACGACTTCAATAGGCTCTGATTTTAACTTTACAATTGTGCTTTTTTGTAAAGCCTTGAAAACGATAGAATCATAAGTTTTCTGCATTCTTTCCACGGTAGCACTCATGTCCTTTGATGCCTTCAATATTTGCTCTATTAATGATCTTTCACGTTCATATTTTAGATGTGCAATTAAATCAACATAGTATTGCCACTTCTCGTACGATCTTGTATAATCAGAGCTGTATGGATCCAATAATGAAAATGAAAGAGAGAAGACTAAACGATTTGTCTCAACACAAGTTATCTCAAAATCAATTGTTTTGGTGGTTTTCATAATTATTTTCTGCAAGAAAATCAGGAACTTTGGCTTGTTGTGTAAGTTCTAAAACTGCAGGGACTAGGGACTCTGCCGGTGATAGGTATAAGCTGCTGGCTGCTGGTGGTTGCTGGTGTTTGCTGTGAGAGTTTTTTTTTTGTAAGGAAGGTGTTTGATAAATGGTTTAGGTGAAGGAACAGTGGCTCTTGATACCACTTGATGCAGGACAAGTATTAAAAACTGATAAAAAGGATAGATATGTGAATTAACCGCAGAAAATTCACGCCTAAGGTGATCCAACCGAAGAAGAATCACTACCCCTAGGATTTCTCAACCACAGAAGAGAAGGATTCGTAATGGATCGCAACCCATAACAAGAGAGAACAATCTCAATTTAATATCAATCAATAGTCTATTAAAATAAGAAGATTACAATTGTTTATATAATAAACCTAAAACTTAGCCATCAAGTAAAGATCTTCTTAATAAAGGAAACAAATCCTTTTCTTATTCTCTATCATATCTACTAGAATAATCTATCATATCTACTAGAATAATCCTACTAATATATATAATATATGCGTTTGGAACGGTGGTGAAAATCGCATGTGCTCACCTCTCACAAAAAATATTTGTTCATAACATGAGGTATCTAAGCTTAGTTTTTGCAACTGAGTCCTCTGAACATTGCACTATCCATGAAGTTAATGTGAAGGTCAATTGTGAAACTACTGTTTTCAGGGGAGATGCAAGCTGGATTGCTCGGGAAACTGTTATCTTCATTTTTAATTTTAAGAATATTTGTATTCAATTAGTTAAGCAATCTGGAAACAAAACAACTAATTACTTAGTTTGTTTATTTGTTTTTCAACCTGGTTGCATGATCAGTTGGGGGTTTGTCCCGATTGAATCTTTTTCAAAGTATTAATGAAATCTGCTCTATTTTTGGCAAAAAAAACAAAAAAAAAAAATAAAAATATATGTATTACAATTAAATCTCTTCCTAACTAATAATATAAAATAAATGCAGATTAATATTCTAATTCTTCGTTTGACATCATGCACGAGAAATGGCGCATTTTCTTTTGGGCAAATTATTGAATATTTGATCACTTTCTGACATGAATTTTTCTCCAGCCATTTGAAATTAACTAATTGCTCCATTTTGACATTTAATTGTTGCTATTTAATAGAGATAAATGATCATTCTATTTCCGTTCACATGAATTCATAAAATTGCCATAGCTCCCTGTGTGAGTATTACATTTTATTTTTATACATTTTGCCATTATCTGGTGATGGTTTTTGTTCTTATCTATCGTGCAATGATTAATCAAACGATTAGCAGTTCACAAAAAGTATTGTTATGTAGCTTGGCACTTTCGGTGGCAAACAAAATTTTGTAACTTATGTAGAGTTTTAGCACTTTATGCAAGAGTTATTGTAATTTTGCTCTTTTTGAGATTATTACAGGTGGTAATTTGGTCACTAGGTTTAAATGTTTAAGCCATATTAAACATTTTATATTTTGGTGTGATATTATAGGCCTTGTTTATTTGTGGGCGCGCGAATGCTACATTTATGGTGACGCCCTAGTTTTGAAATATATTCACACGAAGGTGAATGATATTGAACATGTAATACCTTCATATGGATTTAGGCTGCTAAAAAATTTAGGTCTTGCCAATGCAGAACTTTTTCGGACAATCTTCCAGAGCTACTGGGTGAAAGCTTTATTGGCCGATGAGAAAATAGAAGGTATTATATTTATATATACTAGCTTATAGCCCGTGGTTACTTAAATTTTATTTATAATTATTTTGTTTATAATTATATTTTTATTACCCATGCAACACACGATTGTTTTTTGAGAAATTGTTGGTTTTAATCTGAAATTAGTTAATAAATATTTTATTTATGCTGTTATTTTTGTTTGTCTGAGAGTAGCCCGTTAGAAATGGTCGTGGGAGACTAGTTCATACTGGCAGTTGAGTCATTATAGGATCGAGTGTAGTGGGTGTAGTGGTTTAGAAGTCTGTTTGGTTGTTCCTATTTTCCAGCTCAATAACGTTGTAATCTCTTTTTATATCCTTGAAGTATCTGAATAAAATGGTGAGTCAGTGACGAGCATGTACTGGTGTTTATGCATTTCTTTTGTCAGTTTTATACAAAATACATAATATATATATAAGATTGTATAGAAAAATCCAACACTTGGTATCAGAGCGAGGTTAAGAGGTGTAAGCCAAAGTACATGCTAAGGATGACTACGTTAGAGACAAGTAAAGCGAAAGGAGGTTCGTTTGGCTTGAATTACCCGACGCTGACGAAGGAGAATTACACAGCGTGGGCAATGAAGATGAGAGTATTCATGCAAGCGCATGGGGTGTGGGGCGCGGTTGAAACCAGTGATCCCAAAGCAGTAATCGACGAGAGGACGGATAAAGTAGCCTTGGCCATGATTTACCAAGGCATACCGGAAGAATGGTTGCTCTCTCTTGCTGCAAAGAAGACGGCTAAGGAAGCGTGGGATGCTCTAAAAACCATGTGCCAAGGAGCTGAGAGAGTCAAGGCAGCAAGGGTACAGTCCATGAAATCTGAATTTGAATCCCTTAGTATGAAAGACGGCGACAAGATTGATGATTTTTGTTTGAGGCTGAATGGACTTGTGACTAACATTCGAGCCCTGGGAGAAGAGGTGACTGAATCGTATGTCGTGAAAAAACTCCTTAGAGCGGTGCCAGCCAAGTTTATACAAATTGCTTCAAACCTGGAACAATTTGGTGACTTGGAAAAAATGACGGTGGAGGAAGCTGTGGGATCCTTGAAGGCTCATGAAGAAAGAATGAAGGGAAAATCAGAAACGAGTGGTGGTCAACTACTTCTTACTGAAGAAGAGTGGACTCGAAAAGAAAACGAGGACAAGAAATTGTTACTAACAAGGGAGGAGTGGCAAAAACGTACAAGTAAAAATGACAACGATACAGGAGGTAGACCAAGAAGACGGGGTGCCCAAGACAAGAGCAAGATTCAGTGCTATAATTGTGGCATTTTTGGGCATTATGCAGCGGAGTGCCGCAGACCAAAGAAGAATAAAGAACAGAGACAGGAGGTGCACATAACTCAAGTGGAGGACGATGAACCGGCACTACTCCTGGCAAAGTGTGACAAGGAGGAAGAGAACATGATGTTGTTAAACGAAAAACAGATGGTGCCAGCGCTTGTAACTAGTCGTGAAGAAGGACGTGTTGAATCAAACCTTTGGTATCTTGACAACGGGGCGAGTAACCATATGACAGGTTACGAATCTAAATTTTCAGAACTGGATAAGGGTGTCACTGGTTTGGTGCGGTTTGGAGATGGATCGACCGTGAAAATTGAAGGAAAGGGCTCTATCACTCTAAAATGCAAAACCGGGGAGGAGCGTACTTTACATGAGGTATATTTCATCCCAAGTCTTCGTAATAACATCATTAGTTTGGGTCAAATGTCTGAAAGTGGAAATAGAGTTGTTCTTAAGGGTGATTTCTTGTGGGTGTTTGATAAAAATGATAAGCTTTTGATGAAAGTGAAGAAGTCGCCAAACAGATTATACAAGTTGATTATAGACACAGTTAAACCTAGTTGTTTAATGTCGAGGACAGTTGAGGTTGCACGTCTGTGGCATCTACGCCTTGGACATGTTAACTACAAAGCCATGACGATGATGTCTAAGGAACGCATGGTGAGGGGTATGCCGACAATTGCCCAAGCAAACAAAATTTGTGATGGTTGTTTAATGGGGAAACAAACGAGGAAACAGTTTCCATCTCAGAGTAAGTACAATGCTACACACGTATTGGACCTGATCCATGGTGACCTGTGTGGTCCCATATCGCCAGAAACAGCAGCCGGGAATAAGTTCTTTTTTCTGCTTGTAGATGACTATAGCAGATACATGTGGGTGTTTTTATTGAAGAGCAAAGACGAGGCATTGAGTGCGTTCAAAAAGTTCTGTGCACTGGTAGAAGACAAGCCTGGGAAGAAAGTAAAGGTTCTTAGAACAGATCGTGGTGGTGAGTTCTGCTCAAGAGAATTCAAAACTTATTGCGAGGAGAAAGGAATCCAGAGGCATTACACAGCACCCTATACGCCGCAACAGAATGGCATAGTAGAGAGGCGTAACAGAACAGTGGTCGAGATGGCTCGTAGTTGTTTAAAAGAGATGAGATTACCCTCAAAGCTGTGGGGTGAAGCTATTAGGCACACTGTTTACATCTTGAATAGGCTGCCCACGAGAGCACTGTCTAGACAAACTCCTTATGAGGCATGGTTTGAGAAGAAACCAGATATTGGACATATGCGTGTATTCGGGTGTCTTGCCTACATGAAGGTGCCAAACTGCCAAACAAGTAAATTGGATGACAGAAGCGTGAAGGTTGTGAATCTGGGCAAAGAACCCGGCACCAAAGCTTATCGTCTTTACGACCCAGTGAAAAATCGTGTTTGTGTAAGTAGGGATGTTGTGTTTGAAGAAGACAAGGGTTGGACATGGAGTGAACAGGAAGAGGGGGAAAGCTACGTTAACTCATTCGAGGTTCCAGAACTGGCTGGTGAGGGCGAAAGGAATGAACCTGAGTATGTTAGTGATACTGACGAAGAGAATGTACGAGAGTCAGACATCAATTCAGACTCTGGGGATAATCATCAAAGTCCAACACAAAATCAGACTTACTCGACTGCTGAAATCGACAGTGATACTTACGATGATAGTGAGCCACCAAGAAGGTTCAAGGCTATTGGTGATATTTACAATAATACGGAACCAGTTGAAGTAGATGAGGAGTTACTATTGATGGGAGTCGATGAGCCCACATGCTACAAACAAGCTGTCAAAGAAAAGGAATGGAGGGAGGCCATGGCTAAAGAGATGGAGTCTGTCGAGAAAAATAAGACCTGGTACTTGACTGAACTTCCAAAGGGACAAAAAGCCATTGGATTAAAGTGGATTTACAAACTAAAGAAGGATGCCGATGGAAAAATCGTAAAGTATAAAGCAAGGATCGTCGCCAAGGGGTATGTCCAGGTAAAAGGGGTTGATTTCGACGAAATATTCGCTCCTGTTACTCGCATAGAAACTGTTCGGCTCTTGCTGGCCTTGTCTGCTAGAAACGGCTGGAGAGTGCATCACTTAGACGTAAAAACGGCTTTCTTAAACGGTGAAATACATGAAGAGGTGTACGTCTGTCAGCCTGAAGGTTTTGAACAAAAGGGAAAAGAGCACCAGGTTTTTAGATTGGTCAAGGCGCTGTATGGGTTGAGACAAGCGCCGCGCGCTTGGTATGCAAAATTAAATAAATGCCTGGAGAGTCTTGGATTTATCAGATGTGCGTATGAACATGCTGTTTATACAAGGAAGGAGGGTGACAGTATCTTGATTGTTGGCGTGTACGTGGACGACCTTCTTATCACTGGTTCGGAAGTGTCAGTTATAAACAAATTCAAGATGCAGATGAGTAAAGCCTTTGAGATGACAGACTTGGGTGAGTTAAGTTATTATCTGGGAATTGAAGTCCAACAAGGAGATGGGTTCATCGAGTTAAAGCAAGCAGCGTACGCAAGGAAAGTTTTGGAAAAGGCAGGGATGTCAAACTGCAATGCCTCAAAATTCCCTATGGATCCTAGTGTGCAGATTAGTAAGAATGAAGGTGGGCAGCTAGTGAACTCTACAGACTACAAAAGTCTCGTTGGCTGCTTAAGATATCTTGTCCATACAAGACCAGACATTTCCTATGCCGTGGGAATTGTAAGCAGATACATGGAACAACCTACGGTGCTGCATTTAGAGGCTGTTAAACGCATACTCAGGTACATAAAGGGGACAACTCACTACGGCCTGGTGTACTCAAAAGGGAGTGGAAATCATATGTTAAATGGTTTCTCGGACAGCGACTTGGCAGGCCACGTAGATGATAGAAAAAGCACTGGAGGGATGGTGTTCTATCTTAACGAAAGTGTAATCACTTGGGTTTCTCAAAAACAAAGATGCGTAGCATTATCTTCATGCGAAGCAGAATTCATGGCCGCCACAGCCACAGCATGTCAAGGAATTTGGCTTCGAAATGTTTTGAGTCAAATAACAGGTGAACGTATAGGCCCGGTGATTATTTACATTGACAACAAATCAGCCATTGACTTGGCTAAGAATCCGGTCTTTCATGGGCGAAGCAAGCACATAGACATTCGTTACCACTTCATTAGGCAGTGTGTAGAGAGGGGAGAAATTATCATCAAGCACATTTGCAGTGACGGACAGAGGGCAGATGTTCTGACAAAGGCCTTGGTGACAGTGAAGTTTGAAAGAATGAGAAATCTGCTGGGGGTGAAGAACTTGGTTAAATAAATTTCAGATTAAGGGGGAGTTTTGTTGGTTTTAATCTGAAATTAGTTAATAAATATTTTATTTATGCTGTTATTTTTGTTTGTCTGAGAGTAGCCCGTTAGAAATGGTCGTGGGAGACTAGTTCATACTGGCAGTTGAGTCATTATAGGATCGAGTGTAGTGGGTGTAGTGGTTTAGAAGTCTGTTTGGTTGTTCCTATTTTCCAGCTCAATAACGTTGTAATCTCTTTTTATATCCTTGAAGTATCTGAATAAAATGGTGAGTCAGTGACGAGCATGTACTGGTGTTTATGCATTTCTTTTGTCAGTTTTATACAAAATACATAATATATATATAAGATTGTATAGAAAAATCCAACAGAAATTACCACTTATACAGTCTTTTAACTGTGGTTTTGCAAATATACGACCTTCTAAACTTATTTACATATTTACGGTTTATTTTTATTTTTTCCATTCATATTTTCAAAAATACGACCCTGCTTCTTTTATCATTCCTTCAGTACGATTATCTTCCTTTTTCTTATCTGGTTGTTTTCAATCTTGACACTAATCACTTCACTCCATTCTTAGCTTTTAATTTCACATTTTTCTCTATTCATATATTCTCCAAATATATATATATATATATAATTATACACACATAATATATACATACACATCAATGAAGATGGTGTTGATACTCATTCGAGTAGTCCAAACTGATTCAATTTCAAAAATATAAGTGTTTTGAAATTCCTTAGTCCAAAAGATTGATAATCCCGATTGTAGTTGTTTTAATTTATTTGGGTTGCAAATCAAAACTGTAGAAAGCTCAAGTTGCGATTTGATTGGTAATGACTTGAATCGAAATTTGGAGTTGCAATCGGTGGATCTTAGGTGATTTTGGTGAATTGTAATTTGAAGTTGCGATTAGTTGTAAGGTTGCAAATTGTTGATTGTGCTTCAGGTTGCTATGAGTTGTTATGGGTTGCTTCGGGTTACTATGAGTTCTACAGAAATCTTCTCTTCTTATAATACTGTAATTATCGAAGTTGATTCTGGTTGCTCTTAGTTGCTTCTGATTTTTAGTAAATTGGCTTCTAGTTGTTTGCCATAGTTGCTTCTAGTTGCTTTCAGTAAATTGGCCCCGTAGGGGCAGTTTGATGAATTGTAAAATTTTTAAAGTTGAATTTTTGGTTGTGCTTCGGGTTGCTATGGGTTGCTTCGAAGTTGATTGTGGTTGCTCTTGGTTGCTTCTGATTTTTTTATGTGTCGATTGACATAGTTTGAAAGTTGGTTTGTAATAAATTGATGACAACCTAGTTGCATTGAGTTGATTTTTGTTGTTTTTTCTAATTAGATCTGGTTGATTTTGGTTGATTTGAATCTTAAATTTCCGATCTAAATTATTTGTGCTTCGAGTTGCTATGAGTTGTTATGGATTGATTCGAAGTTGATTGTGGTTGCTCTTGATAGTTGCAGAAGTTACAATCACTATTTATATATTCAAATGTTAATGTTGCATATTTGGTTGATTTTGGTTGATTTCATGGCTTAATTGTGTTTTGGTTATCTTTTGTAATGGTTTTAGTTGATTTTGCTAAATACAAATTTGTTATGTAACATTATGCAACATGTTCTGCAACCTAAGATATTCTAATTATTAAATTTTTATAAGTTGCATATCTTGTTGCACCATATTTTTGCAAATATTTTTAGGTTTCAGCTGGTTGTATCTAGTTGCAGACCGTATTTTTGAAAATATTTTCAAAAAATTGGTATTTTTGCAAAAAATTCTAAAAAAACATAGTATTTTTGAAAAAAAAAAAATTAGGGGTGGGTATTTATGAAAAAAGCTCTTGTTTGTTTAATATTTATAATTATATTTATTTATGAATATTTTAATATTTAAAAGTTATTAGTTTACATGATTAAATTATTGTTAAAACAGATTTAGCCAAAACAGTTATAGTTAAAAATTTGATATTAATTATATTTTACACGCTCAATTTAATATTTATTTATATTGAGTTATAAAAATTAGATTTGGCCAAGTTTATAGTCCACATGAAATTCACAAAATAATCTTTGATTTAGTTTTGGTTTAATAGTTATTTTTCAATTAAAAACTATTCTAAAACTGAAAAGAGAATAAAGTGACGGAATTTAATGTTGAGAATTCTATTCGATTTAGGAAATCTACTTATATGTAGTTTAGATTATTATAATACCCTTTATTAACCAAATACAGTTTTTAATGTTAAATCTAACGGTTTTCACCTATTTATTTAACATTAAACGATTTTTATTATTTTGGTATTAAATGAGTTTCCTTATTTAATTACAACTATTTTTATGTTTTGACTTTTTAGAAAATCCAATCCTAATATAATATCTTTTAACTTATATCAATTTTAGATAATAACTTCTTTTTATATGATATATCTTGATCATGTATTTTTAAAAGTATTGGATCTAACGGTTGAGAATGTTTTGGCGGTATTTATGACCAAACTACCATGATAACATCATTAATTTTTCTTAATATTTATAAATTTTTTAATTTATAATTTTTTTAAATATTTATTGCTAAAATATAATATACTCTTTTTTGTAATATGTTAAAGATGCGGGAACTTTGAACTTTTGAGAAAATAAATTATCAATTAAAATATAATTTTTTTGTAATAGTTCTTATTTTAAAGTAGTACACCTTTTAAAGTAGTACAGATCAAAATTCTGTATAAAATTCATTTTTTAATAGTATATCCTGTAAATATCTATGTTATTATATTAAAGACTAAATAATGAAAGCTTCCTTGTTGAAAAACGTTAGATATAACAATAAAATTATCATACAGAATGATCTAAGTTTTGAATCTACCAACAACATATCAAAATTTATAGGTTTTGTTTGAAAAATAAGAATTTTTTCATTTTTTCTTGCAGACATGGGTTATTTGATAATATTTTTTGTAAAGTATGATTTTTCAAAAAAGTACTATACTAATTGATTCGAATTTAATAATTTACAATGTATATAGGTTTAAAAAGTTTGGCATCTTCTGTAGCTGAGTCTAAAATTTCAAAATAAGGTTTTTTTTTAATCACTACTATTATTATATAATAGACGAAACATTAAAAGTTTGGTTGGTCGGTATGGTACGTTGTGATTTTACTTAATTGACCTTAATTAACTGTACTTCGTGTTTTTACTTAATTAACCTTACTTATTTATAGAAATATATTATTAAATAATAATATTACCCATTTATAACTAATTACCTTTTTCACCTAAAATACAATATTTTTTCTAATTTTTCTAACAAATTCCCCTACTTTTTCAAACATATCACGGACAATTATCTTTTTTAACTAAAACATGTTTGTTTTTCTATTTTTCTTTACTAAAATCCCTCATTTTCCAAATATTAAAATATAAATAATCAAATACTTATTTATAACCAATTACTGTAAAACACATTAAAGATTTTTTCTAACAAAGTGTCTTCTTTTCTAAATATATAATGGAAAATTGTCTTTTTCAATTTACTTTTTCTATTTTTCTCACTAAAATTCATTTTTTTTCCAAAAATATCACAGGAAACCATTTACTTATTTATTTTAAAACGAATTTAAATACTTTTAATTATTAAATTTTAAAACCTCATTTTCCAAAAATATCACAGGAATTTACCTTTTTAAACTAAATATATGTTACATTTTTTATTTTTTCTTACTAAAACCCCTCATTTTTCAAAAATATAACGGGCAAACCCTTACTTTTTTATTTTAAAATATGTTTCAATGTTTTTAATTAATTAAAAGTATTTAGCTATTTTAACATGCCTACTTATTTTTTTAACAAATACAATTAATAAAATATTAAAAATATAATAATAAAATAATAATTAACAATCCGTGCATCGCACGGGTTTTAATCTAGTATGAATATATTTCTGCTAATATTGATATTAGGTCTCTATGAGTTCTTATAAAACAAAATCACCATTTACGTATAATTTATTATTTAATAATAAATAATATGTGATTAGTTATGATCTAAAACTTAATAAAATAGGATTAAAAATATGCACAATTTTTTAAAATTTTATTCTCGTACTATTATATTCTTTGTTGATTTGAATTTTTCTTAGATTGATTTTAATTTTTGAACATAGATTTCTAAATTTAAAATAGTTAGAAAAAGTAATTAAATTGGTGTTAAAATAATGATGACATAATAATTATTATTAGAATTTAAATATTCACTTCATTAATTTGGGCTTTATCTTGTGTTTTAAAAATCAGATTTTGACGATTTTACACCCCACATAAAGATAACTAAATTATCTTTAATTAAAAGATGGTTTAACAATTTTTATGTAGGTGGAATTGTCCATGGAAGAGAAAAGAAAGTCACGAATTTTTTACATGGAGAATTCTATTCAATTTAGAAAACTTATTTATATTTGGTATATTTGGTTTAAATTATCAAAATACACCTTTTAGAATTTAAATATAATCCTATTATTAATAAAATAAATTTTTTTAATATTTGATCTAACGATTTTCATTTATCTAGTTAAGATCTAATGGTCCTTATTAATTTGGTTGTCTACGACCAAAATTTGGGATAAGATCCCTATTATGATTATTATATATAAGAATTTAATATAATAAGGATATCAAGTATATACTGATATAAGTATCTTACTAACTGCTTTTACTTTTAATGTTTCGGTTTTATTTACGGTGTAAATAAAATTTTAAAATACATTATTACTTAAAAATTATTAAATAGAATAAAAATTATGTTATGATTATATAAAATTTTATTATCATATTATTATATTCTTAATCGATTTGAATTTGTTCTTAATTAATTTTGATACTTTATTGAAATAAACATAAAATTTCTATATTTAAAAGAATTAGTGGAAAAATAAATAAATTGGTGCTACAATAATAATAAAAATTATTAAAATTTAGATACTCACTTTAATATTTGGGTTCTATCCTGAGTTTTAGAAATTGAATTTTGACGATTTTACAACTCATGCGAAACTAACAAAATTATCTTTAATTTAATGATGGTTTAATAATTATTATCTAACTTGACCAGTTGACCTACTCATAAAATAAACTGAAAAGAAAAGATGGTTAAGAAATTTTACACAAAGAATTCAATTCAATATAGAAAACCAATTTATAATTGGTTTAAATTATCAAAGCACACTTCTTAGTATTTAAATATAATCCTACATTTAATCAAATACACATTTTAATATAAGTATTATATTCAAAATTATCGTTTATGAATATGAAACCCTCAACATTTTAATAATATTTTGATATTATCCTTTTATGTTTGTTATATGTAAAATAATATAATTTTAATTTTAATTAATCGAATTGTTATGTTCCTTCAGAAAAAAAAAGTGTTTAAATTTATTCATGTACAGGAGTTCTCCTAAGACGTAGGGTATCATTGTAATCGATATGAATTGTTATATTGATATTTGGTTTAACAATTATTATCTAACTGGAACTATACATAAATTCAAGAGAAAAGATATTTAAGAATTTTTACATAGAAATTTTTTAAAATTATCAAAATACACTTTTTAGTATTTAAATATAATTCTATTATTAATCAGATACACTTTTTAATATTAGATCTAACAATTCTCATCGATCTATAATTATTAATTTGGTCGTATACTGATCGTACACGGACCAGATCGATTTTAATTTTTTCTTAAATTGATTTTAATATTTTATTGAAATAAACAAAGAATTTATAAATTTAAAAGAATTAGGAAAAAAAATTAAATTGGTGCTACAATAATAAAAAAATATCTTTAATTTAATGATGGTTTAATAATTATTATATAACTGGAACTATCCATAAAATAAAGAGAAAAGATAATTACGAATTTTTACATAAAGATTTCTATTCAATATAGAAAACCCATTTATAATAGGTTTAAATTATCAAAATACACCTTTTAGTATTTAAATACTATTCTATTATTAATCAAATACAATTTTTAATATTATATCTGACGGTACTCATCGATTTGAATATTTATAGTTTTATAAGGACTTAATGATTCATAAGGAGAATTACGTTAATAAATTTATAAAATGCTATATTTGTTTATAGGTAATAGGAGTGCACAGGGTTTTAGATACTGAGATTAATACGGATTGGAGTTTATAATCCGTTTTTGAATTTTTTACATTTATATATTCGGTTCACAAGATTATCTCTTGACCAAAAAATTTCTTGACAGGTTCAAACGAATGTAGGCTTCTCCTTCTGATTTAGTTGACAGTGAATGGGATTACACGTCTGTTTCGAATGTCGAAATGCATAAATCCTGCATCATTAGCATTAAACTTGCAGCCTAATCACTACATGTTTGATGTGATCGATAAAAACCATTTTTGCTGATATACAGAAGATGAAGTAAATAGATGCCAAATTCAAGAATGGTACCCGAAATTTAAATCTGCCTCCATTAAAACCATAATTCTATCAACTTCCTGAATCCTTTGTTCAATACCTTCTTGATGAGAAATCTATCATGGACCAAAAGATAGCTGAATAATTAAAGAGTATGATGAAGTTGGCAGAAACCTAGAAAGTGAGTTGAATTTTGGAAAACTTTAATTTTGTCTGGAACTAGCCTCTTCTAATGCGTGTGGATTGATTTAAATTACAGAAAGAGAAGCACCAACTTTACCAACAAATCATTGAACTACTGAAGAAACTCGATTGTGTCTGTATCTTTCGCGCAATCTCATGTAACTTTTTACCTTGTATTCTGGGTGGTTTTTTTTTTACATAAAAATTAATTTGTTTTTGTGCTCTTTCAATTTAATTAAAAATCATTGGCCCTCTTAAAAGTAAACTGTGCTTCGACGAAGTGTACTTTTTACCACTTCTTGCAGGAATTCTCACCATGTGTTTGATCTTATGTCTTGGTAATTGATTGTTCACCTAATTATTGTTTTTTTAACTTCTACACTAATAATTAATTTGCTGGGATAATGACTCTAATTTGTTTCAGATTTGCGCTATCTATTAATCTATTTCTTAAGTACTAACATCCTTTTGAATGGTGCATTATAGTTTAAATTAAGAACCTTGATTATAGAGAATTTTCTTATAAAGATATATATCAAATGTAACTTTATATGATTTTCTTTATGTGCCAGGATATCATAGCGAGGAGTTTGATAACACTCAATCAAGCAAACTAACTCGTGCACATTTACAACGGCACGAAGCACAATGACCAGATCAATATAGGTAAATCCACTTCTTAGCCACGTAGATTATGTATTTTATGTATAAATTGACATCTTCTGGATTAATTTACCCGTCTTGTAAACAGGGTTGAATATCATTAGACAAAACTGTTGTGGCCAGTAACCGGAGAGAAACAATGATCACGTTATACTACACACAATCGGCTACATATGTAGTACCGAAATACCCTTGTTTTATGTGTTATTTACTTGGCCTATATTTAATATTTCTAACTTGCTCAGTGTATTACGTTATCTATGCATACTCTTCCATTGAAACCATGAGTGACTCTTACCTTTTGTGCAGCTATGACACCTTCAGAGCTTTTATTTCTTTCTTTTTTGGCTAAATTACTTCCGAAGCTTTAGTTTACCAAGTTATTTAGAATTTATAATCTGTAGATGTTTAGCAATTACCTTTGGAGCTTTTGTGCATATGTTTAGCAATTTACAAGTTATTTAGCCGTCATTAACCAACATGTATCTTCAATTGGATCAATTCAAGAGTCTTGTTGTTCATATATGTTTCTGTCAATGAATATATATTACCTTGGATTCTACAATATCGTTTGATGCTCTTTCGATGTTTTTCTTTCACAACTAAGCTTCTTTGTAATGGCAGTTGTATAATGTCTGTTGTGGGAGTTAGGCTTTAATATTAATCGTCATTTAACTTCTCCTTGTAATTAGTTTTTCTCCACAAAAATGGAACAGTTTATTGTTGAAATGAGTAGAGCATCGAGTAACTCATCAACTTTTTTTGAGGCTCGGCCTACTTTCTAGGGTATTCTTCTAAATTTTAATTTGAATCTAAGATGGAAGGAACACTTGTTGCTATTGTTGTAGGTTAAAACCAGATTGTACATATAAACTCTTCAGTTTTGGGGTCACAGGTTTTAATGATCATATGAGTGTGTATATTGGTCCTGACCATCACTTGATTTGGAATATTAAAGTAAACACTTTATTATTCATTATTGAGATTATCACACATTTTGAGATTTTTACTTTATTATTCTCCACATAATATGCATTATATTTTGTATTTCGTTTTGGTGAAGACACTGTTGATATGTGTCTTTTAAAAGACTGATATCTGTATATATGCACTGCATTGATGTTGATAACTGCAGGTTTAGGGGTTTTGTCATATAAGCTATTGCCACTAATCTACTTCTAAAGTTAAAAAATTTAGCCTATCCATCACACATGGGACTTGCCTTTATATCCAGTGCTCAACTACACTCTACTTTATGTCTGTTGTGTGAAAGATAATGATATTCATGAAGAATTCTGTTTTCAGCCATTAAATTAGTGGCAGGGTTTTTGTGTCTGCTTATTATTGTATGAATTTGGAATTGAAGTTATTAATCTTATATTGGCCGATAATAATTATAGCTTTTATCTCCTGCAACCATTGTTAGTTATAAAATTATCATCCCCATGAGAGTCAGAAGCCTGACACTGAATTTTAAATTACATAATTAATACACTTTAATGTTGATTCCACTTCATTTCATCTCCTTGTATCTTAATTTTATTGTATTATATGCTTAGACCCTTGAACTGTTATGAAAGAGGAACTACTTAGAGATTATGTGATCAAACAAATTTTGTACCTTTTCAGACTTCCAGGTATACAAGTATTTACTTGAAGCTCAGTTATGATCTACAAAATATAGAATCTATTTCCAGAATGTGTTCCGCCAGCTGCTACATCCAAAAAGTTTGGTGCATAACTCTTGTCAAACAACACTCATCTCAGTTTCCCAAGCATGTTTTTCTTTTGGTAATAATCTTTTTTTGTTTATGATCTTTCATGATTGGCCAAAAAACTGAAATTAAATGTTAGATTGACATCCAAATCGACATTAAAGTAATCTTTTATTCATTTACAGCACTAACAGCTCTTAAGCAAACAAAGATCTCTGTATTCCTCTTATGATGTCTCTGTTAAGCACCAACAACCTCCTCAAGACCTCAGCTCATCAATCAAAAATTACTATACAAGCGACCAATAACAGTGATGCACTAGGTGTGCTTCACATGTAATTCATAATTAAATCATAATCACAGTCTCAAACCACTATTAGTCCTGAGATGCATTAGGTTTTTGTAAATCTTGATTTGCAATTTTTTTTAACAGAATGGTTAGCTGTATATTGTACAAAGAAAAACTTTTTCATGTTAGTGCTATATTGCTATTTGGTAATCAAGAGAAACATAGACAAAATGAAGGCGTTTTGCTTGCTCGGCTTAGTTAAGTGATTTTGTTTGGTCATTATATTGTTCTTCATCTTTGTGTTACGTTATATTTTTTTTGACTAAACTTAATATTTTTTAATATCTTCCGGTAAATAGGATGGTGGCATAGAAATGGTAGATACGGTTTCAACGAAGTCAAGTATCAAGAATTCTATAGTGCTAAACAGTGCCTTCTTGTACTTTTAACCTACACGAAACACATGCTGAATATTTTGCCAAAAAAAAAAGCATACTGAATATGATTTTTTTTCAACCAAGAACCCCAAGTTGTCCTAAAGTTAAAGCCACGGGATTCAGAACTCTATCATAAGTAATTTCTCGTTCTCTATCGCGGAAGCCTTCAAGAAAGAAATTGAAGATGCAAAGATGAATAAATATCAGATAGAAGACACACAAAAGCAAGCCTTTCAGTTCACTGCCTCTTAAAAAAGGGAAGTAATGGAATACCCGATAGCAAACATCCGAGAGAGAAGTTGTTGAGAAATGGATTATTGTTTTTCACCCCTGGACTAACTTTGCTTTAGAACCTTATCTGAAGACACACAAAAGCAAGCCTTTCAGTTCACTGCCTCTTAAAAAAGGGAAGTAATGGAATACCCGATAGCAAACATCCGAGAGAGAAGTTGTTGAGAAATGGATTATTGCTTTTCACCCCTGGACTAACTTTGCTTTAGAACCTTATGTATCGTAGTCTTAAAAAACTCTCAGTCAACTAACATCTTCTCGGTTGCATTTACAATCTCAAATCTCTATTAAAATGAATAAGTTCTTTTTGGCTTGGTGGAACCTACAGGTGCCCATCAAATATGTAGACTTCGTGAACAACAGATGGTGATTATTGAGAATTAAAATTTTACTACCATTTCAAGGGTACAAATGTTAAGTGTAGTCTTTGTGCCTACTGAAGTTGATAGTGAATACAAGCAACAGATTTCTCCGGCACTCACAACACAATGCATTACCTTGCCAACGTTTGAAAATGCACCAAGTCGAGCACATTTAGAGCATATGAAGCTAGTTAAACTATAATACCATAATTTCCACCCAGTGCGGAGCATGAATTATCCGAAGTTATAACCTTTTTTATCCTTTGATTTTCCAGCAAAAGATTCTAAAGTATTTCAATTTTCAATTAGTACAATATGGATTTCTTTCAATTTTTGTTCTTTGGAGGCTAAAGATTAGAGGGATTGGATTATTTTTGCATCCGTAAATAACTTAATTTTTAGTAAATTTAGAATATAATATAATATAATTTAATGAATGGTAATTTCAGATGTTTGATCATTTTTATATTCGTGAACAACTCAATTCTGAGTATAAGCTTCAAAGGATATAAAGTTTAAGAAACAGATTGCTTTGGATCATTTTCAGATTAAATCACATCAATTTTGATCGTTTTCGGCCAAAATAGTAGACACCATTCACTGGACACAAATATTTTAGTAACAAAAACCTATGTGCAAATGGAATAAAAAGGTTGAACAAGAAATTGTTGTTGACAGCTTAGATTAGAACAAATATTTAAATAGCACTAATGTTCTTGAGCCCAAGAACCACTCCAACTCCTATAATGTGACCAACAGTTCCACAAGCTAATGTAACTGCAAGAGTGAAACCGGCTGGGTCCCTGTTTGTAGTCCAGAGTCCCTTGCTTCGAGCTTCAAACCTGCAGCGCCTTCCTATTTGCTGATGGCGCTAATCTGAACCTTCCCGCGAAAAGCATCAAGTTTGTAGAAGTCACCATTATCTGCCCACATGCACATGTATTAGCTCAATCGTTCTAGTATAGGAAAACTACAAGTGCTCTTTTGTCAATCCAAGTGTTGAAGGAAGTGACATAGTCTTTTGTGAGGCAGGGCAAGAAGATGACCAACCAAGTTTGTTGATGATCCAATAAAATCACAACATGCTCCCAAAGCTCCATTCCCTTTGCGTTTCATTGGCTGAACTGCTACCTGTCGCAGTGACAAAGCATTTTCTTAGCCTTAATGACCTATATATATTTCAGAAAATGACAGAGCCCGATGCATGTGTGTGTAATTTATGAGGCGAAATAAGAACTGCGTCGAATCCTCACTGATTATGTTTTAGCTAAATTTAGTTGTTAATAACCAAACTTCACAGTAAAACTATTTAAAGGTGCAATCTTTTTTTTACTAGAGAAAGAAAGGATCCAATGAACTTGCCAACCATGGCATGACAGGAACCCAGATCTGCGATCTGTTGATTTTTTCTCATTCACTGAGTTTGATTGTGGTAATTGTAAGATCTTCCCCTGCAATATATCGAAATAAAATATATTAGAACACATTAAGAATTAGAGAATAGAGAAGGTAGTTCCGGATTGTGTTTAGAACAAGCATCTCCAATACTTTGAGTGTCTTTTTTTTATGATTTACAATCACTATTTTAGAGGCTTACAAACACATCCTTCACCCCCTAAAGTAACCGCCCCATTATTATATAAGCTTGTGCTCATATGAGAACCCCACTATTGTGAGAACTGAGATCTAATCTCAATCACACATTTCTTTTATCTAAACTAAATCCTAGCCATACATTTAATATTTTCAAATTTTATTTTTTATCCTCATCACTCTCATCTACACCCATTTTCTTTCTACTCACCACCACCATTTTCATACATCACCTCCACTACCATTAACCTCTGATTTCTTCCGCCCCTTCCACCACCACCAACGCCCGCCACCACCTGCCATTCACTCTCTCTCTCTCTCTCTCTCTCTCTCTCTCCATCCCCTCTCTTACACACCACATGTATATAAGCACAAATACTACGTACCTCTATCTTATCCAGCAACCCAAACTCCATAATCAAACTCCGGTGACAACCAGATCTGTACCTCAATTTCAAAATCCTGTCGTTGGTGATTTTTTGTTGATTTTCTGGTGATTTTTATTATTTTCTACAGATTTATGGGATTTTCTGGTGATTTCGAGTGTGTGTGTATATATATATATATATATATATATATATATATGGTTGAATCCAGTAGAATGTTGGTGATTTGATGTTGGTGGTGGTGCCGGAAGCCGGCGGAAGTGGTGGTTGGGGATGATGACATATGGTGGTTTGATTTAGATAATTTTTGTTTCATAATAATGATTTTGTTTAAATATGATTTTATGGTACTGATACCGTGGTCTGAGTGCTGTGACTAGTGGTTGCGTAAGTGGTGGTGATGTTGAATCGTTGATGGTGGTGGTTGTGTTGTGGTGATTTTCAGTTTGACGGTGGTGATTATTTTTATTGGTTGTGCAGTTTAAATCCAACAATATTTGTATGATATTGGTGATTTTTAGTGACGGTAGAGTGGTGATTTTTGGTGTGACATTGGTGATTTTTAGATGACCGGAAATAGTAACCAGAACTGGTGATTGTGGTGATTTTTTGTTTTCCGGCGGTGATTTTTTGGTTGGCCGAAATTTGTCGCCAGAGATGATGATCGGAGTTAGTGGTGGCCGAAAATGGAGGTTCCCGTTGGTCAGAGGTGGTGGATGGGTGAGGGTGGTGGAATATTAAAATATTAATAAAATTTAATGAGTGATGGGAGATTAATATAAATTATATTAATGGATGCCTAGTATTAGATCTCATATCTCATAATAGTGAGGGTTCTCAATGAAGCATGACCCTTATTATATAATCAATGTCATTATGCACATTTTTGTAACTTACAAGATTAATTCACACAATCAATATAAAAATTTGTAACTACTAAATATATTTATGTATTTATTCATTTTATTTTATTTGACAAATAAAGTCAAATATAGCCGTAATTGTGTTGACCTTGCCAATGGCCCTCTACCGTCATTTTCTTTGTAAAGTTCAAAGATGTCATTTAAGGTTGATAGTTTTAGTTCGAGGCTCAACTTTTTTTAATTAAAACAGTTAATTGCACGAATTTTTATTTTTTTTTGTCAGGAGTTAATTGCACGAACTTAAATACTCACGTCCTCATGTTTTTATTGAGCCTTGAACCTTAACCTAATGTTAAACTGCTAGAAACTCGACATAGTGCAGACGTGCAGTTGCCTATGCAGTAAACTTCCACTCTAGTTACCTTGAAACTTAAGAGATTTCACAAATTCGAAAAGGCCAAAATAGATCAAAACCAGACCTCCATTTTGGGGAACAGAACTATTGGCAATTTTTCGAAGTTGTTTTTCTTGTAAGACACTGTAGATCATAACATAAATTGTTCCTAGCCTAACATTTGGACATTATACTATCCAAAATTTATAACTTAGCCGATATGTGACATGCATGCGTTGAATATGAAAAAGAACATCAATAAGAAATAAACAAACAATAGTAATCACTACAAAACTGTGATATTACGTACTTGTACATGAATGTTTATATACAGAGTAAACGAGGACTGGCCAAGCCTCTGACAAGTGACTGGAGAAACTGATGAAGAACTGGCTCTGAGACCATTGAACTGAGGGAGAGATGTCATTACTGCAGTTGCTATTTTGCTACTCACAGTGCAAAGATTTTATGTATCAATATTCTAGTTTCTTATATAAAAGAGGCTCAATTTAAGATGCTCAATTTACTTGATCATCAACTTCATCAAAAAGAGGCTCAATTTAAGCATACTACACGTACATAGTAAGACCTGATTGTGACTTAAAATGTTTTTAAAGCTAATTTGGCCTTGCAGTCTTGAGATCAACTGCCAAAAATTTCAATACACTCAAAATTTAATTTGGACTAAAGTTAAATATTGTTCTACGTTCTAGAGGGAACCTTGTACTTTACAACGAGAAAACGCATTCTACTTTTATATTATGGAACATGATAGTCTAATTCTACTCTTTAATCATTTGTTCTTAACAACAGGTTACGGAAAATGTGCTACATCCGAGTAAGTCTTCAATATGTGCACTTCAGCAATTGCTAATTCTGCTGTTTGACAATAATATCTTTCTATTTTTAGTTGAACTATTGTTTTGGCTTCAGACCTTTACATGCTTCGACATCTGCATTGTCAAGGTACAAACAGAGGTTATGTATATGCAAGGTCCTTACATGATCATGTTCCCTTATGAAGCAACAAAAGTTACGTTGCAAGTGAAAGATTAAATTTTGGTTAAGTTGTTTAGGAAATATTAAAAGGTTTCGATTTTTTTCTCTAAAAAATAGGACATAGAATAAGGAAGTTTTGGTTTTAATTATTTAAAATAAAGGAGTTCTAGAAAAAAATAGATAAATATGAAAGGAGCGATTTCAAAATTACCGGAGGCTTTCTTTTATTTAAGGGTATACAAAAATCCGAAAACCGGATTATCCTAATTTCCAATCCGGTATCCGATTTTAAAAATTCAGAAATTTGGATATCAGATCCGAAAAAATCGGACCGGATATTCGATCTGGATTTTTTTATAAATTCGGATTCGGATCCGGATCACAACTTTATATAAAATCGGATATCCGGATCCGATCCGGTTTTCAATATATCTTAAAAAATAATATATTTATATATGTATAATAAATAATATTAAAGACAAATAATTCAACATATGATATATTAGATTAAGTAATAAATTATTACTAAAAAATTACTAAGTTTGTGTGCATTGATCGAGTTTATAAACATTTTAGGTGTAAAATCGAAATGATACATATGAAATTATATATTTGAGTGCACATTTATAAACACAATACCATATATTTGTACGTGAAAACTTTGTAATCTTAGTTAATAAAATTTTAGAACGAAGTTAATGAAAGAGTGTTCTCGTTTAATATTATTATTTCATTTAATAAAATAAATACGAGAGCGAACGTGCTATTAATATCTCTAAAAAAGTATGTAGAAGTATATAATAAATAAATGAATGATAATTTGATGGGTTAAAATAAAAATTAGGAAAAATAAATTTATAAATGTTAATATATGAGATTTTGATGTCTAAAATGTTATTAATCAATTTAAAATTTGTAAAGTTAACGATAACCTATCAAAATATAATAATATTTTTTTTTTTACAACTTAAAATATATTTTAATAAATTAATTCGAATCCGGATTATCCGATTTCCGATCCGACTTAAACGGATATCTGAATTCCGGATATCCGGTTAAACCGGATCCGGAACCGGAATAGGTTTTTCACAATCTGAAAAATCGGATATCCTATCCGATTTTTATAAACCGGACCGGATATCCGATTTTGCTCACCCCTAAGTATACACCGAACTTTTACCTAATTTTAATACATGATTTGAGGCTTCGAACAACAAATATAAAAGAAAAGATACACATTTTTATTTTTATTTATTATTGGATTTTAAATTACGCATTTTGTTAGTTTCTCTAATTATCTAGTCGTTTATATCAATTATATATTAATTTTTGTTTTAATATGTTAATTCAATGACATATATATGTTTAATTTTGTTGTAGAAAATTTCTAATTACAAATAAATATATTACAGAAAAAATAACATTCACTGATTTTTAAATTAATATATGGTTATAGTTTATAGTTTATAGTGTAATATATGTTATAATTTAATTAATTTTAATAAAATAATGTCAAAGTCTAATAAAGTAAATATAGAATAATGAAAATGAGCTAAGATCAACTTCAACCCAACACTAAATCACTATTATAGTGTTCATTATAGTATAAAATGAACTACAATCCAACACTAAAATGGTGTCACAAGGATACCAAAGGAATAGCGAGACGCCAAATTTGGTGTCAAAAGTATATTTGGTGTCGCTTTCATACCAATTTTGGTGACATTCAGAATTTCAACTATACCCTTATGTTTGTTAATAAAACAAGTTTTTTCCCTCCCGGTCCTATTAAACTTTTTTTTTGTACTTTTCAACTTTAGATCTTTTAATTTAAATATTCTTTTAATTTAATTTTAATATTTTAATTCTAATATTTGAACTTTAGATCTTTGAATTTTTTTTATTCTAATATTTTAATTTGAATATTTTTTAAAAAAAAAATTGAATTGAAACTTCTAAAAAAATTGGATATTATTATTTTATAAAACATGAATTATATAAGTAAATTTAATATTAGTCAATCACAATATTACAATCTAAATTTAAAATGTAGTAGTCATTGACAACATAAAAATGACATAAAATTAGAATATTTCATTTCTTATGTGAAAAGATTCCATTTAATGTCAATCAATGGTCGGATGGTCGGAGAACATTTTATGGATGATGTCACTTTGACATCAAAATAGTGTTACATTAATATTATTTTGGTGTCATGAGTCGGAGATGGTCTAACAAATGATTTCTTAGATAAATACAAATACAATTATTCGCTCTTTATCGTAAATTCACTAAGTCCACTGAAATAACAATCAACTTATATGGATTTTGTGCATCAACTCATTCATGAACTATATTCACAAAATTTGTTTACAAATCTGGTTCTTGAACTATTTAAACGAACTTATTTACGAATTTTCGAGCCAAAATATGTTGTGCTCAAGTTCAACTCATATAAGAATTGAGCCTCATAATCACGTTCATTTTTTTTTTTGCTAACTGTTTTAAAATTTTATAGATGATTAAATACAGAGAGGAATCCATTACAGAGACCCCAGCTCCCGTGGGAGCAAGTTCAAGCTTATCGAAGCAAGTATAGTTCATATGACCCAGAACACAACTAAAATAAAATTCTGATGAAAAAGAAACAACAATCAGGTGGACCTCTTCTTCAATTTCTCGCTCTTCCTAGCCGCATTAGCAGTCACAGTTTCAGCAAGTCTTTGCTCCCGGCGAGCCCTCTGCCATTCTTATTTCTGTTCTTCCAATTCCAGAGTGATAGTCTTCCGAACCTGGTCCCTGTTGAATCTCGGAAATAAGTTGTTATTCTCATCCTTAGTTTGTTCGCCATGCTCCGCCTCTAGTTCGCCTTATATCCAGCTTATGTTCATAAGAACAAAGATCTCTAACAGTTTCCTGAGGTCTCTTTCCCATAGTCCAAGTATGCTGAACCCCTTCTTCTTCTTCTTCTTCTTTCACAATCTGCTTCTATATCCTCGTCTTTCCAATGTCACTGCTACTACGCAAGGGATTCATCCGCTTCTGGTTCTTGAGCATTGTATCCAGAGTCATAGAATCCTCAGTCTCAGACTTTGACTTTCTAGGTCGACCTCTCCCTCGTTTCACCGGGCCTAGCCCAGAAGTTCCATGCCCAGTGTGAGAGCCCTTGGATTCATGATCCTTTTCCCTATTACCACCATTAGGAGACTCCATTTAGGGGTATTTTTTACGCATATCCCGACCTCTCTTGATATTCCCTATGTTTGAACTCATTAGAACTTGGTCTGTAGCGTTCTTGGTAATAAAGTATCCAAACTTGCCATTCTGATCCCCAACCCCAGAAGATAGGGACTTTCTTGGTCTCCCTCTTTTTCTCCCACCAGGTGTTGGGTTTTAGTTTCTATCTATGAGATTAAAAGCCCAATTGGATTACCCTTGTTTTGGCCCACAAGGAGATAAAAAATAAGGGAACCCTATATATAATTATAGGAGGATTATGTTAGAAAATTGATAGTTTAAGGATATAATTAAGTATATTCTTGATGTTAATTCAAATTTCTAATGATTGGAAGTTGTTCCTTGCTATGGGAACTTAAACTTTCATGTATGGGTTTAATAATTTTCTTGTTTAAATCCATAAGAGAAATTGAGATGAAGGTAGTAGCTTGAAAAAGCTTGTTATAATGATGTTTCATTTATCCCACATAGAAAAGAATAAGGGGACTTGGTGGCTTTAAATAGCATTACACACATGAGTAGTATACAACTACTAAGGTGTGTGATGGTGCATGGTGTTGGTGTGTGCTTCACGCGCACACACACACACACACACGCGCCGCCGCCCGCCTCGCCACGCACCGGACCGGACCGGACACATGAGAGGAGATCCCTCGAAGTGTATTCAATGTGGTAATAACAAGCTGTAAGGATGAGTTGGGAGTACCTTGATACATAGATGATACTTAGTATCTGGGTCTATCCCCTGTAAACCTATAAGGTACTGAAACTGCTGAATAGTAAGAGTTTAAGAACTCTGAATGGGGTCAAGTCATTTGACGAGATGGTTGCAGTACATCTCTGGAGATGCCCAGCTAAGCGAATGTGATTGTGAGGTCGCAATTAGAGGAAAGGGTTATTCCTTGAAGCATTCGACGAACAGGATCGAGACAAGACCATTAATGTCTCAAAGCCGTAGATTGGCACCATAGCCTTTGACTTGTCGTCGTCTATGGAGAATGGTTACACTTAACGGATTAAGATTCAAGGTGAAATAATTCCATCTGAATCCGGTAGCCATCGAAGTAGGGGACTTAGGAGGGTTCAAACCCGGAAGGGTACCGACTCTGAAAAACCAAGTCATGTTAAGAACCTGTCTACAATTCTATATGGATTTGTGGGGGATTGTTAGAAAATTGATAGTTTAAGGATATAATTAAGTATATTCTTGATGTTAATTCAAATTTCTAATGATTGGAAGTTGTTCCTTGCTATGGGAACTTAAACTTTCATGTATGGGTTTAATAATTATCTTGTTTAAATCCATAAGAGAAATTGAGATGAAGGTAGTAGCTTGAAAAAGCTTGTTATAATGATGTTTCATTTATCCCACATAGAAAAGAATAAGGGGACTTGGTGGCTTTAAATAGCATTACACACATGAGTAGTATACAACTACTAAGGTGTGTGATGGTGCATGGTGTTGGTGTGTGCTTCACGCGCACACACACACACACACGCGCGCCGCCGCCCGCCTCGCCACGCACCGGACCGGACCGGGTCGGGTCGAAGGGCGATTTGGGCGAATGTCTCGGCGTCTCGCGTACGCGAGGCGACCTGGGCGAGAGTTTTTATCTATGTGATTTAATATTTTATTAGAATTAATTTATCAAATTGGGCTGGGTTATCAGTTGTCAAATTGGGTTGGGTTATCAGAATTTAACTAGTAAACTCTGATGGAGTTGGTTTATCAGTATTTAACTAGTAAACTCTGATGGAGTTGGTTTATCAGTAAACTCTGATGGACAACTAGTTAAACTCTGATGGACAACAAGTTAAACTCTGATGAACGACAAGTTAAACTCTGATGAACAACAAGTTAAACTCTGATGGTCAACAGAAACTAAACTCTGATGGGCAACAGAAACTGATATGAACCTGGACATGATTTGATGGATATGTTTAAAATAAATATTAAATCTGTATATGTGGATAAACATGAAAAAGATGTAACAGCTCAGGTTATTAAATTTAAATCAAAAACGTTTATTCATTAAATGGTCAGTTTTGATTTTTTTTTTATTTAATATGATCAGCTGTTACGGAAAGAATTAATGTGTATGCTTCAGTTACAGAAAGGAACCACTATAAATAGTGGCCCTTGTAGCTCAGTTGAAACACACAGAAGTTTGCAAAACACACTTCTCTCAAAAACTCTCTCTGCCCTCCCTCTCCATATAGTATTCTCTGTAGTTTTCTGGTTCTCCGGTGACTGAGGTGCTGGTCGTAGTTGAGCGCTGCTGTTGCTGTGAACACCTTGCTCGGAGCTGTTTTATCCTGGAAGTAGTATCTCGCCGACAACCTGACACAGTAAGTGGGGGCGAATAACTCTTCAAGAACAGTCAGGATTTCTCGAATTCCTGACGACTCAGCTGTTGCTTCGTTATTTCTGTTCTTTTACACTGTTAATCTATGGCTACAGGTACTGTTTCTGTCTCCCTGGTTATTTATCAGTTTCTGATATGCATGCTTTCGACCTTCATGCTTTGTTTTGTTAACTTTGGTCTTGGCCTGTCAATGCTATATCTTTTATATAACTGTCTCCATGTTGCTGTAGTACTAGTTATTTCCAACATTCTTGAAGAGTTATCCTGTTATATAATATTTAGCATTATGGTTAATGAAACTGGAGTTACTGTAGATGGTAGTACGTCTAATGTGTCTGCTGGGGTCATTGATTGGACCACTTACCGTTTCCCATAACCCGTTGAACTAACGGGCTTACCTGAGAAATTCAACGGTGGTGTCGGCTTTTCACGCTGGCAGAAAAGGATGAAATTGTGGTTAACTGTAAAGGGTCTGTGGCCTGTTGTGGAGTATGAGAAACCGGTGGTGATTCAAGAAAAAGCTGAAACAGTTAAGGCTTATGCAATGTGGGCTGAGAAGGATGGGGTGGCTAGGGCAGCCATTCTGGCAGCCTTAACGAACACTCTGTTTGATGTTTATTCATCTGATGCCTATAGTGCTAAGCTCTTATGGGAGAAGCTGGACCTCACTCACAATACTGACTCTCAAGGTCTGGAAAAGTATTCTGTAGCGAGGTTCCTTGAATTCAAGCTGGTAGACAACAAATCCATGACTGAGCAGGTGCATGAGTTCGAGATGATAGTGCATGCTTGGAAGGAATCTGGCATGGATCTCCCTGATAAGTTCAAGGTTATGAGCGTGATTGAAAAGCTTCCGAAGTCTTGGGAAGAGTTCGCTCTCTCCCTGAAAAGACAGAAAGGAGAGATCACCTGGACCAACCTTATGCTGGACATCTCGGTGCAAGAACAACACAAGTCCAAACAGGGACATGTGATGCCATCTGAACATGGTAGCTCGAAGGTGAATGTAGTAACCGTAGGACAGAAAAGGAAGGCTATAGCTAGGAAGGGTAATGTTAATAAACCTAAGATAGACAAGGATAAGGCCAAGAAACCAAAGGCAAACAAACCATGTTGGTCTTGTGGGCAGGTTGGGCACTGGAGTAAGGACTGTCCTACAAAGAAAGCGAAGAAAACCGAGGTGGTAGCGCAAGCGAATGCTGTACTTGGAACCACAAGTGGGCCTGTAGTGAACATGGTTGTTGGTGAGGCTTCGGCTTCTGAAACCAACGAAAACCGGTATGTGACCTATAACCCTGTACTATTTTCCACTTATCTGTCAAATGAATGGTTGATTGATACTGGAGCTAATGTGCATATTTGTGCTGATATTAGTTTGTATCTTATCAACAGAGTCATAGCATGACAGTGACGATGGGGAATGCGAGTGCCGCTCAAGTTCATGGAGTGGGAGACGTGGACCTGAAGTTTCCTTCGGGGCGTATTCTATCCCTGACAAGAGTGCATCATGTTCCCGACATGCGTAGAAATATAATAAGTGGAAGCCGTTTAGTTACGAATGGTTTTGAAATTTCCTTAAGATGTAATAAAGTAGTTCTTATTCACACTGGTACTTTCTTTGGCAAGGGTTACTTGTCAAATGGTTTATTTGTTATAAATGCTGAGCCTGTTTTGGGCACTTCCTTTAATGAAATTACACCTTCTGTTAACTGTGTAGAATCATCCAACTTATGGCATGCTAGACTTGGTCACTTAAATTTTGGTGCTCTTAAAAATATGATGAACTTAGAGTTGATTCCAAAACATACTATAGAAAAGAATTCTAAATGTCAAGTATGTGTGTCTGCTAAACAAATAAGGAAACCTTTTCATAATGTTGTTAGGGATTCAGACTTGTTAGATTTAGTACACACTGATATTTGTGAATTTGGTGGTATGTTAACTAAGGACCATTTTAGATACTTCATTACTTTTATAGATGATAGTAGTAGATACTGTTATGTTTATTTACTTAAACATAAGGATGAAGCACTTAGCAAATTCATGATTTATAAAACTGAAGTTGAGAAACAAACTGGTAAGGTACTTAAAAGGTTGAGATCAGATAGAGGTGGTGAGTATACGAGTAACTCCTTTAATGAATTTTGCGCAAGCAATGGAATAGTTCATGAAGTTACTCCACCATACACACCTGAGTCTAATGGGGTCGCTGAGCGAAAGAACAGAACGTTCAAAGATATGATTAACAGTATGCTTATTAACTCTGGGTTGCCTAAATACATGTGGGGAGAGGCTCTGAATACGGCTTGCCATATTCTGAACAAAGTCCCTCTGAAACACATGGATAAGACACCTTATGAGTTATTGAAAGGCAAGAGGACTAGTCTCAAGTATCTTCGAGTGTAGGGGTGCCTTGCAAAGGTACTTGTCCCTGAACACAAGAGGAAGAAACTAGGTCCGAAGACGGTTGATTGTATCTTTCTGGGCTATCTTGAAACCACTACAGCTATGAGATTTTTGGTAATAAAATCTGACATAGATGGTATAGTGGCTAACACGATAGTTGAATTTCGTGATGCTACATTCTTTGAGGATGTCTACCCTATGAAGACTGGTATACCTCAAGGTACTTCTGAGGAAGATCTCACTCACACATCAAGTTCTATTCCTGATCATGTGGAAAAGATGACAAATGTGGGGGCGGAACCTGGTAGTAGCTCTACTCCTATGGAGGAAGAGGAACCTAGGAGGAGTAAGCGTGCTAAGGTAGTCAAGGACTTTGGAAGTGATTTCATCACTTACAATGTCGAGGACGAACCTTTAACTTTCCGACAGGCTATGGACTCCTCGGAGTCTAGGCACTGGAAGGGCGCTGTAAAGAGTGAAATTGACTCTATTGTTTCTAACGGAACATGGGAGTTAGTTGATCTCCCTCCTGGGTGTTCTACTATTGGGTGCAAGTGGATCTTTAAAAGGAAGTTGAACCCTGATGGCTCAATAGAGAAGTACAAGGCTAGACTGGTGGCTAAGGGTTTTAAGCAAATGGAAGGAATTGATTTCTTTGATACATACTCTCCTGTTGCCAAAATGATAACAATCCGAATGCTTGTAGCATTGGCTTCCGTACATGGTCTGATCATCCATCAAATGGATGTAAAGACAGCTTTTCTTCATGGTGAACTTGAAGAAGAGATTTATATGGACCAGCCTGAGGGGTTTGTTGCATCTGGCAACGAAAGGAAAGTATGTAAGTTAATCAAATCTATTTATGGCTTAAGACAAGGTCCCAGGGACTGGCACAAGAAGTTCGATGAAACGATTGTGACATTCAGTTTTGTTAGTAATGATAGCGATAAGTGTGTCTACTCAAAAGTTAAAGGTAGTGAATGTGTCGTATTATGCTTATATGTGGATGACATACTACTGTTTGGAACCAATATTGAGATTATTAACGAGACAAAGGATTTCTTGAAAAGGCACTTTGAGATGAAGGATATGGGTGAAGCTAGCGTGATTCTTGGTATCAAGCTGACTCAGTCAGCTGATGGAATAACCCTATCTCAATCTCATTATATAGAGAAATCTATACTTGAGAAATATGGTTATTCACAATGTAGAATCGCTAGTACACCCTATGATCCTAAAGTTGCCCTTGTCAAGAATAGTTCAGGAGTCCCTGTGTCTCAGTTAAGGTATTCTCAAATTATTGGAAGCTTGCAGTATCTTGCTAACTGTACTAGACCAGATATATCATATTCTGTGTCTAAGCTAGCTAGATATACAAGCTGTCCGAACAGAACTCATTGGGATGCTCTTGATAGAGTGCTTAGATATCTGAAAGGCACAATGTACCTTGGATTACACTATAGGAGATTTCCTGGTGTACTTGAAGGGTACAGTGATGCAAGTTGGATAGCTAAGAAGTCTGGTTCCAATGGAGTGATTGGATACGTGTTCACCCTAGGGGGTGGAGCAATATCCTGGAAGTCGACAAAACAGACAATAGTAACTCGGTCTACTTTTGAGGCTGAGTTGTGTGCACTTGATGCCACTGGGACGGAGGCTGAATGGTTACACGGATTGATGTCCGTGATACCTGTAGTAAGCAGACCGCTTCCTGCTATTGCTACTCATTGTGATAGTCGAACAACTATCGACAAGATTAGCAGTAAAAAGTACAATGCTAAAACAAAGAGACACGTCCAAGTTAGACTTAAGTCTATAAGGGGATTAGTGTCTGATAGGATTATAGCTGTAGAGTTCATTGGAACTCAGGAAAATATAGCTGATCCTTTGACTAAAGGACTGGAACCTGCAGTGGTCCTTAAGTCGAGGTTGGGGATGGGACTGACAACCCATCACGACTCATCAACAGTGGGAACCCAATACACATGAGAGGAGATCCCTCGAAGTGTATTCAATGTGGTAATAACAAGCTGTAAGGATGAGTTGGGAGTACCTTGATACATAGATGATACTTAGTATCTGGGTCTATCCCCTGTAAACCTATAAGGTACTGAAACTGCTGAATAGTAAGAGTTTAAGAACTCTGAATGGGGTCAAGTCATTTGACGAGATGGTTGCAGTACATCTCTGGAGATGCCCAGCTAAGCGAATGTGATTGTGAGGTCGCAATTAGAGGAAAGGGTTATTCCTTGAAGCATTCGACGAACAGGATCGAGACAAGACCATTAATGTCTCAAAGCCGTAGATTGGCACCATAGCCTTTGACTTGTCGTCGTCTATGGAGAATGGTTACACTTAACGGATTAAGATTCAAGGTGAAATAATTCCATCTGAATCCGGTAGCCATCGAAGTAGGGGACTTAGGAGGGTTCAAACCCGGAAGGGTACCGACTCTGAAAACCCAAGTCATGTTAAGAACCTGTCTACAATTCTATATGGATTTGTGGGGGATTGTTAGAAAATTGATAGTTTAAGGATATAATTAAGTATATTCTTGATGTTAATTCAAATTTCTAATGATTGGAAGTTGTTCCTTGCTATGGGAACTTAAACTTTCATGTATGGGTTTAATAATTATCTTGTTTAAATCCATAAGAGAAATTGAGATGAAGGTAGTAGCTTGAAAAAGCTTGTTATAATGATGTTTCATTTATCCCACATAGAAAAGAATAAGGGGACTTGGTGGCTTTAAATAGCATTACACACATGAGTAGTATACAACTACTAAGGTGTGTGATGGTGCATGGTGTTGGTGTGTGCTTCACGCGCACACACACACACACACGCGCGCCGCCGCCCGCCTCGCCACGCACCGGACCGGACCGGACCGGACCGGGTCGGGTCGAAGGGCGATTTGGGCGAATGTCTCGGCGTCTCGCGTACGCGAGGCGACCTGGGCGAGAGTTTTTATCTATGTGATTTAATATTTTATTAGAATTAATTTATCAAATTGGGCTGGGTTATCAGTTGTCAAATTGGGTTGGGTTATCAGAATTTAACTAGTAAACTCTGATGGAGTTGGTTTATCAGTATTTAACTAGTAAACTCTGATGGAGTTGGTTTATCAGTATTTAACTAGTAAACTCTGATGGAGTTGGTTTATCAGTAAACTCTGATGGACAACTAGTTAAACTCTGATGGACAACAAGTTAAACTCTGATGAACAACAAGTTAAACTCTGATGAACAACAAGTTAAACTCTGATGGTCAACAGAAACTAAACTCTGATGGGCAACAGAAACTGATATGAACCTGGACATGATTTGATGGATATGTTTAAAATAAATATTAAATCTGTATATGTGGATAAACATGAAAAAGATGTAACAGCTCAGGTTATTAAATTTAAATCAAAAACGTTTATTCATTAAATGGTCAGTTTTGATTTTTTTTTTATTTAATATGATCAGCTGTTACGGAAAGAATTAATGTGTATGCTTCAGTTACAGAAAGGAACCACTATAAATAGTGGCCCTTGTAGCTCAGTTGAAACACACAGAAGTTTGCAAAACACACTTCTCTCAAAAACTCTCTCTGCCCTCCCTCTCCATATAGTATTCTCTGTAGTTTTCTGGTTCTCCGGTGACTGAGGTGCTGGTCGTAGTTGAGCGCTGCTGTTGCTGTGAACACCTTGCTCGGAGCTGTTTTATCCTGGAAGTAGTATCTCGCCGACAACCTGACACAGTAAGTGGGGGCGAATAACTCTTCAAGAACAGTCAGGATTTCTCGAATTCCTGACGACTCAGCTGTTGCTTCGTTATTTCTGTTCTTTTACACTGTTAATCTATGGCTACAGGTACTGTTTCTGTCTCCCTGGTTATTTATCAGTTTCTGATATCCATGCTTTCGACCTTCATGCTTTGTTTTGTTAACTTTGGTCTTGGCCTGTCAATGCTATATCTTTTATATAACTGTCTCCATGTTGCTGTAGTACTAGTTATTTCCAACAGATTATAATAAAAATAAGAGAGAAGAAAATTAGACACAAGAGAGATTTAGGGGTGAAAAATTCGCAGGAATTTTTCTGCTTGCACAAGCTGCCTTGTATTTGCGATTCCCGGAGTTCTACCGGTCGGATCGTCCTGAATTTTGGACAGCAACTTCCTTACACCGACATCTAAATTCTGAACGGTGGAGATCGGATTCTTAGGACCAGAGGTCAGTTTCTTAAGGGGCTTAACAGAGTTGTTTGCACCACGGTGAGGGTAAACCTCCCCGCGGGTTTTTCTCATTATTGTATTATTTTGATTTCATACTTTTGACGGCTTATTCCAAGAGTGTGAAGGTGTTTGTATTCCTCTAGTTTTGTCTAGAGAAGACTTGGTGTATTCCCATATAATTTGTGATAGTGAATTGTTTGGGTGGACTACGGTCCCGTGGTTTTTACTCCTTACCTTTGAGGGGGTTTTCCACGTATAACTTTTGGTGTCTTGTTTTTCGTTTTATTGCTTTACTTGTTTGTTTTATCGAAGGTTCATACAAGTAGGGATAAGTATTGTCCAACGAAGTTAATTCCGCACTTAGTTGTTACCGTTGTGGTCACTTTTTCCCATCATATTGGCATCAGAGCTTGGTTGTTATTGGACTTGTTTGAACGATGGAAACGAATACAAGTAGAATGATTATTGAATGGTTCTAATTATCATGTTTGGAAGGGGAAGATGGAGGATCTTCTTTATGTGAAGGAATATTATCTACATGTGTTTGCTACGGAGAAGCCTGCAAATAAAACAGAGGCAGAATGGACTATTTTGCATCGACAAGTTTGTGGGTATATACGACAATGGGTGGATGATAATGTTTTGAACCATATTAGTGGGGAGACACATGCGCGTACTTTTTGGAACAAGCTTGAGCAACTCTATGCTCGAAAAACAGGAAATAATAAACTGTATTTGATTAAACAGTTGATGTCTCTAAAATATCAGGATAGCACTGCAATTTCTGATCACTTGAATGCATTCCAAGGAATTATGAATCAGCTTGCTGGAATGGGTATCAAGTTTGAAGATGAGATACAAGGGTTGTGTCTTTTGGGTACTTTACCAGATTCATGGGAGACATTCAGGATGTCTTTGTCGAACTCAGCTCCGGATGGTATTATCAGTATGGAATTAGCTAAGAGCAGTATTCTGAATGAAGAGATGAGAAGAAAGTCACAAGGTTCCTCTTCACAGTCAGAAGTCCTAGTCACTGAAAGAAAGGGAAGAGCTCAAAGCAGAGGTCCAACCAACAAAGGTAATCAACGGAGTAGTTCTAGAGGTAAGTATTCTAATGTTGAGTGTTATCATTGTGGTAAAAAGGGGCATACAAAGAAGTTCTGCGGAAAGTTGAAGCGAGAAAATAAAAAGGGTTCAGACAACGATCAGACGAAAACTGACGGTGGTAATGATAATTCTGTGGTTATTGCTACTACTGATGAGCACCTGATCTGTTGTGATGGAGATATTGTTAACCTTGCACAAGATGATTTGAGTTGGGCAATTGATAGTGGTGCTTCGTGTCATGTTGCGTCACGAAGGGATTTCTTTACATATTATACTTCTGGTGATTTTGGAGATGTTAAGATGGGTAACAGTGACTTAGCAAAAGTTGTTGGCGTTGGAGGTGTATGTCTGAAGTTTGATACGGGCATGGAGTTATTTCTTCATGATGTGAAGCACGTTCCAGACATGAGAATGAATTTAATTTCTACTGGCCTTCTTGATGATGAAGGATATGTCAGCAGCTTTGTTAATGGTCAATGGAAGCTCACTCGGGGTTCTTTAATTGTTGCAAGAGGGAAGAAGTGTCCGAAATTATATATGACTCAGCCGCAAATCTCCAAGGACAGTGTTAATGCTGTTGAGAATGTTGATAAGGTTGAATTATGGCATAAGAGACTTGCTCACATGACTGAAAAAGGAATGCATATGCTGTCGAAGAAAAAGGTATTATCTGGTTTAACTGATATACATTTGAAAAGGTGTTCTCACTGTGTGGCAGGTAAGCAGAACAGAGTTTCTTTTAAGAGTCGTCCTCCTTCTCGTAGAGAGCATATACTTGACTTGGTGCATTCCGATGTTTGTGGTCCTATGAAAACCAAAACTAATGGTGGTTCATTATATTTCGTTACATTCATCGATGATCATTCAAGGAAGTTATGGGTTTATACCTTGAAGACGAAAGACCAAGTGTTAGATGTGTTTAAGCATTTTCAGGCTTTAGTTGAGAGACAGACTGGGAAGAAACTGAAGTGTATCCGGACAGATAATGGAGGGGAGTATACAGGTCCCTTTGATGTGTATTGCAGACAACAGGGTATTCGGCACCAAAGGACTCCACCAAAGACACCTCAGCTTAATGGTTTGGCAGAGAGAATGAACAGAACATTGGTGGAGAGAGTCAGATGTTTACTTTCACATGCTGAGTTGCCGATGTCTTTTTGGGGTGAGGCACTAAATACTGCGGTAAATGTGTTAAATCTCTCACCTTGTGTTCCTTTAAAGTTTGATATTCCAGATAAAGTTTGGAGTGGTAAAGATGTTTCTTATGAGCATTTGCGTGTCTTTGGATGTAAGGCTTTTGTGCATATTCCCAAAGATGAGAGGTCTAAACTTGATGTGAAGACTAAAGAGTGTATATTCCTTGGTTACTGCCAAGATGAATTCGGCTATAGGCTCTACGATCCAGTTTCAAAGAAGATTGTGAGAAGCCGAGATGTTATCTTTATTGAAGATCAGACTTTGAAAGATATTGGGAAGGCAGAAACAGTTCCTCAATATAACAATGATCTGGTTGATTTGGATCCGGTTCCTCCAAGACATGTGGATTCACAGTTTGGAGATGATGTTCATGATGATGACCAGCACGGTACTAATACTGATACTCCGGAAAATAGTGACATGGATGATGATGCCCATGAGGAGTCACCAGTACCAAATACTCCACCATTCGTTCCACTCAGGCGGTCTACCAGAGATCGTCATCCTTCTAACAGGTATTCTGCTGATGAGTATGTTCTATTGACTGACAGTGGTGAACCTGAATCTTATACAGAAGCTATGAAAGATGAGCACAAGAAGGAGTGGGTTTATTCCATGCAAGATGAGATGAAATCCTTGTATGAGAATAATACTTTTGAGTTGGTGAAGCTACCTAAGGGAAAACGAGCTTTGAAAAACAGGTGGGTTTATAGAGTGAAGCAAGATGAGCATACTTCACAACCACGGTACAAAGCTAGGTTGGTCGTCAAGGGATTCAGTCAGAGAAAGGGTATTGATTTTGATGAGATCTTTTCTCCAGTTGTTTAGATGACATCAATTCGTGTGGTGCTTGGTTTAGCAGCTAGTCTTGATTTGGAGGTTGAACAAATGGATGTCAAGACAGCTTTTCTGCATGGTGACTTGGACAAAGAAATCTACATGGAGCAACCTGAAGGTTTTCATGTAAAAGGTAAAGAGGATTATGTTTGTAGACTTCTTAAGAGTCTATATGGTTTGAAGCAGGCACCTCGACGATGGTATAAAAAGTTCGAGTCGTTCATGAAGGAGCAAGGCTACCGTAAGACTATTTCTGACCATTGTGTTTTTGTTCAGAAATTTGCAGATGATGATTTTATAATATTATTGCTCTATGTGGATGACATGCTTATTGTTGGCAAAAATGCTGGAAGAATTTCCCAGTTGAAGCAACAGTTAAGTAAGTCCTTTGCTATGAAGGACTTGGGGCCAACGAAACAGATTCTTGGCATTCGTATTCATCGAGACAGAGTGGCCAAGAAGTTGCATATATCTCAGGAGCAGTATATTGAGAAGGTGCTTTGCAGGTTCAACATGGATAAATCTAAAGTTGTTAGTTCTCCTCTTACTACCAACTTTAAGTTAACTGGAAATGATTCTCCTTCTACGAAGGAAGAAATTGCAGAGATGGATGGAGTTCCATATGCCTCAGCAGTAGGAAGTTTGATGTATGCTATGGTATCTACAAGACCTGATATAGCCTTTGCAGTTGGTGTTGTCAGTCGTTATCTAACAAATCCAGGTAAGAAGCATTGGGAAGCAGTTAAGTGGATTATGAAATATCTTAGAGGTACTTCCAAATTGGGTCTGACATTTGGGAATGGTAAACCAGTGCTTGTTGGATATACAGATTCTGACTTGGCAGGAGATAAGGATTCGTTGAAATCTACTTCTGGATATTTGATGACTTTTGCAGGGGGAGCCGTCTCATGGCAATCTAGGTTGCAAAAGGGTGTTTCACTCTCTACGGGGGAGGCAGAGTATGTATCAGCAACTGAAGCTTGTAAAGAGTTGTTGTGGTTGAAGCGGTTGATGCAGGAACTTGGATTTCCGCAACAACGCTATGTGGTTTTTTGTGATAATCAAGCAGCTATTGACATAGCTAAACATCCTACATTTCATGCAAGAACGAAGCATATCTATATGAGATATCATTGGATTAGAGACGCTCTTGAAGAAGGGTTGTTTGAAGTGGACAAGGTACACACCGATGATAATGGTTCCGATATGTTGACAAAGTCTTTAGCTAAAGGAAAGTTGAAGGTATGTTGTTCAATCGTCGGAATGGCGAACTTTTTCTCATAGTTAGAAAGGGGGAGATTTGTTGGGTTTTAGTTTCTATCTATGAGATTAAAAGCCCAATTGGATTACCCTTGTTTTGGCCCACAAGGAGATAAAAAATAAGGGAACCCTATATATAATTATAGGAGGATTATAATAAAAATAAGAGAGAAGAAAATTAGACACAAGAGAGATTTAGGGGTGAAAAATTCGTAGGAATTTTTCTGCTTGCACAAGCTGCCTTGTATTTGTGATTCCCGGAGTTCTACCGGTCGGATCGTCCTGAATTTTGGACAGCAACTTCCTTACACCGACATCTAAATTCTGAACGGTGGAGATCGGATTCTTAGGTCCAGAGGTCAGTTTCTTAAGAGGTTTAACAGAGCTGTTTGCACCACGGTGAGGGTAAACCTCCCCGCGGGTTTTTCTCATTGTTGTCTTATTTTTGATTTCATACTTTTGACGGCTTATTCCAAGAGTGTGAAGGTGTTTTTATTCCTCTAGTTTTGTCTAGAGAAGACTTGGTGTATTCCCATATAATTTGTGATAGTGAATTGTTTGGGTGGACTACGGTCCCGTGGTTTTTACTCTTTACCTTTGAGGGGGTTTTCCACGTATAACTTTTGGTGTCTTGTTTTTCGTTTTATTGCTTTACTTGTTTGTTTCATCGAAGGTTCATACAAGTAGGGATAAGTATTGTCCAACGAAGTTAATTCCGCACTTAGTTGTTACCGTTGTGGTCACTTTTTCCCATCACCAGGTACCTTGCTCAAATCCTATTTCACCACCTCTTTCTGTCCATCATCAGCATCCTCCATCTTGTCAACAACTACCGAACTCCCTATTACACCAAAGTCTGCCTCCAATTCACTATAATCAGTATCACTAACTGCTATTCTCCAACCCCGAATCTCCATTTCTTTCAAGAAATTGTCTGTAGTTCTAAGAAGCTAAGTGAACTCACAATCCATAGTTTCATGGGACATTTTATGACAAACATTGCAAACATCGAAAATAGTCAAAAAGAAAACCTTCACTCTAACAACTGACTTAACACCTCCATCCAGACTAGCAATCAAGAAGTTAGGCATTGAACACAATGTGGACATTTCAACGCAGATAACTGCCTCATTCACTGGAGTCAAATTAGTTAAGTGATCTAAAGTCCTTGGGTCAAACCCAATGGAAATACCTATATAGAGCACTAACCAACTGACATAAATCCTTCATTGACCAGTAGAGGAGCGAGACATTAGATAACTGAACCCAAACCTTCACTACATCATCGTTCCCCGAATATAAATTCTCCTTACAAGGTTTAAAGAACACCTCAATAGCAGGAGTAACACTATCAATAAACATAGACCCTGTAGTCGTAGCTGCTAATAGATTCTTTCTCGTCTCAAATTTAAAAAAACATAGTCCCTAACCTATGTTGGAAGACCCCAACCAGACCCACACAAGCAAATTCATCCAATGCCAAACGACGGATAACCTCAAAATTCAAAATAACTTTACCACTAACCATTGAAAAACAACAATTATCCCAGATAAAATTCATTTCAACAAAGTATGAATCCAAAGGCTTAATCATGACAGAACCCTTTTTTGACAGAACATGAGAATGTAACTTATTGATATCTCTATGCGAATAAGAGTTACAAGAAGTTTTACATGATTTAGTTGTATTATCAAATCTTGGAGTAAAACAAGGCGGAGGATTCCGCACATCGTCTGTTTTAGGACTCGACCTCTACTCCAAAGATTTAAGATAGGTTCTAAACCCAGCAATAAAAAAAAATCCTTGCCTCGAAAATCCATAATCGGGCTACCAAAAGCAGTCTTAAGTTTAGATCTAAGAGAATTCGCAGTAGAGTTCACCATAAGTGACCATAGAAACAAAGAAGAGAAATTTGTGAGGGGAAATTGAAAGGAGACCAAAAGGAGGTGGGAAGAGATAGAAAAGGGTAGGGTAAAGAAAGATGAGTAGTCAGAAGTGGAGGAGGCGACGAAGGAAAGCGAGGAAAGGGGAAGGGAAAGAGAAGAAAAGAGAAAGAGAGAGACAAAAATCCGAAAGAATTTGAAATAAAAATATTTTCGAGCCGGACATTGAACTATTTGTGAAATGTTTATGTATTTAACCTTATTATATTTAAAATTTTAATTTTCGTAAAATAACATGTATAAAAAATTGTATTAAAAAAATATTTTAAGAAATACTAATTACTTTAACAAAGCATATGTAAAAAATTAAGTATGGTATTAAAAGAAACAGAAGATTAATAAATTTTAAAAAATCTAGCGGAAACTTCAACCAAGGTTGGTCTCTTTTGTTTTGTTAATTAAACAAAGTTGGTCTCCCATTTGGTCAAGTTTATCTATGTATGTACAATATGCACACTAACCCTATTGCAAAAATAACCATTACAATGAACAATTAATTAAGAAGCCTAACGAACATCACACATGTACAACCATTTCAATATCTAAGTTTTTGGACTTGAAAATATCATTATGCTATAAGTATCCCCTTACAACCCGTGTGCATAGAACTATTCAATTTGGTAAGAACCTTGATTTGGCATCTACTCGTTGTATTATCCTACATTCTCATAACCTACATAAATAAATAATACATGTAACTTCTTGGAGGAAGGTAAACCTAAGATAAACCCATGAGACAAGTTAAACAAATCCTGAGAAATATGTTAAATTAGCTTCCACCAATGATTAACAAAGGTATATATATATATAATTAACATGACACCCAAGATTCTTCTAAAATAATCTCAATTAAGTTAGTAGCAAGTAAGTTTTAAAAACAATGTAGAAAATTTAACCAATTAGGGTAATGAAGAATCTAAATAAAACATGATGATTTTAATGTCATGTTGCATCATTATATACATACATGAGACACATGCATTTAGATTAATGAAATGAGAGAAGCTTAGTGAAGCTACAAGTCAAATAAGTTAAATATTTGAGTTACTGTATTTGGGAGCGTATCAAAATGATTCCAATTCCAAACCGCTAAAAAACAAAATAGGTTCCCAAAGCTACCAGTGACTCCCCCAGCTTTTATTTCTTTTCATCTTCTTGCGCCGCACAGTACGTACCCGGGTACCCTCTTGCTCCAGTATTCATTTATTTTTTAACATTGATTGATTTCTCTGCTTATTTCTGTGTTCTCTTCCTCCTCACTCAAATTCACACAACTTTTACGTACATTTATATATTTATAGTAGATTAAAGTCGGTCCAAAGAATGAGTTGTATATAATCCCTATGCATGTCTTGGGTAAAAAGCCTGCCTACTTTTTGTGGATGCCAGAATTTCTTTATAGTTTCATACTCACTCTGCAAAGGATTAAGTAATGGATATAATTGATTTAATACAATCTGAGGAGTAAATCATCTTGCCCGGTCAGATGTCATAATGTGTATATATGGTTTGCTTAGTCTCTCTTCTCTCCGGTGTGTACCGGGAGCTAACCTATGTTGCAGTCTCGATTAAACCGGAATTCTAATTAAAAATCAATCCAAAAAATTATTGATAATTATTTTTAGCATCAACTATTTTGTATTCCTGGTTCCGCTCCATAATTAGGAACCTGAAGAATCTACGAGGTTAAATTTGGTTTAAATGTTTGTAATGTCAAAGTGCATCATTAGTAGTAACAGGTTTGTAACTATCATTTTCAAGTACTGTAACAAAGAGTGAAAGGTATTTCAACGATGCAAAGATAAAATCTTTTGTCAACCTATTCGTCAATAAAATTCTTTAGTCTTAAATCCTTCGAGTCAAAGCTAAAAAGCGACTGGATAGGTACCCACACACACAATAAAAAGGCAAGTAGCTTTAGTGTGTGAAGGGAGGATGTGGTCTATAAAAGGGTCGTACCAATAGAAGATAAAAGATCTACTATTCCCAACCGGATCTGAATGTATGATACTCCAGATCGATTGGACAAATTTTAAGAACTTTTTCATCGACTTACGACTATCATTTCTGTCCTTTTACACAGCATAAAATCGGCCTTTAGCTGCTACCTCAATCTTACTTTACAGATTTTCTTCTTACCTTACCTAAGTTATCTCTTCTCCTTCCTATCATGTTAACTATGGACACATGATGCTGGCTTGTTTTAAATTTTTTAAATACAAACTCTCATTATCTTTGCAAAAAATAGAGAGTTCAATCATCTGACATGGATGCGTAAATATTTACATGAGTGCGTGATTATTTAAATTTTTCGAAAAATGTATTGGAGTAGTAATATTTTCTTTACTGCAAAACTTGTCCTAGAACTTAATGTTGTGGTCCATGTAATAAACTACAGAAGACAACAATACACTACTGTTTGTGAACAAAACTGTATTAGAAATGAGTACACACAGTGACAGTGTGGAAATTAGTTAAAGCTTGTATTTGGTGTCATATGTTAGATTCTGATGTCTCTAGTACTTGTTAGCTACAACTACATTCTCGACTCAAATTTAATGCATACATTATTTTAAGTAGATCTCATCCCCGCTTTATTTAAAACCAATAAAATTTAAATGTTTACAGAAAAATACAAAAATTAAAAGTAAATAGAGTCAAATCGTTTGATTATATCGTACCTATGGACTGTCCCCTTCCCAAGAAAAGCTCTAGGTCTTGAACAAAATATTTCTTTACACCAACATGGTATGATTTTGTTTGCAACCTAAAAAGTGATATATGTATTGCTCTGCAATTTCTAAAATCTGTTTTGCTGTCGACAAAATATATAGTAAATAATTCAATCAATGATTTCCCCATTCAAACATCTTGTACAGCCATTGAGATTCGAGGTTTGATAATAAATTTAAATTTATTGAGATGCATCGAAACAAGTGAAAACCTAAGCATATACCAGTAATGGCTTAATCATGTGTATTATGTAACTGTGTGGGGCAATTTGTGGTAAAATTTATATACACACAACACTCATAATAGAGAGACTCGAGCTTGAAGCAAATACCCTGAAATGTAAACTGACAGAGAAAAGGACAGTAAAGGGTGAAAAGATAAGTACTGAAAATAGACAAACTATCAAGCTTCTACGACACTGAGATAACACAGTAAATAATGCCTGAATAGTGAAACAAATAGGTTGTTTCATTTGTATTGATAAATGCAGTAAAACACAGATGTGTCACGACACTCTCCTTTCAGTGAAACTGGCTTTCACTTTCATCATGATGCTGGCCAAGAAGAACAAATTATGAAGAAAGAAATACGAAATTTTAATTAAAATTTAAAATCATAATATTAACTTGTAATATTGCAGTATCTACAAAGATGAACCTTGGTTCTTGAATCTTGATACTCCCAAGTGAAAAATATTATTTAGGAGATGCATTTTTGAGTTACCAAAATACCCACGGTTTGCTCCCTTGGATCCGCAATCCAACGAAAGACTAATACAAAAATGGTGAGGAAAACGTGGGTATTTTAGATACAAATATTATAGCGTACTGATCTTAACAACAGAGAAGACAATGAAGAGGAATAATATGGAGTCGTAGTAGTAGTAGTAGTAATCTACTTAGTTGTGAAGAGGATCTGGACAGCTAGGTACTCTTCGTTTGTCGTCTTGAAAACCCTTCTTATTATCCGTACTATTCTTCTTCTTGTTGTTGAGATCAGAATGTGCTACAACTTTTCCGTTAAAGAATTCACGGAAATGATCAGCTTGACTAGTAATCTTTCTCATGTTTTCTTGATCATCCCGAGAAGCTTCTTTTTCTTCTTGTAAAATCCTCAAAGCCTCGACTTTGCAGTTAGATAAAGTCCATGTAAGTAGACATGAAATGGTTAGTAAAAGAACTAGGGAAGAAATGGACATAAGTGAACATGATCTCTTGCTGCCGGAGAATGACATTACCGGTAAACCCACATAAAGACAATCAACAAAACAATAACCCACCCCCTCTCTCTCACTCTCTTTATAAATATATAGAAAATTCTGAAAATGAGGGTACAAGTAGAGAAATTGAAGGGAGTGGTGTGTCAAATGACGGTTATAGTTTGAGGAGAGGTTAAGAAGAGAAAGACTAGTAGTCTTGTCACACAGGGGTGAATGGTCCCACACTGATGAAACATGTATATACAAACCAACTAGCAGCAAGGAGGACTTGGGATTATACCTTGTGTGACTTTGATCTTATAAACTCTATTCTCTGGCGTGCTTGGTTTAACGGATAATAAGTATATATGATAAAATGGTTCAAATCAGAAAAATCAAACCGAAATTTATAGAATCGAACCGAAATTTATAGAACTGAATTCGATTTTGTATCTGAATTAGTCTATTCGATAATGATCCGGAAACCGATTTGAACCGATCCAAAAATTATCCGAATCGAAAATTTAACCAAAAATAATCCGATTCAATTATGATCCAGAACCAATCATAACCGAATAATAAATTATCTGAACCGAATATGATTCGATCCAATTTAAATCCGAACTAAACAAATAGTAAATTCAGTTTTAGTCGAGTTATAATTTTTAGAGATCATAATCCACATATATTAAGTCACTTTTAATTCAATAAACTAATCTCTTTATAAGCAAAATTCATATTTAGAACAATTTCATGTCATAAATAACATAGACATTTAATCGATCCTTTTGGAAAAGTACATTATTTTATATTAAAAATAAAATATTTATTAGTAAGATATTTTTTAAAGTCTTACAAATTAAAAAAATGAATGAGTAATGATCCGAAAAGATCTGAACCGAATTTGATCCGAACCAAATTGATCTGATTTTAATTCAAATTTCATCCGATTTTAATTCAAATTTCACCCGAACCGAATCAGGTCCGATCCGTCTATACCCAAATATATATATCATAACCGAAAGTTGATCCAATCTGAGATTGATGCGATCCGAAACCGAATCGAATATCTGAATTGCCATGTCTAATAATAAGTATGTATTCGGTTAAAATAATGGGGTGTTGGCTATTTATAGCACATATTATAACTTCAATGTTTTATATAATATACTTGGATAAATGATTTTCGATAATACAATAAAATGTAAGATAAAATATTAATTTCCTAAAAAGTGAATATGTGTACCTTTATGTAAATTGAAATCTTTAGTAAAACGTTAGATCAAATGTTGTTATGGAACCAAAAAAATGAGAGTCTACCGCTCTCAACTTCTTCCCCATTTTCCTAGCCTTAACTTCCTTTCTTCAATTCTTGCCTCCATTCTTCTCCTTCCTCTTCTTTTTCCTCTACCTAGACCTGGCAATTCGTGTCGTGTCGTGTACTTTCGTGTCGTGTACTTTCGTGTTTCGTGTACTAAGAGGCTAAACCATTAACGAAACGAAATAAGTTCGTGTACCCATTTTGCAAAACGAAAACGAAACGAAAAATTTCGTGTAAACACGAAACGAAACGAAAAGTACACGAAATTTGTCGTGTACTTATCGTGTGTACACGAAAAGTACACGAAAGTACACGTAAGTACACAAAAAGTACACGAAAACAAAAACGAAAACGAAACAAAAAGTACACGAAAGTACACGAAAATTACACGAAAAGTACACAAAAACGAAAACGAAAACGAAATAAAAATACATACAATATTTTAAGTATATAATTTTGTATAAAAATGATACATACAATATTTATTTATGATATGTATTTATATAATTTTAAAATATTTATTTATTTATTTAATTATTTCGTGTACTTTCGTTTCGTGTCGTGTACCTAAGGGTAAACCCAAAACCGACACTAAATTCGCTCGTGTAATTTCGTGTTCGTGTACCGAAAAGGTTAAACCAAACCCGTAATTTTCGTGTCGTGTTTTCGTGTCGGGTACGAAATTGCCGGCTCTACCTCTACCTTCTCCTTCATGCCTCCTCCTTGCCACCTTTATTCTTCTTTCTCTGAATTTTCGGATTCAGATAGTGGATTTGATTTGTGTTTTTCATCTCCGGATATGGTACATTTGGGTCTTCCCAAAGTGTTTAAGTACTCGTATCTAAAGTATTTTGTCGAAGAGTGAATGATGGTTAAGTAGAGATGGAGGAAAATCCTATCCGTCCTCACTCTCGTTTTGTCACCATTACTAGTCAATTGAGTCTTAATTTGATTGAGAATTGTGCCGAAAGCGTGACCTTGGATTTGGGCTTCTCCAATTGCACATGAATTTGTGAATGCCTCTTCCATGCCTAGTAAGATACACAATTTGATTTAGCCTACCTATGGATTGAGTATGTATTCTCGGATTTGATTGTTATTAGTGACGTTCTTGGACTTTTGATGGACGATACTTTCTCTTATCATTATGTTCAATTTTATGGTATTGATCATTTGGGTTGGTTTGTTGCTATGGACTCTCCCTTGATAGTTTTTAAACTATTGCACTTCAAGTGTTTGATCATTGTTGTTTGTGAAAAAATTGTTTGTCCAATTGCCTATAAACTTGGTCAAGGTGGGTTTTTCCTTCTTGATATGTTTTTTTTTCCGGTCCATGTGCATTCTTCATTGTTCCTAAGCATTGAGCAATTCTTGTTAGATCTGATTTTTTTTCCAAGTGTGTCTTAGCACGAGTTTTGCCACATCTATACCTTTTTCCTATTGGATTTATGGTTGGGACAAAAGCTATGTTTTATTTGGTTTGAGAATCGGTAGTCTTCTCGAGATAGTCTTAATTGGATTAGTGATGAGGATTGTTGGGATCTTCTTACAGTGGACACATTGCATGAACTTGGTGTATTTTGTTGCACTTGTGATTTGTATTTATGTTCATACTCAGTGGTTTCTGGTTCCTTTTGCGGAAAGAAAGAATGTTGTTGTCTTATTCATTCTGGATTTCCAAGAGAACTTTGTTAAGTGGCACCTTGTTGTGGTGGTGCTTGGGAAATCTAGAGCACATAGGATGAGGGTCTTGGAATCAATGGCATGGGCATTGGTTCTGAATCGTGAGCAATTGCATTTGAAGCAGGGGTACCTACTCATTGGGGTAGCGACATCATCCAAGTCACATAGCAATTGTGGGTCGATGCAAAAGAAGAGTTTCTGGCAACGGATAACAATTGTGGATGCAAGCAAGTAGTTAATTTCTTTACTTGTTTGTAATTTTCTTATGAAATTGAGTTAGTCTCGTTGTATTGCTATTCGAGCGTGATCTTGTTAAGGTTTGGAGTTTGTTTCAACCTTACTTTATTATACACCTCGGCTTGCCGAGGCGATGTACTCCTTAATATCCAAATATATAAAAATACAATGTGTTACAAATAAATAAATAAATTTAAGTATTATTGTGAGTAAAATGTTAGATCAAGTGTTGTTATGAAATCAAAAAATGTTGATTAAAGTTGTGTTATATATTAAAAATCAACTTTAAATGATGTTTTTAGATTCTTTGCAGAAGACATAGCATTGTAATATGTTATTTTGGATCTTGTATAATAATACATATTATGCAATATACCTATTTCTTTCTGAGATAAGTGTACACTAAAATGTTTAGTGTGAAATATTCATGAGAATATTTATGCATATAACGATTTTTTTCGCAATATTATATGTTGTATTTTTCGTTGATCTCGAACTATCTGCCTTTAGTAATAGATATCAGAAGAGCATTGCACTGTAAAAAAATTTCTCTTACCTTAAAAAGAACCTGCTAAAACTATACATAAACTTTAATACTCCCTCCGTCCCATTTTACATGTTCCTTTTGCAAAAATCACACATATTAAGTAAATGTTAGTTGAATAAAAATTTTCAACTAATAACCTTAATTAATACATCGAAAAATAAGAATAGTGTTAAGTTCGAAAAAAGTCAAATCTTAAAAACAATTAATGCAAGGATAGATTTGGAAAATTACCCTTAAATTTGTATTGAAAGAAGTGAGAGACATGCAATATGGGACAAATTCATTTTTCAAAAGGAACATGTATAATGGGACGGAGGAAGTAATAAGTAGGAATCTTTATACAAAAATAAAATTTAACATAAGCTTAATAGAAAATTTAAAATGAAACATAATATGATTACATTAATTAATTATTACATTAATATATAATATTCTATTTTCTATAACTTAAAATATTATTCTTATATATTATTTATATATCTAATATTTTAGTTAGTTTAAAATTTTTAAAATTAATGTTGTACATGATCTCACTTTATCATAACTAAATAATATTGAAGAAAACAATAAAATATTTTGTTTTTCATAAAAACTGAATGTTAAATTTAGATTCACTGTTTAGATTAAAATTAGCAACTGGAGTCTAACAATTAAGTTGTCCAAATATATGAAGTGGAGATGATAAGACCATCTTCAAGTCATAACATTACTTTAGTGCAAAAATTACATTATCTATATAGTAATTCCAATTCACATTACACTCTGTTTACACTATATTTTATATCAATTAATATTTAAAGAAAACATGATATTTTCATGAATTCAAAAATAAGTATATTATTGCGATATAATAGGATATAAATGAGACATGAAAGTAATAAATTTACTTTTGCTAATTAATACGAGTGCAAAATATGAATTTTGAAAAATGTTAAATGACTATAAAAATTATATCAAATTTGGTGTGATATGCTATAAATAGTCCTGATCATCTTTTGGCCCTAACTCCTTTCCAGCCCTTACTCACATTCAAGACAAGACTCATTTTCAGAACCTGATTCGTTCCTGGAGCCAAACTCGTATTTGAGACCAGACTCGCTTCTAGGACTAGACTTACATCCGGGATCAAACTCGTATTTGGGACCTAATTCATTTTTGGGAGCAGAATCATATTGAGACACGACTCATCCCAACCCGGCAACAAATGAACTAGAGTGCGAGAGATAAAATGACACCACATTACGTGGACCACACAAGTCACAACTACAGACCACACGTGGTTATGACACAAAAGACAACTAATAATTGGCACAATTATACTCTCATGAGACCACACGTTCTCTACCACATTCACAACATTTTCATCAAAATCAACATTCTCAACAATTAAAAGAGCGAGGCTCTCAACATCACTATCATCTTCTGGAATAAAATCACGATACTGACTAGATTTTGAACCCTGACTGACATAAGTTTTGCAAGGAGATCCCTTTTTAGTAACATCAACCTCATCATCCACATAGAAAAGTTCCATAATAGCCCGACATTCACTAAGGTGCGAAACAGAGAGACAATTTTTACAATGAGAGTACTGCTCAAAGGTCACAAAAACTTTACCGCGTTCTCTAGTAGCATAGTTAGCAACTAAAATTAAAGAAGATATAGAATCCATGCTTCCTAATTCAACTAATACCCTCACTGTGGAAATGGAAGCATTATTGAAAGGCATATGCACTAGCCTATTTGTAAACATCGAGGATTCGACTCAACTTAAACAAGAATGTAATAAGTAAATAATATTTTAACCGTCACAGGAATCTCAGAAGATATTATCAGTCAAAGTGAATGAAGATTAAAGTCAATCTACAGACTTGGAGTAATTCTACATTGAAAGAAGTGTTATTCACAGACAATGAATCAAGATTGTAGAAGGGGGGGTTGAATACAATCTTTAAAATTTCTTTGATTCTTGATAGTGAAATTAAAAAAAGAACAGAAAAACAAATTAGATAACACAAGAATTAAAAATTCAAGTGGATTGTTTTTGTCCACCTGAGAGATTTTATTTGAAGAAATCTTTGTGATGTTTATGAATAAACACACAGCTGCATACACACTATTCTAGCTTCAGCAATTTACAAAGGATATTGCCTTTAGCTTTATAAATTGCCTAACTGATTTCTTAGTTCTAGAATAATGCTACTACTTGGTTATATATCCCAAGTTTACAAAGATGTTTGAACAGTCAATAATACAAAAAGTAAATCTTGTTCAAGATCCTTGTTTCTCCATTCCGAGTAGTGGTCCATGTGTTGTTAGATTGCCCTTCTTGGCTGATTGCCTTTTTATAGAAATACTCCTTTTGACCATACAAACATAATGTTACTTTCTTCCCGTGACCTTTCCAGAAAAACTGGCTTCCATACTTTGTGTAGTCTGTCAATCCACGTGCTCTGTCTGAACTGTCCTTTTCACAAGTACAATGTGTATCCGTAGAAGCTATTTGAGTTGTATCCGTTGACAATATCTTGATAACATCCGTAGACAGCTAGTACTGCTATCCGTAGACAGTACATTGTCCACATCCGTAGAAGGCTAATTAATCTATCCGTAGACAGTCAATTTCACTTATGTAAAATTACAAGGCATAAACTATTTACAATTAGCCTCCCTATTCTACATATCTATTAATAGTCAACATGACTTATTCAGCCTTACAAGATTAATTCAACTTTAACATCAGGATTACAAATCAGGAATACACATCAGGATTGCACATCGGGATTGTACATCAGGATTGCATGTCAGGAATGTTCATCAGGATTGTTCCTCAGGATTGCATCTCAGGATTGTACATCAGGATTACACAAGCATGTTACATTGAGTCTTATCCTTAGATAAGCTACCTATCTACGGATAGTGCATAAGCATTCTATCCGTTGATAGCTACATTTTACTTGTACAATTTTTACTAAGTAAATTTGGTTATTATCAAGAAACAACATAGTTCCTAACAAGAAGTTCATTTATTTGATCAAGCCTCAGTGAAGTATTCAAAAAAGTGGATCTATTAAAATGACAGAGATTTCAGAAATGTGATAAGAGTTTACAGGTTATAGAGGTTGATAAAGGGAAAAGAAAAAGGACCACAACTTCAAGTCAAGAAATGAAGAACAGTCATTGCAGTTAGTCACTCATGAACCAGACAGTACATCGAGTGTCAACATCATACAGTGAAAGTTCGTCATTATTTCTAGTGGTTCAAAGAATGATTCTACTATCAAGAAATTGTATAAATTCTCTTTTCATTAATTAAATCAGTTAGTTAATTTATTCAATAAATTAATTCAATCAGAATTAATTTATTCCTTAAATTAATTAAAAGATTAATTAAATTAGAATTAATATATTACTAGAATTTTATTAATTCTCTTTTAATTAACTAAATCAGTTAGTTAATTTATTCAATAAATTAATTCAATCAGAATTAATTTATTCCTTAAATTAATTTAAAAAATAATTAAATTAGAAATAATATAATACTAGAATGACTTTAAAAATACACTGGTATCGGTTCACAGATAGTCTTACCGGTGCACTGACAGTCTTACCGATAGTCTTACCGGTTCACGGATAGTCTTACCGATTGTCTTACCGGGTCACAAATAGTCTTATCGATAGTTTTACCGGTTCACAGATTGTCTTACTAGTGTATTACTAGTTCAATGTTGTCTTAATTACCGATAGTCATGCCAGTTCAGTTAAAGTCCCACCGATAGTCATTGCAAGTCATTCAGCATAGTCTTTCTACTCAAGTCAATTGGCGTACAAAAGATTAAAAAAAAAGAGTCAGTAAAGTTGTACACATCAATTAAATCAAGACATAAACTTTAAAAAGTGACATCTCTTCTTCTCTCTGTCTTTAAGAACACAACTACCGAGCTATCAACATAAAACTAGTGAATTAATTCTTGATCTGATTGTAACATTTATTCCACTAGAATTAGTTTACTTGTTGTTGTGTGACTATCTAGCGGATCATTATCCCTAGAAATTATCTCGAACTACTTTTTAGTATTCAATTTTTTTTATTACAAATATAGATAAATTCATGGAGAATTTATTCTAATTTGTTTTAATTAGTTTGATAATCATTCCATGTAATATGTACTATAATTGTAACACCTTTCAAGTTTAATATTAGTTATATTTAACTTGAATCTTGTTTCATTTTATTCCGCATATATTTGTTCTTGAATTGTTATATCAGGAACCGAAATTTTTTGAGAAAATAGTATAGTTTGTATTCAACCCCCCCCCCCCCCCCCTTTCTACAAACATATCAGGACCTAACAATTATATAGCGCTGCATCATATGTTTCGCTAGATAAAGCAAAAGACATCCCTATAGCTTGAGCTAAAATACAATACCATCAAGGATCTAGTAAAGGAACGGGATTCTTGTAAATCGTATCCAAATTTTAATTTTCTCAGATATAGATAACCCTATGGAACACTCATGCCAATTCCTAATAATAAACTCACAGCTACCAAACAAACATGGACTACTTTTTAAAGTCACTTCAACACCTTCACTATTTTTAAATCTTGAAAACGGGTAACCCTCATGGTGATTGAACACCTCCAGCAGACCAACAGACTCAAATTGGTTAAAGACCGGACTCTTAATTTCATCGGAATCAAACTTAATTCTATCAATAGATCTAGGCAAAGCCAAGCATCAATTAATCCATTTCAAAACAGACAAACACAAGAAATTAACAGAAGGAATCACACACACTAACCCTTTGTCCTCAGTTAGAACGTTCTTTGAGCAAGCATAGTAGACGTCTTAACCTCTAGTGAGCAAAGGGAAAAAAGAACCTGATTAAGAGTCGTGTTATTAGCCTGAGATTTCCAATTGCCTGAAGAAGATCCAAATTTTGAGTCAGTATTCAATTTCATGTGCTTGACCAAAGCTTCCACAATCTCACTATCCTCACGAGACCGTCTCTGACCAACCCTCAATAAAGGGTTGTAACCCCATGACCAACAGTATCCAGTCGTAGTCTTTGAGTTGCCGAAGTAGAAGTATTCACCGCATCCACCGCATCATTCCGTGTTCCTTTAAAATCCAGTTCTCTAACAGTATAATACAAGCCACAAGAAGCAGTAATCCCAATATTAGTATTCGCTTGAGTCTGGGAAGGTTCAGTAGTCCATTTGACCTTCAAGAGCCACTGAACGCTTAGAATTAGTAGTTAGAATGATGTCAAAATGTTTCTTACGAGAGATCGAAAAGAAGTTCAATTTACACACGAAAAAAGGAGTGTGAATGTAACGCCCCCATATCCGGGGTCAGGAATCCAGGTCACTACGACACCATCCAATCATATAATACATGTATTAACTCAATGATCCAATCAAAATAACATCATAGACCCCAATCTCTTACTCACACAAGTTATAGCCTTAGAAACGATATACAGTAACAGTAGTTATTACAAACCAAATGTACTATCCAGGATCTCACACTACTAACTACAACCTCTACATGGAATTATTACAACCTATTTTGTAAACACACTTAATAAGGATAGCTGAACCTATCCAACTTACTCATACGGTATCCTTCTTGAACTACACTATCTCAAGGGAGTATCTTCCACATTCTTTTCCTCGCAATACGGGACGACCGACTATGGTCTCACTGAAAATATAATTTTAAAAAAGCAAGAATGAGCGAAAGAATGCTCAGCAAGTTAACTAGTCACTAATATAAAGTTCTTCCAACAATATAAAAGTAGTACATAGTTTTCCATTGAAAGTATTCATTCAAATATGAAGTTTAGAATACTACCATATGAACGAGTTTAGTTCGTAATTTAGAAATACACTATCAGTGACTTAGCACGATTTTTAGAAATCAACAAGTACGCAGTTCCAGATGCTGCTAGATGAACAACACTAGTTCACCAGTTTTTAAATTACCGTTGTCTTTCATCAATAAATAACCAGAATCATTTGTAAAGAAACAATCTTTAGTTCTTATCAACACTATCGGTAACTCATCACCTTGGCTTTCATTACAGTGTTAATATCAATTTCCAAATTGGAAGGAAATGGACTTATCCAAAACAGAAAACACGATATGAAGTGACGATGATCAGTCGCCACAACCATATCCACCGCGGGTCTTCTCTACTAGTAGAAGGGCAATTACTTCATTCATAAGTTACCCTGGAATGAAAGCTTCATTCACGATCATCCTGGATGGGAGCTCCAGAGTTCCCTTGTTTTATTTTCTTTCAAAAATCATTTTGAATATAAAATCGAGTAGTTAAGGTCCGACCTCGGTCGACCAATTCTTTCTTGAAAACCACATTATCTGAGAAAAATGTGACCGGGGGTTTTCGCAAAAAGACCTTGAGCGAGAGGGTACACGAGTATAAAAGTTTCGAAGCATCTTGGATCGTTTTAAAATAATATTTCAAGTATTTTCGGAAGCTCTTAGAATGTTTGATAGATATTTAAATAATTTATTTAATCCAAGATAATTATTTTTGGAATATTTTAATAAATGAGGTTCATTAAGTAATCGTAAGTACATATACTATCTCCCGAAGAACCTTTCGGGTTTACATAGTTATAATACGTCAAAACAAAATACCGTTCCCCGCTCCCCGGTCAACTCTACTTTTTGGACCCACGCGCTCTATCCCTAGAGTCGTCGTCCGAATATTAAATATAATGTACCATTATTAATGAGGTATTTTTTATCAAAACTTTAACATATAAAGTTCATAATATAAATCGAACAATTATACTTGATATTAAAACCGTAAACACAACATGATATATCTTTGGTATATGTATTTGAGAAAGTAAACTTGCATAAACATGCTCCAAAGATATTTTCATAAGTAAAACATAGGATTAGAAAACTTGTCACAATACTCTGATCAAAAGAGTGTATATATTTGAATAAACAAGTATTCAGCATTTGAAAATATACTTACTCTGAACAATAGAGTAAGAGTTAGTTAAACTTGCCTGATGTCCAAGCTCTAACTGGATGTCATCTCTTCTAGTCCTGGAACCTCTACCAAGACAATACATAACCTTAATTAGTCACTTGATTGATAATTCATTTATTCTAAGTAAACTCCATTTTACCCGACTTTCATTCTCTCGGGTCCACTTAACTTACGATCTTCTATACCGTTTACTCATCATTTCTAATCTCGTTCTTCACACCAATATGTTATCTTAATAATCCTTAACAAGTTTCGTGTTTTAGTCGACTCGATGTTACCCTTTTAACTTAGCCAAAACGGCTGGTCAAAATAGTACCTCTAGAGTTGACTTTCCATAGAATCACTATTTCGCAACTCACACTCTAACACTTTTAGTAAATCAGAAAATTAATAATTAATTACGAAACCACCTCAAGGAGCTTCTTGAGTATTTTTAATATTTATCAAAAATATCTTGATTTGAAAACATGAGTCGAAATAGGTGAAATGCATTTTAAAAGCCGAGTCAACTACGGAGTTTTACTATTCGCGCTCGTTTCACGAAAACGCTCATAACTCATTAACCGTTAACTCTATTGACGCACCGTTTTCTCGTGCACGATCTAGAGAATGTCTAGAATATAATCCATCAAAAGTTTGGTTCTTGACAGAGGACCTAGTTTCCCGAAATTACAAAACGGGGCAGTAGCTTCTCCGATGAATAGTGTCGTTGCGCAACTTCGGTTCCAACATTTTTATAAAATCGAAAAATTATTGTTTTAACACAAAACCTTTTTGGTAATCTTTAAAAACCCTTCCTTCATCCTCAGAAAACGTTTCAAATTAAATTACAGAGTCTAACTAGGTGAAATTCGTCTCCAAAGTTGGAAACCCGAGAGGTCCGGGTGTCCTCCGCATGTCTCACTAAAACCTCGATATCTCCTAGCTCGTTAATCATAATGACACAATTCTTTCGCCAAAACAAACTAGAAACTGACCTCTACGTAACCATAGGCAGTGTTCATTTTTAACAGTGGGGTATCCTCTCCGATTCTTGGCTCAAAACAGGGCTAAATACAAACGGGCATTACGACGGCTATAACTTAACGATTTCCATATTTTAAACTACGTCAAATCATTACCCAATCAAACCAATCATCAAACCAACTCATCCAACATCTCAACTAAGTTATAAACCTCAAGAACAATAGTCAAAACCAATATCTACACAATCAACCATCAAAACAACAACAATCATCCACCACAACCAACCATCCATCCTTATAACCATACTAACATAAACTAACTCAAAACTCATCACATAAATCAATTTATAACTAAGGGTTCAAAGATTTTATACCTTCCATGATGCCTTAAACACACTAACAATAGCTTACAATCCTTTCTTGAGCCTTGAACTAACCTTGAACTCAAGTTATGAAATTTGAAAGTACCTTGGGTATGATGTGAGGAAGCTATGGTACAAATTTGGTGATTTTAGGATGAGTAGAACTCAAGTTATGAAATTTTTTCTCCTCCCTTGGTCATGCTGGACAGAATGTTGAAGAAATGGGGTGGGGAGAGTTTTCTTGGCTTTTCCTTGATATTTTTGCTTGGTTGGTTGTGTTAATAATGAATTAGCATGTGTTTAAAGGCTTGGTTGGATGACATAAGCTTGATTACCTCACTAATTGCCAAGTGTTGATCATCTAGCTAAGTAAGAAATGTAAAGGTGTTAACCACTTGTAATCATCTTGATGACTAGCACATGCTTGGTTCTTTGGTTGTGATTATCCCATATCTACTTGCCTGACACATTCTTTTCTCGTTTAATCGCAATTCGCTATCTATTCGCTTTATCGCTTAACCTCCTTATAAAGTCTGAACGGTTTCTAAATCGTTTTGTTACAAAATGTTCAAGGTGAATGTCCTTGGTGTGTTAGTACCTTGGTGAAATATATACCCGTGAAATTTCTAATTTTATTAAATCTTTAAGTCTTGATATAATCGACGTATCTTGCAATATCTTGTATATTCCAGATAAAATAGTAAAAATGGAACTATTCGAATCTTTGAATTCAGACAACTTTTGCATTCACTCTTTTTCATAGTACATCAATAATACACCTTCGAAACTTTAGTTCTCCAACACGTATATAGTGTGGTCTGAAAAGTTTTTCCTTAATCAACAAAAGTACTATTCATCAAGATCTTTTGTCATAATAAAAAAAATCAGGGTTTTTAATAAGTACAAAATTTCGGGTTATTACAGTGAAAATGGAAAAAGTGTGGAGTGAAATGATAGTAAAAGGATCCATAGAGAGTTGTGAAAGAGTAAGGCGAATCGATTTGTTAAATCTTGACAGTTGAAGAGATTTGTGAGAAAAACGAGACGAATGAGAAGAGAGATGAGAGATGAGAGGGACACATGAGGGCGTGGATCGACTCTCATTTGTATGGGAATTTACATTATGTGGTTACATTCTCGACATTTTGCTCTATACCATATCTTTTCACACTATTAGAAAATTGTCAATAGACATTTCTTAGACATCAGTTCTGGATTGATGTCTTTACATTCTTAGACATCAGTTCTGGACTGATGTCTTCATATAACTCATCGATTTAGAGTACAAACTATAGTTAAAGGGATCCGTTTACATCATTTCTGTTGACAACCTGATGTCTAGATATGTTTATAACATCGTTTTGTAACTACTTATCGATGTAAATATATATTTATACCTTGTGTATGATAGATTTAAATTCATAACAATTTCTTAGGATATAAATACTGAAAAGATACCAAGTCCTTACAAATTTAAAGTTGACGAATATATATCAGGTATTTAAGACATCGGGTAAAAACCGATGTCAAAGCTCTTGACCTTTCTCTACACCGACATAGACATCGGTTGAAAAGTTGTCGGACATCGATTTTTACCCGATGTCTATTGACAGTTTTCTAGTAGTGTCATTTCGAAGATGCCAGTGAAAAGTTAATATATTATTTTGTAGGAACTTAACCAATAATTATTGTATAATTTCGGTTATGGATATAAAAATCCAACACAATGTGAACCTGGACAAAAATAAAAGATGACTTTGTTCTATTCCTATTTAAGTAGAACTGTATAATTTACTAGCATGTACAATATTGATGGATACATCTCTTTCAATCTCATTATTTCTTTCGCATCAGATCCATCTCAGGCTACCAAATACTCACTATCACAATTTATTCGCCCAAATTATTATCTTCGTATATACATCCCCACCGGCATGCACACCGTGACACTGATGTTCGATATCATACTTGTACATCTCAACTACAGGCTGGAGCTATAAATTCCTTGAGCTATCAACACTGTGGCGTTCTTTGTTATTGTCATTGCTTTAAACATACTAACCTAGATTCAAACTTTTCTTTTCTGCAAACGGACCTTTGCCTTTAATTTTCTAGGTATTTCACAAGACACCTCTCTCTCTCTCTGTTCTTTAAAATGAAAATTCGAGAGTCGAAAATTTATTTACTGCTTAACAACTTATTTCAAATACTCTTTCCGTTCCAAATATAATTTCACGGTCTGTCTTTACGTATATTAAAATTTGAGTTCGAGTTCCGCGATATTCATGCATTGGTTTGAAGTTGGAAAGGAAAGTTGCAAAGATGGTCCAAAACCCTCAAGTACGGGACGTCAAGAATCAAATGGTACAATTCCATTAAACTACAGGTAGATAGCCAAGGTATAATTAGCTGAAAACATTGAATCCAAGCAAGAATAATTGAATGTCCGTGATTCAAATGCCACAACACACTCATCTACCGCGAGTGCAACATTACGTACATACTCATAGCATGTCAAGAACATGCAACGCGCGATTGGTGCGTTTTGGCGATTAAAATGGTAAGAATTTTTTGTAGTAAAAAATAGTGCTAGAATAGTATAGTAGTAAATAGTAATGAACATTCAGACAGGGATCTGAAAAGAAACGCGAGAGAGGGGGCGGGGGAAGGTGGTGGCCGGCCCGACCGGGAATCCCGCTGCTGCGTTATGTAAGATTTTCATTTTTTTCTTGTCTCGTTCCTTTTTTTGTTTTCTTCAATTTACAGAACTTGCAGAAAATTACATATTTAGACAATAATAGTAAATTGTCGGTTCAAAAAGAGCTGTTAAAGTGGATTCTAAATCAAGAGATGTGGTGAAATTTTACATGATTGCATTACTCAATATTTTCGTAATAGTTTATGGACTAATTAAAAACAGAATTATTTAATCGTAATCGTGAGTTTTTTTCCTATATTAATTGTTACTTTTTATATTAGTATTTGATAAATTAATTGAATGTCAATTATACAGAGAAAAGCGTATCCAAACCCTATCCGACTTGTTTCTCAGGTGTACGTATGTGAGAGGTAAATCCCAAATTTAGAGCCTTCGACCAGATTTTGTTTATTATGCAATTTTATATTTGACACATTAGTCTGTTTAATTAAATTCATGAAAATAGTACTTTCTATGTCTCAATCATTTTTTTACCTTTTTTTTTTGATGTCTTCTCAATTATTTACATTTCTAAATTTTTCAAAAATACAAAATTTTTATAATATAAAAATTAACTATTTACACTACTTTTCTTCACTATCCTCACTTAATACATTAAATATTAATTAATCTCATCACTTAATCTATTTTTTCTACTTTTGTCACTATTTTATCATTATTTTCCCCAACTCAAACATAAACAAATGACAATGGATGGGATCAGGACGTAATAGATATTACCGTCAACTTCTACTTAATCTCTGGTTCAAGTCGTAGTACAGTTAAGATGTATGTGACAAATGCATTATTCATAATTAACAAACATGTAATAACCTAAACTCTATTCTTAATATTCAGGCAACCGTACCACCGATTTTTCTCTCCTTCTTTTTTATGAGGTTGTGAGAGGGTAGTTTTCTCTCCGTCTTTTTATTGTAAAAAGAGCTTGTGAGAGGGTTTTTAACCATGGCGACTGTGGAGGATATTGATGTACAAATGGCTGAGATGGATATAGACGCAGAAGAAAACGAAGAATTATGCTTTGATGAGGAGGTGGATGAGACAACTAATAAGTTTGAGCTGTGCTTAATTGGGAGGTTCCTGACTGAGAAGAATCTGAACGTGAAGACGATGAAATCTAAAATGGCAGATGTCTGGAGGCCTGGGAATCAACATAAAGGAGGTAAAAAAGGATCTATTCTTATTTCAGTTTTATCATAAAGATGATCTAGAATGGGTTCAGAAAGGCGGTCTGTGGTCCTTTGATAATGCCATCCTGGTGTTTAATTCGATAAAAATGGGGGAAGATCCGTTGAAAGTACCACTTAATGAGGTGAGTTTTTGGATCCAAATACATGGTTTACCAACAGGATATATGTCTGAATCGGTAGGAAGGCAGCTGGGTAACTTTTTTGGTATGTTTTTGGAGTATGACCCGAAGAATAATACGGGCATCTGGAGAGAATGTATGCGTATTAGGATTAAAGTTGATATCAGGAAACCGTTGAAAAGAAAGAAGAAAATAGTCAGGAAAAATGCTTCTGAGTTTATTGTTAATTGCAAATATGAGTGTTTGGGGGACTTCTGTTTTCGTTGTGGAATGTTGTCCCATACGGAGAGGTTCTGTCAGAAGAAGTTTCAACAGTCCTCTGAAATGGAGAAGGAATGGGGAGGGTGGCTGCGTGCACAACCGCGTAGGGTGGCTGGAAAGAGCAAGTGGCTTCGCGAAGATGGTGATGGTGATTGGAGCGGAAAATACGGAATGGATAGCAAGGACCAGAATATGGCAGAAAATCAGGGATATGGATTGAGAAAAGTAGGTACTCAGCCCCGTAGTAATAGGGAAGGGGATGTAAATAATGCAAAATTAAAGGAAGTTGTTATTTTTAAACAGGGGGATGTGGGTAAGGCGGGAGATGGTTCAAATATTTTGTTGTCAAATGGGCCAAGTGATGAGGAATTAGATGGGCTGGATATAGAAGCAAGAAAACGTAAAAGACTAGGCAACGGGGTTACGGAAAATATGGATACAAGTGATATTGGGTTTGCTCAAAAAGACTCTGCTCTTTCTAATGTGGATTGTGCAGGGTTAAACAACAACGTTTTGGCTACGCTTGCAGAGCAAGCTAGCCGTCCATTATGAATTGCTTAGGCTGGAACTGTCGGGGGCTGGGGAACCCTCGAACAGTTCGGGTGTTGGGTGATCTCATTCGAGATAGAAAACCTGATGTTCTTTTCCTCTCAGAAACTATTTCTACAGCTAATAGAATTGAGTTCCTACGAGTTAAGTTTGGTTTTAAGCAATGCTTTTCAGTAGATAAGGTTGGTCAAGGGGGGGTCTTGCAGTGTTTTGGAAGGAAAAAATTCACTGTCAGATCTCAGGCTATTCTAATAATCATATTGATGTTCAGTTTTTAGAAAATAATGATGTTGCTTGGAGGCTTACCTGTTTTTACGGGTATCCTGAAAGAAGTCGACGCAGACAATCTTGGAACTTGATTAGACAGTTAGCAGGAATTTCTCAGGTACCGTGGTTGATCTCTGGAGACTTTAATGACTTACTGTACAAAGCAGATAAGTGGGGTCTGGTGGCACATCCTCAAAGTCTGATGGACGGGTTTCGTTTGGCATTAGAGGACAGCTCTCTTTCTGAGTTAGATTTGTGTGGGGGCAAGTATACATGGGAGAGAAGTCGAGGCAAGAAAGAATGGGTGAAGGAAAGGTTGGACCGTGCGTTTGGCACTTCTTCTTGGCTGAATAAGTTCCCTTTGTGTAAGCTCTCGGTGTATCATACATCTAGGTCAGATCATGATCCTATACAAGTGGAGTTAGTAAGTACGGCTATTTCTAAGAGGTTGTTTCGATTCAAGTTCGAAAATATGTGGTTGAAGGATCCTAGTTTTATTAGGGAGGTTAAGGAGTATTGGTCGAAAATTCCCGCTATTCATTTGTTACCAAAACTGCTGAATGTTTCCTCTTTTATGGCTAAATGGGGGAGCCAATTTTTCAACAAGTTTCGAGAGAAAGTTAAAAGGCAAAAGGAAGTAATTGATGGGCTGATAGATCGAGTTGATACAGCAGGGGTGGACTTATATATGGTAGAGGTGAAGAAGCTGAATGATATTCTATCCCAGGAGGAAGCTTATTGGAAACAACGTGCCAAAATTTTTTGGTTGGAGGAAGGAGACGCTAACACCAGATTCTTTCACGCTTCGCTACAAGTAGGAAGAAGACTAATCATATCTCCCGGCTAGAATCAGATTCTGGGGACCAAGTTTATGATCATGAAGGTATGTGTCAAATTGTGCAGAATTACTATGAAACTGTGTTTAAAGAATCAGAACAGGTGAACATTGGAAACCCAAATCGAGGGGGTGTAATCTCTGAGGATCAGAATAGGAAGTTGGTAGAAGATATGTCGTTTGGGGAGTTTACGGTGGCGGTTAAACAAATGCATCCAGATAAAGCAGCCGGTCCGGATGGGCTAAACCCTGTGTTCTTTCAACAATTCTGGGATTGTATGGGCAGAGAGATTTTTAAGTGTTGTAACGATTGGTTGACAAATTGTTCTTTCCCAGCAGATCTTAATAATACCAATCTGGTGCTTATTCCCAAGAAGCCGAATGCAAGTAACATGAAGGATTTTAGACCCATAGCTCTATGTAATGTCCTGTATAAAATCCTAGCGAAGGTTTTAGCCAATCGTTTAAAGCGGATTCTTCCGGGTCTAATTTCAGAAAATCAATCGGCTTTTGTTCCTAATAGGAGTATAACAGATAATGTTTTAATAGCTTTTGAAGTGCTCCATCATATGAAACGGAGTCAAGGAAACAAGGAGGGTGAGGTTGCGCTAAAGCTAGACATTAGCAAAGCATACGACAGGGTAGATTGGAGTTTTCTTCGGCATCGGTTAGAAGTGATGGGTTTCTGCAGGAAATGGATAAAATGGATTATGTTGTGTGTCACCACAGTTTCGTATGAAGTGTGTTTTAATAACTCCTCGATTGGGCCATTAAATCCGGGAAGGGGTTTGAGACAGGGGGATCCGTTGTCTCCGTATTTATTCTTATTGTATGTTGAAGGATTGTCAGACTCTTTGCATAGTGCGGCGGTGAGGGGAGACATCAGTGGAGTGAAGGTTAGTCCTACAGCTCCAATCATTACCCATTTATTATTTGCAGATGACAGCTTTTTATTTTTTAAAGCAAATAAGGAGGAAACTCAGGCGATTAAGGAGCTGCTGAACCGGTACGAAATGAGCTCAGGCCAATCGGTAAATTTTCAGAAATCTGGAGTTTTTTTCAGTTCTAATGTCAGACTGGATAAACAAAGAGAGTTAACTGAAATTTTAGGAGTGTCGGTTGCATTAGAGAATAGTAAATATCTGGGATTACCGTCGTTGGTGGGGAGGTCGAAGAGAATGGTCTTTGGTTTTATAAAGGAGAGGGTTTGGCAGCGTATTCAGAGCTGGAAAGCTAAGCCTATTTCAAAAGTGGGGAAACTGGTGTTGATAAAGAATGTGGCACAGTCAATTCCCTCGTATTGCATGTCTTGCTTTTTACTTCCAAAGTCGTTATGTACTGAAATTGAAAGAATGCTGAATAATTTCTGGTGGACCTCGGGGAAGGATAGTAGCAAAGGGATTAAATGGATTTCGTGGGAAGGATTGAGTAAACCCAAGTGTAAGGGGGGATTGGGTTTCAGAAATTTACAGGGATTCAATATCTCTCTACTGGGGAAGCACTGTTGGAAATTTGTTCACCAACCTCAAGCATTGGTTTCTCGTGTTTACAAAGCCAGATACTTTGCCAATACTGATTTGTTGAAGGCGCAGAAAGGAACCGGGACAAGTTTTATCTGTACAGGGATATTTGCAGCAAAGGAGGCTTTAAAGAAGGGTTTCAGGTGGGTTATAGGAGATGGAGAAGATGTGATGGCAACTAAAGACCCGTGGCTTCGGAAGAAGGGGGATTTTTGTGTGGAGAATAGTCATTTTTATGAAGGTCGCAACGAGAAGGTAGCTGATCTATTTGTGCCAGGAACGAAATGCTGGAATGGAAATATGATTAATACAACTTTTCTGGAAGAAGATGCAAAAGCCATTTTAGCCACACCAGTCCTTCAAGGTGCTGGTAGGGATCGAGTAGCTTGGACTCAGACATTGAATGACCAGTATGACGTTAAAACAGGGTATAGATTGTGGTCTGACCAGCAAGAAACTAATGTTGTTTTGTCTCAGCCGTCGAATTGGAATAGACTGTGGCGTATAAGTGTTCCGCATAAGATTCGGGTGTTTTTATGGAGATTTTGCCGTAACAACATTCCTGTAAGGAATAGATTACGCCATAAAGGAGTGCCGGTTACAATTATATGCCCTATGTGCAACAGGGACGTCGAACATCTCTTACACGTTTTCTTTGAATGCCAGTTTGCTTCTCAATGTTGGGAACATGTTGGACTGCATTATGATATGAGTAGGGTCTTTTATGCTCCGGAATGGCTGATCCAGAGAATTACTGAAGGGACGGATGGGGAGGTAAGTAAAATAGCTGCAGTGTTATGGGGCATTTGGTGCTGGCGAAACAAAAAGGTTTGGGAAGATAAGGGAGGCTCACCTTCAATGGCTATGGAGTGGAGTTTAAGGATCATTTCAGAGTGGAGAAGAGTTGCTAAAGCTAAGAGGGAACGAGCTAAGGTGGAGAGTCCAGAGTCTAGTGTGCAGATTTATAAGTGGCATCCCCCAGTGGAAGGTAAATGCAAAATAAATGTGGATGCAGCAGTACAAAGGGAGGCCGAAACTATGTCAATAGGGATGGTCATCAGAGATCACAAAGGGAACTTTGTGGAGGGAAGAGTGAAGAAATTTTTGAACCCAGACTCGGTTTTTAATGCAGAAGCGACGGGAGTCTGTGAAGCTTTGGATTGGGCTGTAGAGAAACATTTGCAGGGGGTTACCATCGAAACAGACTCACTGCTAACAGTTCGAGCCTTGCAAACGAGAGCAGCAAATGTTCTAGAGGTGGGTGATATTCTGCAGAGGTGCTCTAAATGCTTGGAGGATAATCCGAGTTTTGAGGTTGTTTTTGTTCAAAGACATGCTAACAGGGTTGCCCACGAGATGGCAAAATTACCTTGTTTAGATGATTGCTACAATTTATTCACATCTCCTCCAAATTCTATGTTGGAGATTATTATGTATGATGCTTTGAGTTGAATAAAATTCTTTTCTTCAAAAAAAAAAGACAAACATGTAATAACCTGTATGACTAAACATGCGGTTTAGAAATAAAATTTTTATGAGTATTGTTTGTAAAATGTAGTCCTATCTCAATCTATCTTTTAGCATTTCAGACATCGGAGGATATTAAAAAATGATAACAAAAAGTTTGTCTATCTGTATTTCAAATGTATACATTGTCATATTTTAAATTATTATAATCTAATAAAATATAATATAATTGTCATTAGTTGGAACTCGTCACTAAATTATTGAGAAATCCTCCTGAGTTGAGTTTTGATTGTCATCGTTGCTGTTTGCAATAAGTCTATCACCGTAGTCTGTAGATATTTTCTAGTAGTCTTGTTTTGCTTATCACTTTTTAGAATGTTCTTTATTTCAACTTTTTATCAGTTTTCACAATGTTCTTTATTTCAATTTTTTAAGTTTCTACTGCGACTTTTTAAGTACTCAAAAGTCATACTTACAAAAAAATAAATTAAACAAAGATATTATAATAAATAGCTCAAAACTAAGCCGTGTTCTGATTCAATATCGACAAATCTGTCAACCAGCTACAAGTGGTCACATTAGCAAATAGATCACGACCTGAATCCATCCATGAGGTCTTGATATATAGATGAAAGCAAGTTTACATTTTTTTTGAGGTGTTAATCTCTCTCGAGCATTAACACTCTCGAAACATCTTACACAATTAATCACTTTTAGTAATTCAATCGATTAGGTAATTAGAGCAACTGTTAATCACTCTCAAGCATCAACGCTCTCAGAAATTCAATGATGTTCTCGCACTCAAATTCAATTCTGCTAATCATATGTGTGCCTCTAGTAGTAAAATCTCTCGATCTATTACTCATATTCACATAAAATTAATTCATGATATCGACCGATTACACAAATTAAACATAAAAACATAATCAATTAGAATTAATCATAACTAATCAAATCACTATGAAAATCATGTCATTATTACAATGTAAACACGGCTTCCCCTTATATGCCCTAGAAACAACTACTCGTTAATAATCAAACAAGTAAAATAACTAAGAAAAGAAAGAAACATAATTAAACTAATAAGAGGAGAGAAGAAATTTAGATAGAAAAACCTGCAATCATCAATCCTGTCACAAGATGAAAATTCATGGCTCCCTCTCTTTGTATATAACATCCAAGATTAAAAGCAAGAGTACGTATGTATCTCCCTAAAACTAATAATAATATCTGATCATATAAAACTAATAATAAAAGTATTTTTTAAGAGTATTTACCGTATATACTAACTTTTTCTACTTTATTTGAAAAATAACGATCTTTTTAAAAAGATTGCAATAATATAACCTATTAATCGTTAGGAATTTACCTATTAATTATTTCGAGAAAAGCTTACAAAATAAGCATTTTAATTAAGTAAAAATAAAAATGACAGTAATTTTTGTAAGGAGGGACAAAAAAATTTATTTGAAGTTGATTTGCTGAAGTTAGACACGTCATGTAATGATAATATAAACCAAGGCATTTGGACAATTGGACTGGTTATATTTAGCCAGGAATTCTGGGTGTATAATTTTACCAAGCCCACTGTGCCCGTTAGTTGAAATGCTCGCCACCATAACAGCCTTCCTTGAGATTTTATGATAAATATTGTTTGACTTGTCCTATTTCTAAATTCACTAAATTGCCATATTCCTTAAGTGATTCTTATGCTGAAAGTTCCTTTGATCTTATACATATTGATATATGGGGCTCTTAGGAAGTACTCCCTCTATCCTAACCATTTTTTTACACTTTTATTTTTGGAATGTGTCATCCAATTTTTTATATTTCTAAATTTTTTAAAAGTAGTAAACTTTTAACAATATTAAAATCAACTACTTTCACTACTCTCCTCCATTATCCTCACTTTATACATTAAAAATTGATTGGACCCACCACATAACTCATCTTTTCTACTTTTTCCACTACTTTATTACTTTTTCTTAAGCTCCGTGCCCAACCCAAATGTAAACAAATGGGTGGGACGGAGGGAGTATGTACTAAAGGCAAGTATAGATTTTTTCTTACCATAGTAGATGATCATACAAGACATACTTGGATTTATTTGTTAGAGCATAAATCTGATTCTTAACAGAATCTAGAGCCCTTCTTCAATTATGCTGAAACTCATTTCAAAAAAACCATTAAAGTAATTAGATCTAAATATGCTTTGGAGTTTAATGACATTGCTTGCAAAAATTTCTTTAAAACTCATGGAATTATTCATCAAACCTCATGTGTAAGGAGACCTCAACAAAATGCCCGTGTTGAAAGAAAGCATAGGTATATATTGGAGATAGCTAGAGCCCTTAGATTTCAATCTGTTGTTCCCCTTGTTTACTGGGGTGAATGTTTTATGACTACAGTACACATAATTAATAGGTTGCCCATCTTTGGGGCAATAATTGTCTTCGTGTCCCTCATAAATTGTGAGAATATTGGGGATGACAAGGAGTCAAACTCGTGACCCCTACTAACCAGAGCTCTGATACCATGATGACAATATTTAGTATTGTCAAAGATTTAAACATCACAGAGAAAGAACAACAAAAGAGAATGACAGAGCAAATAAGAAAGAAAGGAAAAAGACTGATTTTCTCTTCGGATCTACCCTCAATGATTGTCTTACATGTCTTGTATAGTAGTGCTAGCTGACAAAATAGAATATCAACTTTGTCTTATCACACAAGACCATAGTCACATACAGGCAGATAAACAAACATAAAATAGAAAACATTATTATTAATGAGTTGTGCTCTTTATACTCCTCCTCAAGTTGTAGAAGGAGCTGAAGGCGAACTTCCAAGCTTGCCAACATGAGAATATCAGCAACTTGATTTGCAGAAGAAACATGAGATGTGATAATGACACCTCCTTGCACTTGATCTCTAATATAATGAGAATCAATGTCAACATGTTTAGTCTTTTCATGATGTACAGGATTAGCAGCAATTGCTATAGCAGTTTGACTGTCACAGTTTAGTATAGCAGGAGGTAAGTTTTTCAACCCAATATCTTTGAGAAGAGTAGTGATCCATGTAACTTCACAGGCTGTTAGGGCCATTGCCCTGTATTCTGCTTCAGTAGAGAACCTTGCAACTACACTCTACTTCTTTGCTTTCCTTGAAATAGGAGAGTCCCCCACAAAAACACAATAACCACTTGTAGATCTTCTTGTTATTTGACAACTGACCCAGTCAGAATCACAATAGGCAGTTAGTTTAGTAGCTGATTTTGAAGCAAGAAGAATGCCTTGTGAGGATGTACTAGATAGATACCTCAGAAGCCTCTTGGCAGCCTACAGATGTACTGATGTAGGTGATGTGTTAAAATTGTAATACCGCAAGTGCACGGTGTCTGTTGCTAGTACAAAATGGGCAAGCGGGTTGTATTTCACAAGGAGACAGGTTCTATCAATTTTAATCCAATTATTGTCAATTGTTTCAAGAGCGAAAAGATTGTTTGGAGAATTTTAACTAACTAACTAATTAAACTAAATTAACACTAATTATGACACGCTAAACTAGGAAATTAAAAACCTAGGGCAATCAGGTCCACAATACTTACACAATAATCGGCTTCTAAGCTAAAACAATAATTGTGATCGTATAACTAGAGTATTCTAATCTCTCTCGAGCATTAACACTCTCGAAACATCTTACACAATTAATCACTTTTAGTAATTCAATCGATTAGGTAATTAGAGCAACTGTTAATCTTTCTCAAGCATCAACGCTCTCAGAAATTCAATGATGTTCTCGCACTCAAATTCAATTCTGTTAATCATATGTGTGCCTCTAGTAGTAAAATCTCTCGATCTATTACTCATATTCACATAAAATTAATCCATGATATCGGCCGATTACACAAATTAAACATAAAAACATAATCAATTAGAATTAATCATAACTAATCAAATCACTATGAAAATCATGTCATTATTACAATGTAAACACGGCTTCCCCTTATATGCCCTAGAAACAACTACTCGCTAATAATCAAACAAGTAAAATAACTAAGAAAAGAAAGAAACATAATTAAACTAATAAGAGGAGAGAAGAAATTTAGATAGAAAAACCTGCAATCATCAATCCTGTCACAAGATGAAAATTCATGGCTCCCTCTCTTTGTATATAACACCCAATCTTAAAAGCAAGAGTACGTATGTATCTCCCTAAAACTAATAATAATATCTGATCATATAAAACTAATAATAAAAGTATTTTTTTAAGAGTATTTACCGTATATACTAACTTTTTCTACTTTATTTGAAAAATAACGATCTTTTTAAAAAGATTGTCACTACGTCAAATTTGGGCTTTCGTCACTCTTTTGTACAGTAAGGGTTGTGACACTTTGGAAAAAACGAGTGGCTAAAGGTCATCGTCCCAAGTTTTAGCCACACAATTATTTTTTGAGTGACCGAAAACACATTTTTTGGCAGATTTAGTCACAATTTATAAAAGTGTGACAATTGAGAGATGAAACATCATGTTTTTTTTGTTGACTTTGACCAAATCCAACATTTATAGTCATACTTGAGAGATAGAAGTGTGACAAAAAATAGTGACGCTTCTTTGCTGTATCTAAATGTTACCAAACGGTCACAGTCATTTTCGGTGATGTGGCTAAATGTGAAATAACCTATGGTCACTACATTTTATATGTGACTAAAAAGTAGAGTTTTCTGCATTATGTCAGATCTTTGTTCGCTAAGGCAGCTAAAAACTAGTGACTGTATTATTGTGTGACTAAAAAGTACTCTGTTTTCAGGAACAGAGCATTCTGTTTTGAGGATCCTCATTTCCAACTGATCTGTCACATTATTACATTTGGGTGTGGCAAAATATTTGACCACTGGACATGAAGTATTGGTATAGCAGATTAACCAGAAATGACAAACACAAACTTGATTTATCCAAGTTGCATACCAGATGAGCTTAAAACTTGATAATGAAGCTTAAAACTAGAACAATTCAACTAATCCATGTCATTCGGCCAACTTTAGAATTCACCATTACATATTAATTCTTCATCAAATAAAAAACAAAGAAAATGACCAAGACAATGATAACATTATACAACTTCCCACGTATGACATGAACCTCCTTTCGAAGATCTTCAACTGTTGACATGCAGTTTTGCAGGTCAGTCTTCACAACATCAACTTCTTTCTGGATCTTGATCTTCATGCCAACTGGTTCAGGATCAATCCATTCCCAAAACGAACATTTGGGTCCAGAAGACTTGAAAAGGGAATTCAAATTAAAAGCTGTTCATTAAATTAAACAGATGAAACTGATAGACATCAGCTTACCAATGAACTTGATTTGTGGCACACCCGAAATCTTCTTCCAGGGTTGTCAAGTGTGTTTGATGTTCTAATCCGGGCAGGAAGACCACAGTAGCACAGATCACATCGATTTTGGTTTGAGCTGTAGGAATTTGAAGACGACATCATGATCAGGCCTCTTTCTTTGCACACACCTGGAGAAAAAAACAGGAATTCAAATAGAGCATAGAATTTAACCATACAATAGAATTTAGCATTACATAAAAAACATGGAAAATGACAAACATAATGATAATAATTACCGGATTCAGTTAGCATTACGTATAATAATACCCTTACAGTCCTGTCTAAAGTAATCATCACGAGATTCATTACCCAAGTCACGTGGATCTACAGGTGGTAATATATTATCATTTTGAGGAAAAATTACAGTACTGAAATCCTCATTGACATCATCGTACAGATCTCTATAATTCTTAGGAGGTGTCATCAAGACAATAGACATTTTTTTATCCAGCTGGTCTTTAACATAAAACACCTGTCGTGCTTGTGAGGCCAATATGAACGGATCATCCTTGTGGCCTAATCTGTTAAGTTCGACCAACGTGTAACCCAGGCCATCTTGCTTGACACCATTTCTACTGTCAACCCAGTCGCACATGAAAAGAGGAATTTTCTTAATATGATAATCTAGTACCCATATCTCTCGTAGAACCCCATAATAAAAGTTCTTTCCATAGGTTACTACTTCTTTAGAAATGTGCATCTCAGTTGCCTCTACACAAACCCCACTGTTCTGGTGAATTCTGCCATCACGAATTTTTGTACGAAATGTATAGCCATTGATGTCATATACATCGTATTTGTTCACGATTCTGTGTGCTCCATGTGAGATCCACTTAACTGTTTCTGATACACTTTCGTTGGAGATCGATAACTCGCTTTCAACCTAAATTACACAATAACAAGGATAAGATTCAGCTTGCACAAATTACAATTGAGAAAAAACTAAGATCGTACTGATTTAAATATTACCTTGTTGCGTAACCAGTGACCAAACGTTGTGCTATGCTCTTTCTCCAGCCATGCTTGTCGTTTACCAGGATGTTTGTTTTTCAAAAATGTCATGTGTTGTCTGCAAGTACAAAAATGAGTATCAAATCTGATCCTACTGTTAAATAAAAGAAAAACACAAATAAACATGTTCAGTAGGAGTCCTTACTCGATATACGGCACAACTTCAGGCGTATTTTGCAGTACATAGAAATGTGCTTTCATGTAGAGATCTTGAGAAACTTCAACTGGTTTACCAGCTGACAAAGGAATTCCCTCTTCATTACCATTTTCAGATGTGTTGTGCTGGTGTTCTGGAATATCAATGGACCTCATGCATTTTTTGTATTCGTTGAAGAACGCAATTGTTTCTTCTGCAATATGCTCCTCAGCAATGCATCCTTCTGGGTAAGCTTTGTTCCGCACATGCCCTTTAATAACTTTCATCATCCTCTCAAAGGGATACATCCACCGAAAGCATATTGGGCCACATAATTTGACCTCTCTAACAAGGTGCACAGTTAGATGAAGCATAACATCAAGAAAGGATGGGGTAAAGTATTTCTCCATCAAGCACAGTGTAACACAAAGCTCCTCATGCAATTTATCGAGTTCTTCTACATTGATTTCTTTGCTACATATTGATTTGAAAAAAAAACAAAGTCTGATAATAGCATATCTTGTGGGTTTAGGCATGATAGACCGTATTGCAATTGGCAAGAACCGTTGCATAAGCATATGATAATCATGTGATTTAAGTCCCATAAGCTTCCTATCCTTTTCATTCACCAAACTAGAAAAGTTGGAACAATAACCTTGCGGAGCCCTTAAGTTGTGTAATGTGCCACAGAACATGTCTTTTTCATCTTTAGTTAATTTGTAGCAGGCTGCAGGAAGTAATGTCTTCTCGCCTTGACTTTTAGCCTGCAACTCTTGTCTTATCCCAAAATGTGCCAGATCCTTTCGAGCTTGCAACCCATCTTTCGTCTTGCCCGGAACATTTAGTAATGTTCCGATAATACTCTCAGCCACATTCTTCTCAGTGTGCATGAAATCAATACAATTTTGGACCAAATTATACCGCCAATACCTAAGTCGTCGATTCCATATGTTGAATTTCTTCCAATAGGTCTGTTCTTTCTGTCCGGAATTTGTGCTACCACCCCCTTCTGATTTTCTCTTTTTTGTTTTCCCCCCTCTTCCAGTCGAAGTCTCCATCAGTTCTGAATCTTTATCCTTAAATCCCTTCCCCCACATATTCCGAATAAATTTAACCTCGTTGAATATTTCTTCCCCGGTCATAGGATCTGCAGCAGTTCCCCACTCTTCTTTTCCATTGAATGCCTTAGTTTGCTTTCTGAAGGGATGACTATATGGTAGATATCTTCGGTGACCACCATAAATCTGCTTGGCAGAGAACGGAAGTCTTACACAATGAGTTTCTTTCCTGCACACCACACAACCATGGAATCCACTATAAGGACAGCCACATAATGCACCAAGAGCAGGGTAATCATTAATCGTCCATAAGACAACAGCACGTAAAGTGAATTGTTCCTGTGCATAGGAATCATATGTTTCAACACCTTCTTCAAACAAGAGCTCCAGATCATCGATCAAAGGATCCAAAAACACATCGATATCGTTTCCAGGCGTTCCCGATATTAATAACGAAAGCATGATGAACTTTCTTTTCATACACAACCAAGGTGGAAGGTTGTAAATGACAGTTAATACTGGCCACACACTGTGATTCCTATTCCCTCTGTTTACATCAACCCCGTCTGTGGAAATGCCAAGCCGAAGATTTCTTGGATCAGATGCAATTTCCGGAAATTTGTCGTCTATTGCTTTCCATGCAGGTGAATCAGATGGGTGCCGTAGAACACCGGGCTTTTTCGAACTGGTGGAGTGCCATATCAAATCTTTTGATATGCTTTTCACTTTATAAAGTCGTTTCAGTCGTGGAATAAGGGGGAAGTACCATAATACCTTTGTAGGAACATTTTCGTATATGACTTTAGTCTTCTCATCCACCTTCCACCGTGACATGCCACAAGTTGGACATACCACCATGTCCTTGTAATCCTTCCTGTAAAGAATGCAGTTGTTAATGCAAGCATGTATCTTTTCGTATCCTGACCCCATTGCTGTCATTATCTTTTTGGCCTCATATGTGTTGTTCACCATCTCGTTACCTTCTACAGGCAGCATCCTTTTCAACAGAAGTAGCATTTCAGTAAAGCAATTATTTGTCATTCCATGCTTACTCTTCAAGTTTAGTAGTTCAACTGTTGCAGACAAGTTTGTGAAGTTAGGACAATATTTATACAAGGGCTTCTCCGCATCTGCAAGTAGTTCTTGAAACTTGTCAATGTCAGCTATGAAATTGTCTTCCGTAGCTTTTACCATTTCTATTGTTTCTGCAGCATCTGTTGGAAATTCCACTGCATCAAACTGGTTGAAAGTTGTTGGCTTGTCTTCCTCTCCATGTTTAATCCACCTTGTATAATTCCGATCGAATCCCTTAACGAGTAAGTGGTAATGGACCTCATCCACCGAAAGAGAGAAGTGGTTTAAACAGCTTACACATGGACATGGAATAGTCTTCGTTGACATATTCAGATGAGAAACCGCAAAATCGATAAATGCTACAACTCCATCCATATATGGTTCACTGTTTCTATCGGTTACCATCCAAGACTTATCCATAACTACAGCCTATACTTTGAAGCTTTAATACATATCAACTAAAGCAATTACGAGCATATTACAGCATAACTAAACCAATTACGAGCATATTAGAGCATAACTACAGCAATTACGAGCATATATCAAAGCATAAAATTCAAAAATTAGCATATATTTAACACATGACTTACTGAAATTAGGGATGAAATCGTTGTGGATGAAAGTATGAGTGGTTTCTGTCGGCTGCTTGTTTGAAGCTACTTGTTTGAATCCGATTAGAAGCGGCAGCTAGTGTGGTTTCCAATTGAGAGAATAAACTTTCCACTTAGGTATTTGACCCCCATAGCCGCGCGCTACTCCCTCTGGACTGAACCTGTTCAAGGCCCAATTAGAATAGTGTTGGCCCAAATAGAATAGTGTTGGCCCAAATAAAATAACGAGATTCGACCCCGAAAGTGGAAATAATTTTTTTTAATGCATTTTTCGACGATCCAACTGTACGGATGTTAATAGATACGCATTGTGATGTTGGGGAAAAATAATTGAAAAATCGGGAATTATCTTGTACGACATTTTTAGAGGGATCTGGCCAAAGTACTACTCGAAAGAACGAGATTCGACCCCGAAAGTGGAAATAATTTTTTTTAATGCATTTTTCGACGATCCAACCGTACGGATGTTAATAGATACGCATTGTGATGTTGGGGAAAAATAATCGAAAAATCGGGAATTTATCTTGTACGACATTTTTTGAGGGATCTGGCCAAAGTACTACTCGAAAGAACGAGATTCGACCCCGAAAGTGGAAATAATTTTTTTTAATACATTTTTCGACGATCCAACCGTACGAATGTTAATGGATACGCATTGTGATGTTGGGGAAAAATAATCGAAAAATCGGGAATTTATCTTGTACGACATTTTTTGAGGGATCTGGCCAAAGTACTACTCGAAAGAACGAGATTCGACCCCGAAAGTGGAAATAATTTTTTTTAATGCATTTTTCGACGATCCAACCATACGAATGTTAATGGATACGCATTGTGATGTTGGGGAAAAATAATCGAAAAATCGGGAATTTATCTTGTACGACATTTTTTGAGGGATCTGGCCAAAGTACTACTCGAAAGAACGAGATTCGACCCCGAAAGTGGAAATAATTTTTTTAATGCATTTTTCGACGATCCAACCGTACGAATGTTAATGGATACGCATTGTGATGTTGGGGAAAAATAATCGAAAAATCGGGAATTTATCGTGTACGACATTTTTTACAATATATTGATATATAAAAAATAATTAATATAAATAATATAACATAAAAATATATATTTTACATTTACAGGTCGTCTAAAAACCGGCAACATCACTTTACCAATTCACTTCCCCCCACTACACAGGCGGCTAGACTTTCCCAAAATATCAAACTTCCCCCCAATTCACTTTCAACATCACTTTACCCAACTCACATTCAAACTCTCCCTCTCTGTGCACCATAATCTCTCCATAACTTTCAGTCGGTGAAATTAGGTTACACCGTCGGTCAGATCTGGTGACCCAATCTAGTTTATGTTCTTGAAATTAGGGTTTTTTCCACCGGCGTTTAAATCACCTTGCTTGTCGTAGGTAAACCATTCTTCCACAGACTATTTCAGTTATTGCATGTTTGAGAGATATATGTTTGAGATATATGGTTGGAGAGATTGCATATTTGAGTTGTATTTGAGAGATTGAGACGAATTGAGTTCCAATTATATGAATAATACTACTTATGCTTTAATGTTGATGTATTAATATCTGACATTGTTGTGCTTGTTGTCTACAGCTAATTTGAGTACAATGGGAAAGAAGTACAGGTTAGTTGTTTACTATGGGGGTCAGTTCATGACAAAGGTTAAGTGGCAATACACCGGTCCTAAGGCAAAGGTGTTCGACGGAATGGAAGTCTACAACATGACTGTTAAACAAGTTAGGGATTTGGTAGCGGATGTAGTTTCGGATGATGATAAGCTTTATTTCATGAAAGATGGGGTGACCCCGGATCATGGATATGGTTTGATCCTTGGAGACAGTGACTTAAAAGAGTTGGTTGTTGCTTCTACCATTACTGGAGTCTGCAAGATTCATGTCTTCCATTCCTGGTCCACAGCTACTGCACCAGTTTGCGTTGAAGAAGAATACCTAGGTAGACTAATTTTTGACTTCTCATATTTATGCATGTGTATGTATATTGAACAGATAAATCCTGTAATTGCTAAGGGTTCTTATACTCGTTGTAGGTGAGGACAATGAGGAATTTGAGGAACAATATTCAACGGAAGAGTGTAGTGAAGAAGAAGAAAGCACAGAAGTAGAAGACGAAGGAGAAAACGCAGAAGAAGAAGTAGAAGAGTGCAAAAAGGTGCAACAAAAGAATGATGTCAAAGCTAAGAGGGGGCTAACCAGGTTGCCGAAGCTGCGTACCAGGTTTACAAACTCTGGTGGAAAAAGACATGAGGTTGAATTTGACTCACTTGGTAGGTTAATGGGGGAATACAGATCAGAATTTACGAGCTTTTTGGGAGACACGGTCAGGGAGCATGTTGGCTTAAGATGGTTAACATGGAAGGAGGTGCCAAAAGAAGTGAAGGCTAAGCTGTGGGATCAAGTAACGGTAAATCAGCTACTTCGCATTAAGTACTCTAAATATATGTTACATTTTTAATATGAAACACTATTGTTGAACTTATCTGCTTGCCTTTTATGTGTATTAACACCATGTATTATATATTGCAGCATTGTTTTGATATAGAACTTTGTCGTCGAAAGTTTACAATGACTCGGCTTGGTGGGCTGCTTCGCAATTTCAGAAGAAAGATGTATGCAAGATTCATACAACCTAACCTGAATAAACCAACAAAACTTGCAAAAGTTCCTAGGCAGTATCGTACACTGGTAGAGCAAGCTGATTGGGATAGGTTCGTAGCCCACACGCAAACGGATAAATTCAAGGTTGTAATACTTTAATATACGGATCATCGTTTGAATTAACGTATTTTTCCAATGCACTTTGCTGAAATAATTCTTTTGACTATTGGAAGGATGTCTCCAAAACTACGAAAATTGCGCGATCACGGTCCGTTTTTGATCATCGCTTGGGACGAGGAGGATACCCTCGTCTCAAAGAAAAATTGGTAATTCATATGTGTTTTTATTGTGTTACTAGTGATTATTTTGGATATTAAATGTCTGATTGTGTCATCGTTGCATTATGCAAGGTTTCAAAAAATGAAATAAAGGTTGATGATGTCCCCACCCGTGCTTTTATGTGGAGGAAGGGGAGGGAAAACAAAGATGGAGAGTTGGTAGATCCAAAAGTGAAGAGCATGGCAGATTATTTAGTAAGTTTAAATATGAGAGTTAGTATATCCTAAAGTGAAGAACATGTCCTTGTTACTAATTTTCTTCACTTTTTTCTTTACAGATGGATATTGAAGCACAGATAAAGGACGGACTAATCAAGATTGGGCCGGACGAGGATGCCCTTACAGTGGTTTTTGGCAGGGAGCAGGGTTCATACTTGAGAGGTGTTGGTTGTGGAGTCACTCCCAGTGCGTACTGGCATTGTCATCGGCAAAGGACAACAGGAAAAGATAAAATCAAGATTCTGGAGCTTCAATTGGAAAATGAGAAACTGCTGCGTGAGAAGAAGGATGAAGAGCTGAAGAACCTGTCGTTGCAGATGGAGGCAACGAACAATAAACTGAATAAAGTCATGGCTCAATTGGATTCGCAAGGACTGCTTTCAGCAACAAAACAAGATGTAAGCACTACGTAAATTGTTGGAGTTTTTTGTGTTGGAATTTAGTTATCTTGTGTCTATATTCCAAAACATAGTTTACAAAACTTGTGTTATCACTTGACTTTCCCATTTCACGTTACATTCCGTAGGGAACACCGATAAGTGGGAATGGTTCTAGGGACAGCTGCATTAATGTTACCATCCCAGCATCGAAAGAGTTTTTAACACCTGTAAGTAATGGCTACTTTAATTTCTTTTTAATTTTTTCCAAGTAGTTGCTGATTTCTTGTCCAAATTTCTTAAATTGTAGGTTAAATCTGTGGAGAAGCAAGTGACTCCTACTGCCGACACATCCATAATGGCGCAAAAGGTGATCACTGCCGACACATCCATAATGGCGCAAAAGGTCATCACCACCAGGAGGAAAGTTTATATATCTCCGCGTACCACTAAATCACAAGAAGATCCAACAATTGTGCAACAGGTATTACAACATTGCTAAATGCACATGTATATTGAGATTAACTTTAACTTTAATATGTTGGCAATTATGCTTCTACTTTTGTAGGAAAAGGTAATTAGATCCGGAACCAGGAAGAAGATTAATTTATCTCAGCCTAGCACTATCTCTGGTCAAATGCCATCTCAGTCGCCATCTCAGTCAAATCAAACCTCAACAGTTGTCCAATCGGTATGCATTATATTTCTAAATGTGTATGTATATTAGTTCACTTTACCTTTATGATGTTAATTATGCCACTAACTTTTGTAGCCAATGAAGTGTACTATGTATACGTTGAATTTGAACAACCCGGTTGCACGTGGTACGGCTATCCTTTCAGACCAGAAAGGACAAACCATTCATGGAGTCCCCCTACAAGATGATTGCTATAGAGTTTCTGTTGATGAAGTTGTGAAGGGGGCAGCATTCTTACCTTATGAAGCCGGTGATATACGGACAGTTGAGGATGCTTTGGGTTCTTTTGTGGCTTGGTCCAAAAACCTTATCAAGATAATTGATCATCAAGTACGTTTCTTACTTTGCATTCCATTTTGGTTGTGTGCATTTATTATCCTGCTTTATAATTTTGTTTAAAATGATGGAGCTTTAATTAAATAACATTACTTGTCCAACGGTCTTAACTTGCTTATCTATAGAATTACATTACTTGTGTTAGAATGGTCTTAACTTGAGGGCTGTTGGAATGATCATCGTATTTGTTTTCATGTTTTACTCTAGGTACCAAATCCAACGGCCAATGGGAAAGGGGAAGAACATAGCGCAGCTCAAGCTAAGGAAGAACATAGCGCAGATCAAGTTAAGAAGGAGAAGAAGAGATGTAATACCATTACTGGTTCCCCAGTAACACGTTCAAAGGCTAAGGCGAACAAGGCAGACAAGCTGAGGAAGAAGCGGAAGCTGGTGGTGTAATTGTAAACTGAATTTGACTCATGTTAATGTGGTTTTCTGGTTGTGAACTTTTCGATAAGTTGTTAATTTTATGTACTCTGGTTATGGTTATGTGGTTTTTATGGATTGTGGAGTTATACTCCATATCGTTGTTATGGATCATGGATTTAGTATGGATTTTATGGATTAATATGGACTAGTTTGGAATTTGGCATTTTTTTTTACTTGTATTTTGGCATTTTACTTGTTTGCATATTGTGGCCTTTTTGAATTGGATTGTGGCCTTTTGGTATTGTGATTTGTATCGGCTTTTTGGTACGGCCGTGGTCATTTATATTATAAATGAAACCTGTTTGTGATGTGGTTAAGTATGTGTGGCTAGTACCACACTTCAGCCACACTACCTATTATATTATATTGGGGGATAGTTACTACAATTATTAGTGACTAAAAGCAGTTGTTTAATAGTATATAAAACATACAAACGACCACAGAAAAATTATAAAATGTGGCCATACCCAAGTTTTTTGCCACGATTTACCAATAAATAGTGCGACCAAAACTAAGCCTTTGATGAATGTTGGTATTTAGCCACGTTATTAATTCTCTTTAGCCACGACCCATCCTGTGGCTGAAAGCTGGTATTTAGTCACACTTTTGAGCTTAAAACAGGGGCTGTCAGACCCAAGGGGTGGTATGCTTTAGTCACTCTGTTTTGAGTTACAGCCACACAGCTGGGGTGTGGCCGTAGGGGGCGTAAAATGATCCGACCTTAGGTGACACTTTGCTGAAAAATTAAAACGTGACGTAAAGTGCTTAGCCACACGTATTTGATGTGACGGAAGCCAAAATTTGACGTAGTGTGCAATAATATAACCTATTAATCGTTAGGAATTTACCTATTAATTATTTCGAGAAAAGCTTACAAAATAAGCATTTTAATTAAGTAAAAATACAAATGACAGTAATTTTTGTAAGGAGGGACAAAAAAATTTATTTGAAGTTGATTTGCTGAAGTTAGACACGTCAGGTAATGATAATATAAACCAAGGTATTTGGACAATTGGACTGGTTATATTTAGCCAGGAATTCTGGGTGTATAATTTTACCGAGCCCACTGTGCCCGTTAGTTGAAATGCTCGCCACCATAACAGCCTTCCTTGAGATTTTATGATAAATATTGTTTGACTTGTCCTATTTCTAAATTCACTAAATTGACATATTCTTTAAGTGATTCTTATGTTGAAAGTTCCTTTGATCTTATACATATTGATATATGGGGCTCTTAGGAAGTACTCCCTCTATCCTAACCATTTCTTTACACTTTTATTTTTGGAATGTGCCATCCAATTTTTTATATTTCTAAATTTTTTAAAAGTAGTAAACTTTTAACAAGATTAAAATCAACTACTTTCACTACTCTCCTCCATTATCCTCACTTTATACATTAAAAATTGATTGGACCCAGCACATAACTCATCTTTTCTACTTTTTCCACTACTTTATTACTTTTTCTTAAGTTCCGTGCCCAACCCAAATGTAAACAAATGGGTGGGACGGAGGGAGTATGTACTAAAGGCAAGTATAGATTTTTTCTTACCATAGTAGATGATCATACAAGACATACTTGGATTTATTTGTTAGAGCATAAATCTGATTCTTAACAGAATCTAGAGCCCTTCTTCAATTATGCTGAAACTCATTTCAAAAAAACCATTAAAGTAATTAGATCTAAATATGCTTTGGAGTTTGATGACATTGCTTGCAAAAATTTCTTTAAAACTCATGGAATTATTCATCAAACCTCATGTGTAAAGAGACCTCAACAAAATGCCCGTGTTGAAAGAAAGCATAGGCATATATTGGAGATAGCTAGAGCCCTTAGATTTCAATCTGTTGTTCCCCTTGTTTACTGGGGTGAATGTGTTATGACTACAGTACACATAATTAATAGGTTGCCCATATTTGGGGCAATAATTGTCTTCGTGTCCCTCATAAATTGTGAGAATATTGGGGATGACAAGGAGTCAAACTCGTGACCCCTACTAACCAGAGCTCTGATACCATGATGACAATATTCAGTATTGTCAAAGATTTAAACATCACAGAGAAAGAACAACAAAAGAGAATGACAGAGCAAATAAGAAAGAAAGGAAAAAGACTGATTTTCTCTTCGGATCTACCCTCAATGATTGTCTTACATGTCTTGTATAGTAGTGCTAGCTGAAAAAATAGAATATCAACTTTGTCTTATCACACAAGACCATAGTCACATACAGGCAGATAAACAAACATAAAATAGAAAACATTATTATTAATTTGTTGTGCTCTTTATACTCCTCCTCAAGTTGTAGAAGGAGCTGAAGGCGAACTTCCAAGCTTGCCAACATGAGAATATCAGCAACTTGATTTGCAGAAGAAACATGAGATGTGATAATGACACCTGCTTGCACTTGATCTCTAATATAATGAGAATCAATGTCAACATGTTTAGTCTTTTCATGATGCACAGGATTAGCAGCAATTGCTATAGCAGTTTGACTGTCACAGTTTAGTATAGCAGGAGGTAAGTTTTTGAACCCAATATCTTTGAGAAGAGTAGTGATCCATGTAACTTCACAGGCTGTTAGGGCCATTGCCATGTATTCTGCTTCATCAGAGAACCTTGCAACTACACTCTACTTCTTTGCTTTCCATGAAATAGGAGAGTCCCCCACAAAAACACAATAACCACTTGTAGATCTTCTTGTTATTGGACAACTGACCCAGTCAGAATCACAATAGGCAGTTAGTTTAGTAGCTGATTTTGAAGCAAGTAGAATGCCTTGTGAGGATGTACTAGATAGATACCTCAGAAGCCTCTTGGCAGCCTACATATGTACTGATGTAGGTGATGTGTTAAAATTGTAATACCGCAAGTGCACGGTGTCTGTTGCTGGTACAAAATGGGCAAGTGGGTTGTATTTCACAAGGAGACAGGTTCTATCAATTTTAATCCAATTATTGTCAATTGTTTCAAGAGCGAAAAGATTGTTTGGAGAATTTTAACTAACTAACTAATTAAACTAAATTAACACTAGTTATGACACGCTAAACTAGGAAATTAAAAACCTAGGGCAATAAGGTCCACAATACTTACACAATAATCGGCTTCTAAGCTAAAACAATAATTGTGATCGTATAACTAGAGTATTCTAATCTCTCTCGAGCATTAACACTCTCGAAACATCTTACACAATTAATCACTTTTAGTAATTCAATCGATTAGGTAATTAGAGCAACTGTTAATCTTTCTCAAGCATCAACTCTCTCAGAAATTCAATGATGTTCTAGCACTCAAATTCAATTCTGCTAATCATATGTGTGCCTCTAGTAGTAAAATCTCTCCATCTATTACTCCTATTCACATAAAATTAATCCATGATATCGGCCGATTACACAAATTAAACATAAAAATATAATCAATTAGAATTAACCATAACTAATCAAATCACTATGAAAATCATGTCATTATTACAATGTAAACACGGCTTCCCCTTATATGCCCTAGAAACAACTACTCGCTAATAATCAAACAAGTAAAATAACTAAGAAAAGAAAGAAACATAATTAAACTAATAAGAGGAGAGAAGAAATATAGATAGAAAAACCTGCAATCATCAATCCTGTCACAAGATGAAAATTCATGGTTCCCTCTCTTTGTATATAACACCCAAGCTTAAAAGCAAGAGTACGTATGTATCTCCCTAAAACTAATAATAATATCTGATCATATAAAACTAATAATAAAAGTATTTTTTTAAGAGTATTTACCGTATATACTAACTTTTTCTACTTTATTTGAAAAATAACGATCTTTTTAAAAAGATTGCAATAATATAACCTCTCAGTTCACTCTTGGTTCACATTTTAGGCTCTTATATTTTTTCTACATCTTATCTCGTCTGTTCTCTCATGTTTTTTCATTCTCTCCATCTTTCTTCCATCTGTATAATCATAACTTTATCTAATCTTTACCCAAAAATATATGACTTTAAAACTTGGGTTAATTACAGACTCACATATACATATAAACACACATATATACATATATGTGTTTATATTTGTATTTGTACGACTGTAAATTGATCTGATATAAGTTCTTCTTTGACAAAAAAATTGACAGTGCTAAACTCGAAGGTTAGTTCATGCTTAATTATTCTTACGAATTTGCGATAATCGAAGTCAATTTTAGTTTATTTTTTAGAAATTTAAAGTTGCACTATTAAATTTACAAATTTAATAGTTCTAAACTGTAGTTGGTTGATTTTTTAAGTTGCTTTGGGTTGCTATTGGTTATTTATTGAAAATTAAAATCAAATTTTTAGTTGATTTTAGTTGCAAAAATAGTTGTAAGGTTGCAAATGTTTGATTGTGATTTGGTTGTCTTTTGCAATAGTCTTAGTTGATTTTGCAACATGTTATGCAACTTAAACAATCTATTATACAACTTGTTTTGTAAATGTTCATTTGTTGATTTTATGTGAACAGGCCCCGCAGGGGCACCCATCTAAATATTCGTATTCAAAAGTTTGTATTTGCAACTATTGCATCCTTGTTTGCATATTTGGTTGATTTTAGTTACATGTATGGTTTGATTGTGTTTTGTTCATCTTTTATGATGGTTGTAGTTGATTTTGCTGAATACAACTTATGGTTGTAGTTGATTGTGCTTTTTCCAGACATATTGGAGTGTGATAGGAGAGGATGTGGTACGATGCTGTCAGAATTTCATGAATACATGGGAGTTACCACATGCTGCTAATAAAACAGTTGTATGTTTAATTCCAAAGATTAAAAAACCTCAGCGAGTAACTGACTTACGACCGATTTCACTAAGTAATGTGTTCATCAGAATTGTATCAAAAGTTATGGCAAATCGATTGAAGGAGTGTTTACCTATGTTAATATCATATACACAGAGTGCATTTGTAGAAGGTCGTTTGCTCACGGACAATGCATTAGTTGCGTTTGAGCTGAATCACTATATCCAGCGAAAGAGACAAGGGGAGAATGGAGTAGTGGGGTTTAAAATTGATGTGTCTAAAGCCTATGATAGATTGGAATGGCATTTTTTGGAAGCTATGATGAAGAAGTTCGGGTTTAATAGTGTTTGGAGAGAACGTGTGATGGCATATGTCACAACAGTTTCATATAGTTTTGTCCGTGAGGGAGAGATCTTTGGTGATGTGCAACCACAACGGGGTATTAGACAAGGGGATCCTATATCCCCTTATCTATATATATTATGTGCAGAAGGTTTAAGCTCTATGATTCGTAGACATGAAGAGGTGGGTTTGCTGCATGGGTGTTCAATTGCTCGAGGGGCACCTCCAGTGTCACATTTACTATTTGCAGATGACTCCTACTTTTTCTTCAGAGCTACAAGGCCTGAGGCACTGATCTTGTGACATAGAATGCTCTTCCATTGAGTTCCAGAGCCTACTGTACCACAGAAGGAATAATTGCACAGTAGATATTCATTCTTTTTCCTTTTTTTCTTGTTTACACACCTCGCAGAATAAGAACATTGCAGGTAGAAAAATGCCAAATTCTGGAATTTGCATATCATATATATCAAAAAAAAAAAAAATTGCACCTGAAACACATCACACAAAAATTATTAAGACATCTTGAGGGAGTAAAAATAAAATAAAATACAAAAAAAATCAATCTAGAAAAAAAATGATACAAAAAATTGAAATTGAAAGAAAAAGTTTTTTTTAATTTATTTATTAACTATATAAGAACTTTGGGTTGCCTCCCAAAAAACGCTCAAAGTCATTAGCTCAACCTCCTCTAAATTAATCTGGTGAAGGTAGAATATCCACTTCCTCGATCAAAAACTCACCACCATTGATATGGGTTGAAAAATAACCCTAAGTACATAATAAATGATATATTGAGTAGACCTAGATTGGTTCAAGAATTAAGCCCAATTAATAAGGCTTGAAATCCTAATTATTTATTAATTTTGTAATTAATAAAAAGGGAAAATATACAACTCGTTAAATAAGTCCAAAGTTGTGCCAACTCCATCAAGGAGTAATCTCCAAGATATGTAAACCTAATAGGAGTCAGCCTCCTACAAACTAGGATTCACAATCCTGATCTAAAAGGGTGACTTAGCCCCCAAGTAACCTAATTCTACCCTAAATGCAGGGCTCCTGACGCCTATATAAAGGACCTAATCCTTCAACCAGAACTACGTTTTTTGTCTCGATTCTCAATCACGGATTGAGGTGCGTAGGCATCTTATGAGGACTGATTCAGTCACGAAACACGAGAACAGCCATTAAAGGTCGAAAGCTTTTAAACCCTAAGCATTAATTACACCCTAGTTTTTATTCCACAACATTTGGTGCCGTCTGTGGGAAATTGAACGTCAACCATGACAAATACACGGAGAACAAATTGAGCAACTCAAACTTCTGAAGGGCTACCTCTTACCTCTGAAACAGAGACTCATGGAAGCCAACCACCGCCCACTACTGACACTCAAGGGGCGAGTATCCCTCTTACCACTACTCAAGGACCAGAAATCCCAATTTCAGTTGAAGGGACGAATCCCCTACAAATGGTTGTTCATGAACCTGATCCTCGGGCTCAAGAGACTGTTCTCCAGCAACCAATCACAACCTTCTAGCTGCTTTTGAATGCACCACGTGGCCTTCAACTCCATACCACGGAACTTCCTCAATATACGACTCAAACTCTTGGGATGCCAATTTATGGTATGCCACCTCGACCTACAATTGGGAATAGTGGTGCCAATCCAGCATACCACGAAGTGTACGTGCCTCCTTATATTCAAGGCCTAGAGCCCGTAAAACCACAAGTTCAAACTCGAACTCAACAAACTCCATTGATTCGTAACTTCTCTGGTCCGTATACCGTGTTGCCCAGTGATTAACAATTATAGAAGGGGGGTTGAATACAATTGTATAAGATTATCGACTAATAAACACAAATATGAAAATAATAACAACTTTATTAATTCTGATATAAAACTGTTACAAAACTCTCTCAAGAAATTCTAATGTTCTTGAAAGCTGCAAGGTTACAATAATACTCGTGTATGCGATTGATCTAAAATCAAAACCTAAACTGTGTTTATATAGTACACACAACTGCTCTATCGATTACAAGATAAGTCCAAATCAATTACAAACTATATTCATACATATCCTAACTGATAGTTGCATTCCTATAACCTAGCAACCGACAAATTAACTTTCCTTATTTTTCTGGGCTTGATAGTTATCTTGAAGTAATACTGATCAGCTTCCAGTCCTGATGATAATCCTGATCATAGTCCTGATAGCAATCCTGATACTGATGATGTAAAATCCTGATGACATCAGTATCACAATCCTGACTAGCAATCCAGATACTGATGATCATTGAATCCTGATCTAACAATCTCCCCCAATCTCATACTTTGTAAAATAAAGTATAGATTCCTAGATTCAATGATGCCAAAAATATATTTACAAAATGTACAAGAAATATCAGTAGCAAACTTATCTTTAAATTCTTTGATAGAACAGATTCATGTTCAAGAAGTTTGACAATAAATTTTCTTTTCTGTCTTCAAGAATCTGAATCAGTCTTCCCTTTAGATTTCCGAGTTCTTCATCTTCCTCATCAATCTGGTAGATAGCTGCTCTGAAATTTTGAAAAGAACTTCTTTGTAGATCGGATTCTTTAATCAAGAGATAAACAATTTCCTTCCCATCAGGATTAAGAGACAATTGTTTCATGCCTAGAGTCATTTCATTGATAGCACTGCCTCTCTGCATTTCAACTTCTTGATCTCTAAGATTTAAGTACATGGGAGTATAAATGCCAACATAGTTTTTTCCTCCATCAAATCTTTGTCTAATGGTTGACAAAATTATATCAGACCATTCCTTGCACACTCTATTCTTCCATTTGAGCAAATAATGAACATATTTCAGTTCCTTTGTAGTTTTCACTAGCAGCTCCTGAATGGACATTATCTTCACACTTCCATCTTTCATGAAGTACAGAAGCTTCTCTTTCTTTTTAGCACAATCATGACAATCTAAAACTATATCTACAGCTTGTAAATTGTTCAGGTGTTTAGAAGTTAAGTTACCTCCAATTTCAGTCAGTGCATGAGGATCAACATAAGGCATGTTTAAGAATTCAGCATCCATGTGACCTATGCTTCCTCTTGTATTGTGTGGCATCTGCTTTAAGCTCAAAAACATTTCTAACCATAGTGCTTTAGATATCTGTAAACCAGAAAAGTCTGCAACACTAGAAACATTTGTTATAATACCACCTGATTGAAAATTGACAGGTCTATTGCACTGAATAGTGTCAATATGCTTCCACTTCTTATCTTTCTCCCTTTCAAGAACATAGATCTTTTCTAGCTTGTGTTGTTGTCTTCTATTATTCTTCCACAACAACTTGCTTGATTTGATCAGCATTTGCACATAGAGATTGAAATCTCTATCTGTTGTTCTTTTTATCTCTCTTCTTCTTGCTTCTTCTTCTTTATCAACTTCTAGATTGTGAGAATAAACCACAGTAGAAAGTATTAACAAATCAACCTCTTGTAGAATTTCAGATTCATCAGGATCTTGAACAGTGTCAGGATTAGAAAGTTCAATTTGAGTTGTATTACTGATGAGAGTTGATTGTCTTGGTTTCTTCTCAAAATCACCCGAGGTTCATAATCTTCACCATCTTCATGAAAAATATTCCTGACAAGTTGAGTATCAGGAATTTTTGGAATTTGAGCATCCTCGGTGATTTCTTCATTCCTTAACCCTCTAGACCTTGTTTGTCTAGGTATAGACTGTGTTGATCTCCTTCCTCTTCTAGCTCCTCTCCTACCTATGCCTCTTCCTCTAACAGGAGCAGGATTATTAAAACTTTCCATGATCTGTTTTTGTTGTCTCAGAAAATCTTCTTGAGAAAGATCAGGATATTCTTCAGTAGCAGTAGAGAGAGCTTTTCTTGCAAACAATTGTTGAACCATCGTATCAGTATGATAAAGAGTAAAAACATCACCAGCTTTAGTCTTGAACTTCTGAAAGAGATTAGCAGCATCCTCGGGATTTTCAATAATTACATCTTCATCACCTTCAGGAATTGTAGATAAAGTTTGTCCATGACCAGGCATCAGGATTTGGTCACCTATCAGGATTTGCTCTTCCGTCAGGATCTGAGAGTTCACTAAGGTTCTTACTGTTCTCACTCCAGAATCAGAAACATGAGTTGACTTCATGGATTGACTTTGAGAAGTTTTTCTTGTAGACTTCACCATAGCAGCATCAGAGGTTTCTCATTTTCTTACTAAATCATCACCATTATTTCCAGTATTATCATCATCTTCATTTCTTCTTAATACTAGATCAGGTGTACATTTTGTCTGACTCACCTTCTCCCCCTTTTTGGCATCAGGATTTGATAATAAATTTAAAATCAAAGAGATAGAGGCTTGAATATCAGTTACCTTAGAATCCAAAGAGTCTCTTCTGCTGTTGATAGCAGACTGTTCAGTGATAAGAGACTTGACATGTGAATCTACAACTCTGTTATTCCCAGACAATGAATCAAGATTGTAGAAGGGGGGGGTTGAATACAATCTTTAAAAATTCTTCTTGATTCTTGATAGTGAAGATGTGAAAATAAAACAAGAACAAAAACACAAATAAGATGACACAAGAATTAAAAATCCAGGTGGATTGTTTTTGTCTGCCTGAGAGATTTTTATTGAATAAATCTTTGTGATGTTTATGAATAAACACACAGCAGAAATACACAACTCTAGCTTCGGCAATTTACAAGAATATTGCTTTCTGCTCTCTAAATTGCCTAATTGATTTCTTGGTTCTAGAGTTATGCTACTACTTGGTTATATATCCCAAGTTAACAAGGATATTTGAACAACTAATAATACAAAAAGTAAATCTGTTCATGATCCTTGTTTCTCCATTATGAGCAGTGGCCCATGTGTTGGTAGCTTGCCCTTCTTGGCCGATTGTCTTTTATAGAAATTCTACTTTTGACCATGCAAACAGAATGCTTCTTTCTTCTCATGACCTTTCCAGAGAAACTGGTTTCCATGCTCTTTTTAGTCTGTCAACCCATGTGCTCTGACTTATCTGTCCCTTTCACAAGTACAGAGTGTATCCGTAGAAGCTACTTGAGTTGTATCCGTTGACAGTATCTTGATCACATACGTAGACAACTGGTACTGTTATCCGTAGACAGTACAATGTCCATATCCGTAGAAGGCTAATTAAGATATCTGTTGACAGTCAACTTCACTTATGCAGAATTACAAGGCATCAACTATTTACAATTAGCCTCCCTATTCTACATATCTATTGATAGTCAACATGACTCATTCAACCTATCAAGACTACTTCAACTTAAAAAACAGAACTACAAAAGCATGTTACATTGAGTCTTATCTGTAGATAAGCTACCCATCAACGGATACTGCAAGAGTATACTATCCGTTGATAGCTACATTTTACTTGTACAATTTTTACTAAGTTAATTTGGTTATCATCAAGAAACAACATAGTTCCTAACAAACTCTGAGTTGAAGAGCAGTAGGTGCCTTTGCCAAACTTTGTGAGATATCAGTCCTTACCAGAGAATTAGCAGTCTTAACAGAATCAATCACATCCTTGAGGCTCTTGCTTAAAAGAGTCGTAGCCTTCAAGTGATTCCTTACATCTTTATTCTGAATTAAGCTTGCTGCATAAGAAGCATGTTGTAGTGCACATGGGTAGCTTACAAAATCAGCAGATCTGTACCATTCATTATCCCATGCATGTCTTCTAAATTGCTCAGCATCATCTGTTGCAGAAAGACCAGAAAAATCTTGAACTCTAGCTTTGCCATCCATAAAAGTGCTTGAAGAACCATGAGTAGTTCCAAGACTTGATTTGATTGAAGTGGCAAGTTCATCCTTATCAACATCATCTTCATTATCATCATCACTATCATTAGATTCATCATTAGAAATAGGATCAGTAATAGCAACACCTTTGAGCTTATCCTGATGATCTGAGATAGAGTTTGTCATTGGTCTTGAGTCAAGTGGTTGTATCAGGATTGGCTCAGTATCAGGAGCACCACTTGTGTCAGGAGCAACACTGTCATGATTTGATGGGCTTGCATCAGTATTTGCTACCAATGGTTCTTGTGTAGCCTGAGGTTCAGAAGCTGCTTCAACACTTTGAGTTAAAGGTTCTTGTGTGCTTCCCTCATTGATAGTGTCCCCGGCCAATATTTCCATTGCATTAGCATCAGAAACCCCTTGAGAATTATTAGTAAGTCCCTTAGAATCTGTAGCTGATTTGCCTGCATCTTCACTTTGAGAAGATGGTTCTTGTGTGGCAGGAATGTGAATGTCTTCATTCTCCCTTTGAGAAAATGGTTCTTGTGTGACCATTCCATCAGATTTGCCTTCACTCACACTTTGAGTGAGTGGTTCTTGTGTGGCGGGATCTTCAATAGCTGCTGAACTACTTTGAAGTTCAGGTTCTTGTGAGCTTGATCCTTTCAGTTTCTTCTGTCTTTTGAAAACAATCTCATCTGCCTTCCTTTTCTTCAAAATATGTGGAGGTGAAAAACTAAGTTTGGAAGCAGTCTCAACAGCCTTCTCCCAAAAAATTTCAACTATCCTGTGATGTGGAGAGGGAGGTGCTGGAGAGTCTGAGATTAAAATAGTTTTCTGTGGTGATGCATCAGGAGTACTAACGTCAGGATTTGCATGAGCATCAGGAATTGATGACTCATCAGGATTTGTTGTCTGACCATCAGTATTCTTCACCATCAAAAGAATATGATACATGCTTTTTATCAATTTTCTTTTCTTCTATGGATTTGCAGTTTGTGCCACAGCTTCAGTAGCAGTATCAAAAACTTCCTTTTGAATCTTGAACTTGGAGGATAGTGCCATATCATCCTCAGAATCAGAATCAGCACCCAAAATCAAATTTCTTTTAACAGCAACCTCCTCAACTCTATCAGCCTTTTTTCACCAGGACCCCTTGTACACCCCCTTGTGTCTTCTTTTTGGTGAGTGGTGTAGAGTGTGCAAGGAATGGTCTGATATAATTTTGTCAACCATTAGACAAAGATTTGATGGAGGAAAGAACTATATTGGCATTTATACTCCCATGTACTTAAATCTTAGAGATCAAGAAGTTGAAATGTAGAGAGGCAGTCCTGTCAAGGAAATGTCTCTAGGCATAAAACAATTGTCTCTTCATTTCTTGCACTAGTTTCCAGACTTCATTTCTTTCAAATTCATTCAACTCTTCTTGCATTGCAGTAACCCAATCAACATCTTTAAGTGCATCTTCAAATTTCTTAGGTTCCTCCTTGGATAGAAAGTTATGATATAGACATTCATTCTGAGTTGCACTTCTTGTTTTAACACCTGCATCAGGATCCCCAATTATCAAATCAGGAGTGTGACTTTTAGTCCATTTCCTTGCTGGTGGTAAATCATTCTTTGAAGTAGATGCTCCCCCTGGATTGGTGTTGTCATCAAAAGAGCTTGAATCAGTAGAAGCTCCCCCTGAATTGTTGTTGTTTCCTCCTGATGGGTTATCAGGATTATCACTTGAATCGGTATTTGAAGAATCATGTACTGATGATTGAATAGTTTCAGTATCAGTAACAGTCTCATGTTGCTCCCCCTCAACATGTGGACTGTCAATAGCATCATCAGTAACTGTTGCCCAGTAAATAACAATTGTAGAAGGGGGTTGAATACAATTGTATAAGATTCTCGACTTTATATAACACAAATATGAAAGATCAATAACAATAACAGCTTTATTAACTTTGATATAAAACTGTTACAAACTCTCTTAAGAAATTCTGATGTTCTTAAGAGCTGCTAGCTTACAAAAACTCTCTCAAGAAATTCTGTTCTTAAGAGCTTCTCTCCGATTATGTTTTCTCTCGAATGAATACATAAATCGAAACCAAAACTGTGTTTATATAGTGCACACAGCTTCTCTATCAATAACAAGATAAGTCCTAATCATAACAAAGATAGAAACATATCTTTAATCGATAGCTGCATTCTACAAACCAGGAACAAACTTCCATGTTTATCTAGACTCCAAATATAACTCGAAGTAGGAATCCTGATCAGCTTCAAGTCCTGATGATCAAACCTGATCATAGTCTGAGTAGGAATCCTGATGATCAATAAGATACTGACGCTTGATCAAATACTGATGAACATGCAATACTGATGACGTCAGCAATCCTGATCAGTTGAGTCTAGTTGAGGTAAATCCAACCAGGAGAAACAGCAGAACTATTTTTAAATTGAAAGATTTTCCTAAATAAGGGAACGGAAAGTGGAAAATTGTTTTTTAAACACAAAACCATGAAACACATGATTATTCTCCAAGCATTTGGAGGCAATTGACAGGGATTAATTTGAACGTCTTCTAAAAGTTTAGGTATGAATTCATCAAAGGAAAACCTAAGACTTGCGACTATGGCATCTCTATAAATACAAAGAGCATTAGGCCTCCAATGGCAGGAACGGTCACCGGGACCGACGGGAACAAGTTTTAAGGGAGCCTAAACCCTATACATTTTGTTATAATCCCTAATTTTATCAACATCATGAAACGTATTACTACAGTCGTAAGAATCTAACACAGAGACGAATGGGTATTCATCTCCACGTTCATTAATCATATCATGCAAAGACATGTATTCAGAATGATTGGGTATAGTACCTCGTTTGGAAGCATAACTTACTTTCTGAAGGCGTTTTTGATGCACGATCGCCCATTGATATTCACGGGATAAAGGTTTGAAACCCAGAAAATCTTTAAATCTTCAAGTAAAAACCCAGAAAATCTTCAAGTAAAAACCCAGAAAATCTTCAAATCTTCAAGAAAAAACCCAGAAAATCTTCAAATGACAGCCCAGAAAATCTTCAAATCTATAAGTAAAAACCCAGAAAATGATGAATATGGTCGAAAAATCTCACCGGAAATCGCTCAAACTACAGAGAAAAATGTGAGAAATAGAATTTAACAAAAGTAACTTTGTAAGAAAGTGAAGTGAGAAATGAAATCTCACTACACTCTTATATAAGTGATAGAACCGGTCACTTGACCGGTTGAAAGAAGGGGCAACCGACAATAGCCGGTTAAGGCCCAAGATCGTTTATTGGGCTCAACTACCAATGAGGCCTAGAGAAAAAGAAGCATAGCCCAATCAAAAGTAACCAAATGAAAAATACAAGTATTTCTTCTTCTTCAACCTCAAATGAGGTCGAAACTGTTCGACCTAAAAGCCAAAATGGCCATATTTTCGAGCTCAAACGAGGTCGAAAATAAGTTATAATATATAAAAAGAAAAATATAAGTATTTTTCCTCTTCGACCTCAAACGAGGTTGAAGCTGTTCGACTTGGAAGCCAAAATGGCCATTTTTTTTAGCTCAAATGAGGTCGAAAATGAAATAATAATCTTTCGATCTCAAATGAGACCGAAGGAGTTCGACCTTGACCACGAATCACGTATCTATTCGACCTCAAATGAGGTCGAAATATAATTGAGAATTTGAGATCATCTTCGACCTCAAACGAGGTCGAAAAATTCGACCTCAATCCAGGTCGATGTTGTTCGACATGGAATCAAAATGGAACAAATTATCGACCTCAAACGAGGTCGAAAAATTCGACCTCAATCCAGGTCGATGTTGTTCGACCTGGAGAGAAAATGGAACAAATTATCGACCTCAAACAAGGTCGAAAAATTCGACCTCAATCCAGGTCGATGTTGTTCGACCTGGGGGTAAAATGGAGCAAATTTTCGACCTCAAATGAGGTCGAAATTCTATCAAAAAAAAATTATCAGGGGCAATAGAATATAAAGTGGTTCAAAAATTCATACTTGAGGTATCAATTCAATATTTCTGATGACACGATAAAATTCTTGAAAAGTAGGAAAATTATAGAAGACCCTAAAATCTCGGAATAGATCAAAATAACTTCCATGAAAATCTAGAAAGGTTGTCTTAGAAGTTGGGGGACAAATGATATTGGTTGAAAAATAACCTTAAGTACATAATAAATGATATATTGAGAAGACCTAGATTGGTCCAAGAATTAAGCCCAATTAATAAGGCTTGAAACCCTAATTATTTATTAATTTCGTAATTAATAAAAAGGGAAAATATGCAGCTCGTTAAATAAGTCCAAAGTTGTGTCAACTCCATCAAGGAGTAATCTCCAAGATATTTAAACCTAATAGGAGTCGGCCTCCTACAAACTAGGATTCACAATCCTGATCAAAAAGGGTGACTTAGCCCCCAAGTAACCTAATTCTACCCTAAATGTAGGGCTCCTGACGCCTATATAAAGGACCCGATCCTTCAATCTGAACTACGTTTTTTGGCTTGATTCTCAAACATGGATTGAGGTACGTAGGCATCTTGTGAGGTTCGATTCAGTCACGAAACACGAGAACAACCATTAATGCTCGAAAGCTCTTAAACCCTAAACATTAATTACACCCTAGTTTTTAATTCCACGGTAACCACAAAAAGTATCAAGATTATCATAACAAGTTGTTTTTATCCTGCAAAAAGTCTCCAAAGAAACATTAGCAAAAGAAAATATGACATGAATAAGCAACAATCGTCTAAGTGCTTGTGCAATTTTAGAAAATTTTGTGATTAAACAAGGATAAAATTCAGCACCACGACAATAATAAACTCCCTTGATATTCACACGAGGTGGAGGCTCAGGTGGTGGCTTTTCAACACTCCTCTCTTTCTCAAGTTTCATTCAAACATCTTGGCTTATCACATTATTAATTAAGAAGATACTTCCATCTTCTCCCTTTTCTTGGACTTGAAACGTAAGATCCACTTTGGATGGACATTCAAATAAATTTTGAGAAAGATCATCTTGAACAACTGTTATCGCATCATCCTTGTAGGAAGTATTCTCAAATTGAGGAGCCTCGGAAGTAGAGGTGAGATCGAAAGAAAATTTACCAATACCCAATAGTTGATCCACATGAGCTATGTTTCGATTTGGGAATGGTAGCTTAGGCACAAGTTGTGGAAGAGAAATAACCACCATCTCGATATTTTTATTCCCCCATCTTCACTCACATTATCCTCAACAACAACATCATCATTGGCATTGTCATCAGTGGCATACTCCTCCACTTTATCAGTAGTCACGTCACCAACACAAATTGAGAAACCATCACACTCTTGATCACTTGTAAGAATTATATCATTCAAGTCCTCTTCTGGTTGGATGGATGGTTGTGGGGAAGAGTTAGGTTGCCATGATATAGAAGAAACATCCAAGTTTGCAATTTCAGTCTCCATAATCAACTTTTGATTTTGAATTCTTCAATCATCCTGGTGGTCTCATCATAACTTTGTTTCAATTTCATCACCATAACCCACAACTCGCTCGTCTGATCAGGTTGCACATCTACATTGGTTTGAGAAAGTTGTAGATCTTCTTGTTGAAGTGGAGGATATTCATATTGTTGTATTGATGGCTGCTCATATGGCTGAAAATATTGTTGCTCAAACTGTTGTTGACCGTGATATGGAATTTTTTTTAAAACCATGGTCCATGTGTGAGAAAGTCAATTGATCCATCCATTCTTGATCACAAGTATTAGAGTACTGATTGTACCCATATCCTTCTTCAAAAGAATTCATTTGTCCCAAGTGAGCATTCTGATAATTATAAACATTATACGAGCATTCGTAACCATAGTGACCCTGAATACCACAAACTTGATAGAAGTTGTAAGTTTTATGGGCCACTTGTGACATCTCATTGATACTCATTGGACGCATAGTAGGCTCTGTAGCTTTTAATGAGGCAACTTCTTGAGTTCGTGCCTCCAACATGGAAGAGAGGAGTGCTAAAGTATCAACTTCATCCACTGTAAACCTGTAAACACTCAAAGCCAAGAAAGTGTAGTAAAATTTGCCGCAATTGGAACTAAAATTCCAATGAGACAATGGAAACAACCTAAATAATCAAATTAAAATCACAATTAATTCAAAATCAATTTAAAATCAGCAAAAACTAGTTGTCTCCCCGGCAGCGGCGCCAAAAACTTGATGTGTTAAAATTGTAATACCGCAAGTGCACGGTGTCTGTTGCTAGTACAGAATGGCAAGCGGGTCGTATTCCACAAGGAGACATGTTCTATCAATTTCAATCCAATTATTGTCAATTGTTTCAAGAGCGAAAAGATTGTTTGGAGAATGTTAACTAACTAACTAATTAAACTAATTAACACTAATTATGACACGCTAAACAAGGATATTAGAAACCTAGGGCAATCAGGTCCATCATGCTTACACAATAATCGGCTTCTAAGCTAAAGCAATAATTGTGATCGTATAACTAGAGTATTTTAATCTCTCTCGAGCATTAACACTCTCGAAACATCTTACACAATTGAAAGAACATGGTATGCTTAATGCAAAACCTTTACAATTGCCTATGGATACTCATTTGAAATTATCCCCAGATAAAGGAGATCTTTTAAATGATCCAACAAAGTATCAAAGGCTAATGGGATAATTTATCTACCTATCAATCACCAAACATGATATCACATTCACTATGCAAGTGTTGACTCAGTTTATGCAACATCCTACTGATAAAGTATATTTTAGTATACATTTTAGATGATTTTATCCTCGTATTTATTGTGTTTTGCATTGATTTGAATTTGTATTTAATATATTTTGATGTTTTATTGTAGGAAATAAGGAATTCATAACTTAGAAGGATTTGTAACAAAAAGAGCTATTTTTGAGTGAAAATAGAAGAAAATTCGTATTACTGGGCTACACGTGTTGCATAACACTGTTCGGGCCGTATCTTGAGTTCCAGAAGTCCGTTTTTGATGATCTTAAAGTCCACGCGAAGCTTGCGGAATTCTCTTTAATTCTAAGGTGATCTAAGTAAGCAGAGCACGACTGGAAAAGCCCAGAAACTGGAGACAACAGTCAGCTGCGAATTTTACATTAAAATCCTACTCAATTATGTATTTCTACTTGTATAATATTTACAACATTGAAAAATACTTTTATTATTAGTTTTATAGGATCAGATTTTATTATTAGTTTTAGGGAGATACATACGTAATCTTGCTTTTAAGCTAGGGTTTTATATACAAAGAGAGGGAGCCATGGATTTTCATCTTGTGACAGGATTGATGATTGCAGGTTTTTCTATCTAAATTTCTTCTCTCTTCTTGTTAGTTTAATTATGTTTCTTTCTTGTCTTAGTTATTTTACTTGTTTGATTATTAGCGAGTAGTTGTTTCTAGGACATATAAGGGGAAGCCATGTTTACACTGTAATAATGGCATGGTGTTCATAGTGATTTGATTAGTTATGGTTAATTCTAATTGATTATGTTTTTATGTTTAATTTGTGTAATCGGTTGATATCATGAATTAATTTTATGCGAATATGAGTAATAGATCGAGAGATTTTACTACTAGAGACACACATACGATTAGCATAATTGAATTTGAGTGCGAGAGCATTATTGAATTTCTGAGAGCGTTGATGTTTGAGAGAGATTAACAGTTGCCTAATCTTATTGGGTCGACGTTCTCGTCAAATTACGCATATAAAATTTCCTAATGTCTATACACTTTCGGTCTCGTAGGGCTCCAATACCATTTATAATATCCAAGTTCTTAATCGAATGGATACTGACGGTGACGGAGCAGAAAACTAATTCAGTGGGGGCAATTTATATAATAATTTAAAAATATTATCGTAAAATGAATTAGAAAATAAAAAAATATCTACATTTCACTTTTTTCATTACTTTGGTTACAACTAAAATTCTTGTATGATAGTCATAAGTCTTTTTGTTTTTCTAGAACTTGACAAAAAAGATTTTATGAACATTTGTAAAAGGTAAGACCAATATAGAAAACTTGTAAGAAAAAAAATATAAAAAAATTTATAAGATGTAATTAAAAAAGAACTATAAGAGACCACAACAATGGTATCAAAAAATTTATCATAGCATGAGAGCCTAATACAAAATCATATCATCGAAACCACAACAATGATGTTGATGGTTTTGTGGGAGAGACTGTCTCAAACTAATGACGAGGACAACTTGCAACAAGATCAGACGACCGACGATCGATTGAAAACGGCGATGACTATTTACACCATGAACGATGACGACCCAAAAAATTGTTTCTCGATGGAAAACAACAACGACGATGACCTCGTGATCGTTTCTTGATTGAAAACGATATCATGAACAAAGACGACGAACGATGACGATAGTTTCTTAATTGGAAAAGACTACTTTCAAGTTTTTTTTTTTAATTTTCTTATTATTTTACAAACTTTCAATACTTATTATTTTGAGTTTCGTGAGTTTGAGGACGGATGTTAACATATTATTATTGATGTAATACGAAAAATTATAGTAATTATTATTATTAGCGTAATAAGGATAATTTCCTTATTATATTAATTATCTTTATTATTGATTAGGTATTGACTATATAAACGGTCATTATATTGTAAACAAATCAAGATTTTTGCGCTCGTCATTGAATAAACGAGTATTTACGAATATTTTATCATACCTCATTCGGCATCAGCCCAATAAGACTTAAACCATGATCTTCATCCAAAACAAAGAGCTAGCAACCACCTGATCTACAAAGTACTCACTGAAATATGTACACTCAAATATGTACACTGCCTACTTTTTACTCTGAAACTCAGGAGGCCAGGGAGTCAGGGACCCTTCCGAATCCCTCTAATCTGTCACTTGCTATTGAATCCAATTATCCATCACAGATCGATCCGAAATAGCTATTAATTTATAAATTTGTTCTTATATATGTCTTGAATAATCTCATTTTAATTGATAATTCGTCACTTGATACTAACCTCAACTACCCACCACAGGGTAGTGAAATAGCTAGTAATTTATAAATTTGTTGTTATAAATGACTTGAATAATCTCATTTTAATTGATATGGAATGATACATACATCATTAATTTATCCACTAAAAAAATGAGAGAGGGTTAACTTCAAAAAAGTCAATTTAGAAATAATAAATATAGAAATAGTTTGAGAAAAATTACTGTTAAATTTATTTCGAAAATAAATATATACATGTAAATTGTAATTTCAATTAAATACTAGTAGCCCGCGCTTCGCGCAGGAACGTTGAATTTTTCTTTTTCATTGAAATATAATTATATTTCTTTTTATTAAAATTAAATATTTAGTTAAAAGGGTCTATTGATTTTCAATTTTACTATTTGCTAAATATTTTTTGTTTAATAAAAATTAATACTATCTTAATATTTCAGTCAAAACTACCATTGTTAAGAATCCATACTTACTCTTTGATTTTTGGCAAGTCTTATAGTACTCATGTGACTAAAATGTGGAGGTGAATCAAACTAATATTCTTCAGTATCATAATGCTCTAATTATATGAAAAACATGAACCAGATATAATGAGCTCAATTAATCAAATATTTAAATTATTGACATTAAAAGAAAATGAAAAAATATAAGAAGCAAATAATTTATATGTATTTGAAAAATTTTGCAAAAAAATAAAGGTACATGACAATAAAATTTAGAAATAATATTATGCAGTTTGAGATCATATTTAGGTACAATTAAGATTTCCTATATTTGAATTGACCTTTTAATAAATTTGATATTTGAAAAAAAAAATGTTAGGGAACTCACCAAAATGCCCCAAAACATTTCCCAAATTCATTCTTAAAGGTAACATTTCTTATAAAAATATGGAATCTCGCGTGCGAGCCCATAAATTAAAAATTGTCGAGTGTAAACCATGTCATTTTATACAAAATTTAGGATATTTTGTTGGGTCCCCGACATTATTGAAAGATTTGATATCTTTGCATTAATTTGAATTAAGATGGGTAATCGATCAGCAATATTTTAAGACATTAGTATTACACACATAATGACGTGCCATTATTAGGATATTATTTTTTGATGTTAAATGACCTTTACATCCTTTTAAAATTGTTCGGGAATTATAATTTACATAGATAACATGTGATTGTGGGAGGGGGTTTCATTCCGTTACATAATTTGTATTCCTTTCTTTTTATCAATTTCTTTATCGTTTCCTTTTTGAATGTCAATCTCAATTTTTTACATTTCAAAATATTTTAGAAGTAATAAAATTTTTCGATATAAATATTAACTACTTCCCTACTTTTCTTTATTTTATCTATTGTATAACTTAAATATTAATGAATTCCACTTTACTCATTTCTCTAACTCATCCTAACTCAAATGTAAATAATTAATTGAACAGAAGAAGTATATTGAATATCAATTTCTTCTTAAAGTTTATACTTATTGAAAATTTAACTCACCTAATTATTCGAGGTATTTTTTTTTTTTTTTGATAAAATCGTACTTGCATTAAAATATCTCAAAGTAACAGATGATACAATCTCGAGCAGAAACATTCCACTCTGAAAGACCTGACATAGAATATGTCGCCCTTGCTAAACAATAAGCTACAATATTCGCAGACCTATGTGTGTAACACACTAACACTTCATCAAAGTGTTTATCCATATTATCCGTACAAGCCTCCAAGATAATATAATCCAGCACCAAAACTCACTCAAACGGTGAGACAAAAACAAACTCACACAAACAAGCGGTGAGACAAAATCAACAAAACAAAATCGATCTTACAATCGGAAAAGGCTTAGAACCTTAGATCCGAATTAACTTTAGATCAACTAAAACAAGCAATCCTTAGATCCGGAGCGAAACCACAAAAACAAGAGGAACCGAAAATCCACCCGCTTGAATCTGAGAAGAAGGACAACGGAAGCTCTGATGGTTAGATCTAGGGCTTTTCTTATTGAAACAAGAAACAAATTCGAGGATAAAACTCGATTTTATTGAAAGAAAGAGAGGGATTGATGGCGGGAAAGGAGATGGGTGGTGAAGGAGGAGGAGGGAGGGTCGGAGAAGAGGTAGGGGGCGACGGCGGCTACGTTAGTCGACTCTCATTTAGAGAGAATATTTAGGTTTTTGTAAATTATGTACATAATTATTCGAGGTATTTGAGACTGTCTATAGTTACGAAAGTAACACTGTCCCTGTATTCCTATCGCTTTACCGCAGCTGCAGTTTTTTATTTTTCTGAATCGTTCATAGATTTGAAACAAACTTTGGTTATATACGACAAAAATATATCTTAGAATATGAGGTCAATAATCGAGAATGCCAAATTGGTCGCCGACCTATGTTAGTGGCGATCTATCTACCCTATCATTGTTTGATAATTCGAGCAAAGAAATACTCCCTCCGTCCCTCTGAGTAGTATACATTGGGTTTGGGCACGGAGACCAAAAAAAGATATAAAAAATGAGTAAAAGTAGATGAAAAGTGGGTAAAGTGGTGGGACCTATCAATATTTAATAATAGGTTTGAGATAGTGGAGAAAAATAGTTTGTGTAATAGTGTTTTATATTATTATAGAATAGAGATACTGGAGAAAGTAGTGGGTGTAATAGTGTTTTATATTATTAAAAGTTACTATTTTTGGAATATATAGAAATGAGAGGGACATCCCAAAATGGAAAGTGTATAGAAATGAATGGGATAGAGGGAGTATGTTTTACTTGATTAGACCGCTGAAAATTTCTTATCATTTTCCTTATCCCATTATTGATAAATTATCGAAAATGTTATTTCTGACCACTTATTCATCGTAATTACTTACTAAAGAACACTTGATACTGTAGCAGTAAAAACTCAGTTTCTTGGTAAGTTATTAAAAATTAACAAGCCAAGCACGATTATAAAAACGGCTGTTTAACACTAAAAATAAGATTTGCATTACGTTTAATGCTGATTTTAATCTATTTTTTGTGTTAAATATAGTTAACTTTGTTTTAAAACATTGAGATGTACGAATGGTAAGTCCAGCAACTCTGCAAGTGATATATTTTTCCCAATGGCCAAGGGTAACGAACGAAGGGCCAGTATCATCACTACATTGGAAAATTCAAGTCATCAGAGCAGATAAGATGATGGGTTTGTGCCACATGTCAACACATTATAGGTGGATATTGATAAGGTGATCGATCCAAGCTTGCACTCACTCTGTGGCTACAATATCACAATGTCAGTATCAGTAATTCAATGGCTAAAATTGGCTTAAATTTTACTGGATAGGATTAGAAACCGTTAGATGTAAGAGGTAAATTAAGTGGCTATATATTTCAAGGAAGCTACTAGCCCTGTCAAACACTGATAACAGAACAACAGTGTGTTATTCAAATGGCATCTTCCATGATCTCATCAGTAGCTCCCGTTACTCGTGCCACCCCTGCTCAGGCTACCATGGTGGCTCCTTTCACCGGCCTAAAGTCCACCGTCGCTTTCCCAGTTACCCGCAAGCTGGAAAATGACATCACCTCCATCACCAGCAACGGTGGAAGAGTGCAGTGCATGAAGGTATAATTTATCAACCCTTATTACGTACCTGTTACATTTACTTGTAGTATTTACGTAGTCGCGTACTTGAACCCTGTTAATTACATTACAATTAATTAAAAACAGAACAAGTAGACTATAATTTGTTATAATACTGACCTGAACAATGTACTATCTACATAAATTGGTATTTGAATTGGAGCAATAATGTAACTTTTTTGGTAAATGCAGGTATGGCCACCACTAGGCCTGAAGAAGTTTGAGACACTCTCATACCTTCCTCCTCTAACTACTGAACAATTGGCCAAGGAAGTCGATTACCTTCTACGATCCGGATGGGTTCCCTGTTTGGAATTCGAGTTGGAGGTATTACATTTATTTTTCGTCTTGTAAAACATTACCAAAACTTTTTCATGTGTGTATTAGCTAATTGTTTCTTAAGTACATTTGTTAATAATAATTTTTTTGATAATGTGAATCAACGCAGCATGGTTTCGTGTACCGTGAGCACAACAAATCCCCAGGATACTATGACGGACGATACTGGGTGATGTGGAAGCTTCCTATGTTCGGGTGCACTGACTCATCCCAGGTGTTGAAGGAACTTGATGAATGTGTCAAGGAGTACCCCTCAGCTTTCGTCCGTATTATCGGATTCGACAACGTTCGTCAAGTGCAGTGCATCAGTTTCATTGCCCACCAGCCAGAATAAACCAGACCAACCTAGCTATTAATCTTTCATTCTAATAATGATGAGAGTTTTTAGATGGTTGTTTCATTTATCTATCTTTTCGGCTCTGTCATAAACCTCTGTTCGCTTTCCTTCACAACTCTGTTAAATTTGTATTTAATTTTGTTGTTGTACCTCTCCACAAGGAAACTGGAACTATAGAGGACTGATATATAATATTTTTGTTTTTGATATAATAATTCCTCTCACCATATTTTGAAAAAGAATTAAATTTTTTAACTTGCAGCTCCAACTATTCATAAGAATTAAATTATACTTGAAAAAGAGAATATCTTTTTAAAGCAGTAGCAGCAATTTTTCCAGGTTATCTGCAGAAAGTCAGAAACAACTGACGGGAAAGTAATGAAACTCATGTTGTTACAGGTTGAAGTGAACTCCAACTTGAAGAATTTAACGGGACATACTGATTCAAATTTTATGTACCAAACATAAAAACTTTTCCCAAGTATCACAAAAATTAATCCTAAAATAGAAGGCTATAAGCTTTTACCATGAAATCCATTTTTCATCTCCAACGGTAACCAACAAGTGTGCTAGATGCTACTGCATATATATCATAGTATTGTTTGGGAGATATTTCGAGTTTAAACCCCACCCAATTCGTTGTTAACTGTACATATATCATAGTATTGTTTGGGAGATGTTTCGAGTTCAAACCCCACATCACCAATATTCCTAAACTATATCTATATTATAGTTTAGGAATATCTATAATATTATCTATAATATCTATATTCCTCGCTGGTGCTTCTTAGCAAGTTTGTGCTCCTAGGCGGTTTGTTTTGGTGATCTACTCGTTGCCCTTGACAAGCTTTTGAGTGAGTGCGAGTGTTAAAGGGTATAGGATCCATTTGGTGGTTTTTCCCACTTTAAGATTTTAGAGAGTCGGTCATCCAACATTCATAGACAACTCTTCCATGACGACCTCAGTTCGCCAGATTGGGTTGGCAATTATTGGAGCAGGCCGATTCTGAACTTTTTGGGGTCCTAGACAAAATAATAAATGAGGGCCCCTGTTTAAAAAAATTGATAGTTATTTGTTAAAATAATTTATTACTTAAGCCACTATATGTTTATTAATAAAAATATCAAAAAAAAATTGTCTTAGCAATTAATTTTCACGGTTTAATACATAATGTAACATTTCAAAATAGAAAAAGGCTGTACAAATTTTTTGAGATCAAACCTTCACTATTCAAATGTAATTGTCTCTATTTAAATTGCAAAATAAATCATGTTGTCATATTTAAGAGGAGATAAGAATTTAAATAAGATTGAATATAAAAAATGACTTAATTTTGCATTACAAAAAAAATGACTTAATTTTTGGGATGCATTGAAGTTTTTGATGTATTTAATAATAGATGGAGATAATTTTGTGAATAAAAAGAGTTTGGATCTAAGTAGAAAAATGAAAGAAGTCTAAAAATTTAATTGTGATAGGGTAAAGAGTGATAAGTGTAACACTCACGAGAAAATCTTTGATTTTTTAATATGTTTTATATTATTTTTATTCTCCATCACTGTAGTATAATCTAAAAAAATGATCTATTCTAAGCATGGGCCCTTGACCACTGCCCTCCAGACTACCTCAGAACAGGGCCTGCAATGGAGCAAGCTATTAACCCACAGTGCAAACTGTTTTGTTTGCATATGAACAATTGAACATCAAGGCCAAGTTGCATGTTTCGACAACCTTATCTTGACATGGCATCAGAATGAGTAGAAACAAGAGTGTCATGGGTCTTCTGCATTTCCAGTTTGATGGGCTGCTGCTGCGTTCTGCAATATTCCATCATCACATCGCGATGCCTTGTCCTTTTGTGCATAAGAAGACGCCTACAATGTTCTTAGACTATTCTTCATGGACATGCTGCTGCTCATTTCATATAATCAAAAGCTCCGCTCTCTGTTGATTCATTCAATTAACATAGCTTTCCTCTACTTTTAGATTGACATGGAAATGCAGATATAACAGTAAAAAATAAAATTTTGAAGTTGGAGATTGTACATGCAATCCTAAAAACATTAGGCTTCCAACTATTGAACTCCAGTAAAAATGGCTTGCAGGAACCTGAATGTAGCCACCTCAGAACCTGTTCAAATGAAACAACCTTGTAACAATTGAAAAGTAACTACCAGCCTACTGCTGCCTACCACCCCCTCACATCACAAATAGCATAAAAAGAACATAATATGCAGATTTTGGTAAATGAAAATCAGAACTTCTTTGCAAGTAAAAAACTGCCCATCCAACACAAGCACAGAAATGTCAAAAAGCACCACCTAAACCACTGGGAACAAACAATTAACACTATTATAGCAAATATATACTTCTTCCACATCAAACAGTCCACATATATTTCACCATCCAAATGAATAGCGAAACATGAAATCCTATAAACAAAAAACTTGGGGATATATTTACATATTTTGTATATATTTACACAGTGAACGAGTACCAGTATCACTCCAAGATTTCTTTCTTACAGAGTTTCTTCATACACTGCCCACTATATTATTAGACCCCATAATCTGACTCCGAAAACTGAGTCCCTTTTGTACTTCAACATTACAAGAGGTTACCCATCAGAAAATACTACCAATAATTTTAATTACTTTAGTTAGTAACTCTACATACAGACAGACACTATACATACAAACTCGATTTTTACAGACATATCTACACTGGCAAAAGGATATCACTTTCTCTCTCTCGAAAAAGCTTAAGCTACTCTCTTGTAATGTTGATCTCATCTTCAAATATCTATGTTCAGTAAAGTATTTGCTCAAGAAATCTAAGCCATTGTGGGTATGCTGCAGCTGCGGCTATCCCTGTCAAAACAATCGAAACCCCCCTCAATTCTAACAACTGGTACGTTCCCAAAATTTGCCCGACCACATGCTCCTTTCCTTGCAGATGATGATGGGGATGCTGGCATACCATCCAGAATGGAAATTGTCCTAGGTGATATCTGGGTGACCTCATCCCCAAATCGAGCATCTTGAATTAGTGGGTTAGAAACCCTGCTTGGCGGCGACCCACAAAAAAAAGGGGATGGCGAGGCAGTCTGAGTACATGTCTGTTCCACTGTATAACCACCCTGCAATTGTAAATGTAAAGTCAATTTCTGTTTGAATGAGATTGAATGCAAAAATGAAGAATTTATAATCGCATAAACACCTAGAGACTCATTTTATGTATAAATATCCACAGTTTATCTCAACACAGCACCCGAGTTCAACGTGAGCACATTTGGACAAAAAAATGTACTAAATTAGAAAGCACAAAACCATAATTGCAATAAACCACAAGATATATTTGAAGTGAAAATTCAAGTAAGTTACGAAGAGGGCATACCCTTGATAAGATTATGTCCAACAGTTCGCTTCCCGCTTTTGAATCACTGAAGTCTGATTGATTGCTGCTGCTATGATAATAAAAATCACATTGTTATGATTTTGTAAGTTAAGGACCTATAATTTGAGAGTCGAACAATACGATAATTAAAGGGAGGTGAATGAATGAAAAGAATTACCTCATCTGCCATCTGATCGGACTAATGGGCTCATTAAAAGAGGTATTAATGAGGCCAAGGCGTCGGGGTTTAGGACATACTAGATTGTCTCTCTTACCAGATTCAGATACAGAAACAGTAACAGTAACAGATCTCCTCATTTCTTCCCGGCTTTTGCTAGCACTTTGGATCGCACAATTTTATATATTCTTGCCGCCACCAAATTCAAAAAGACCTTTTCAAAATTGATAAACAAGAAAATATCAGAGATGAGCATTAAGAAAAAACCTGAAAAGAACACCTTTAAAGTATTCTTCATCTAATTTTCATTTCATTTTGTAGCATATATCTGTATATCCAGCGCAAACAGTCATCTGGTCGAAGTATCCGCATAAATATGTATAAAAAAATCCAACTGCCGGCGTGGGATATGCCATCATCAATGAAATTTAAAATTAATAGCTTTTGTATGCTCAGCATGTACAAAAATATATTTTAAAACAAGGCCTCAGAATATTTAATCAAGACTTAAATACTAGAGGATCAAATTCATAAAATTTAATCATATTTGCGTGATGTATCCATGAATCAATTGGCATAAACATGTTCAATACATGTAACCTATTCCTCATATTCTTTTCTTCATTAACCTACTAAAACTAACATTTGATTCCATAAACACCAATAAATTTCCTCAACAATTAGTAAAATCCTCAGTTTTGAATCTAAACATCTAGAATTAATCATCAATTTCAAACAGAAATATAAATCTGGAAATTTAAAATTTAAATCAATTTTACATATAAACATGCATTTAAGTTTTGGCTTAATCATCACATAATAATCAGAAAATACATCAACAATTGCATCAATCAAAATGATTAAAAAAAAAGGTAGAAAACAGAAACATTATAAAAAGAAAGAAAGAAGGGATGAACCTGGGGTGGTTGAGCAAAGAGGGGGTCCTCCTTGAGGAGGAGGAATTGATGTTTGATTCAGGAAATCCAAACAACCAACTTGTTTCAGAATGACCTCATCTTATATATATGCCCAATAATTCTAAATATGGTAAACAGATGGATAATTATAGAAGCAGCTTCCTGTGTACATACGTGTGTTTATGTGTTTGTCAAGGAAGATGGAACGGATGTTAAGCATCCACTGCAAAATGAAAACTACCCCCCATTTCATTGTCTTTAATTTTTTATGATTCTAGTAACTGCTTCTTTTAGAGTGTCACGCTGGCGGTGCTTCCCGCGTTAATTGTCATTCATTTTGCCCACCCCACCTTGATGATAATAGAATAATATTACGTTTTTTGTTTTTTTATTATTATTTTTTCAAGGCATTTTGTACTTTGACTCTTTAGTAGTTTCTTTGACATCTAGCGTTCTTTAAAGAAAAACAAAATTACAAAACATAGGAGCATCTTCGATGAGAGAAACTTTTAGTAAAATAAATTATGTGACATATTTTATACACATAAATTTAATCATTGTAGGCAATCTCATCGGAGCATATTAGCTTAGCATATTAGCTTACTGATTCAGTAAATGATCTGAGGAATAAGATATGTTTTATTGAGAGAGAACATGTAAATACATTGCAATACCTTATCCTAGGGACCCTGCCATATTCGAAAAAGTAAACTAAAACGTAATATATATTTATAATATAGCTAGGAGAAATGAATGTCAGATATTTGGTGCTTTACATCTCGTTCAAAATCAAAAAACCATGGATGGTGCGGTGGATCAAGCAGAAGCAGGTTCGGACCATTCAGGTGAAGCTCTTTTCTTTGCGAAGTATTCTTCAGCACGGGCAAGATTCTTAGACACTGATGGCTTCACCCACTTCTTCCGGCCAGGTAATGTGGTTAATGAACAACCAACAGCTTCCAGCTTCTCCTTGGCTGCAGCTGAAAAGGCTCGGGCCTTGAAATCCAGCTTCACAGTTAGGTCCCCATCACCTAGAATCTGATACCAGGAGATATTTAAGCAAATACCCAACCAAAAAGTATGACTATACGTATAACAAGCCGCAATGTTTCAATCATCACAATTCTGAAGCAATAAAATAACCTATGTAGTACAATAAATATTCCTTTTAGATTAAAATCTAGCGTAAGTGGGTTGGAGTTGAACTTGAAAATAGTGTAATGTTTTACATCATTTTTATGTAGAAATCACATCAAAATAGTGTGATGGGTTGGAGAAGCTCTTTGTACCTTCTGTTTTTCAAGTCAAAGGTTAAAATACTAGGGTATCAACATAGAAGTCAAAAAAGTAATAGTATCAGTCTAAAAACTTAATAGGACAATGGTATTAAAAAGAATATTCTTTCGAATATTATTTTAAGGTTTAAACTATATATTTATTAAAATATTTTAATAATGATGTTTCTAATTATAGTAGATTGTTGAAAGTATGAAAAATTAGAAGTTTTAATTTATAATGAGGTCAGTTACTTATTTTCTAGCGTTTATTTAATGTTTAGTTAACAGAATGACATGATATACGTAAAGCTTAAAATATAAGGATACCCCTCATAAGCCAAAAACAAAAATGACACCATTTGGGAAAGTCAAAGTAGAAGGGTACTATTGCGAATATCCCTTTAAAGTTTAAGATATTTATTCTACGATGAAGGTGGTAAAAAAAACATATACAGCTCAAGAGTCTTTGAACACTCTTACTATGTGGCATGTTAAGAAAATAGTTGAGTGTGTGTATAGACTATAGAACATATCCAAAAAAAGGAGAAAGATACACTTGATAAATATGCAGTCCTTAAAGAAGACTTGTTGAACTAAGGCACGAGATAAAGTGATAAACACAAAACCTAGGAAGCACGGACAATTCAAAAAGGATGCCGTATGCGTGTCGGACACAGCCGGCACGGCGACTCGGCACCGACACAGCTGAGTACGTGTCCAACACGCCACATGGCGTGTCGACACAAAAATGGCAGGGGACACAGGGCAGACACGCGACGGACACGGCCCAGGACTCGGCCCACCTAAAATATAGCCCAATACTATCTGATTTTACCCTAATTGTGCGACATTCTCATATTTATATGCCCATCCGCGTTTTCATCACAAGTGGAAGGTGTTCTAGAGATTCCAAATCTCTTTCTTGATGAATCAGAAATGGAAGATGTTCTTTTTACACGAGATGGACATTCTGCGATTAATGAAAACGTAGAATACATCTTATTTTAGTTCATGAAAGAAACTTTTATTACTACTAATCTACTATGAATGAAGTTGTTCAATGTTTGAAACATAAAAAATCCTACATTCTTTTATTTCTATCTTGTTGTCGTGTCCCGTATCCAGGACTCTTTGCTAGTCAGCGAATCCCCGTACCCGTATCCGTGCTTCCTAGTGCACACAACTACCCATTAATCTTGCCAGGAATGTTCAATGTTAGTAGGAAATAAGAATTCCAGTTTAAGTTGGCCTATCCGATAGAATGGTTAGCTTAACTAGATGGGTTTCCATCAAACTAAATTGGTTGTCATTCCCGACGTGTTCAGATCATTACCTTCAAGGGAAGTCTCCTTTCTCTTCCTGATGGGTTGATCAGGCCCTTACTTTTCAGTGATTC